>CM034146.1:876047545-876647545 GCA_019776745.2 Taxus chinensis
AAGACCAAAGAAACTTTTAGATGGCGCATTAGGGAAACTTGGAAATCCCTAAAATATATGTCTAGGATTTGATTGATCCAATGGCCAAAATTCAACCCTATACTATTCAAGTTTTGGGAGTTAAGTTGGAAGTGTCGAGTTTTATTCAAGTTTTGGGAGTTAAGTTGGAAGTGTCAAGTTTTATTATAAGGCAGAGATAATTAAATGTGTGAAGGGTAATTTTAGTTTATGGGGTGAATATAGAATAATGAGTGGTCTTAGGAATTTTTTTTTGAAATAAAATACATTAAATTATTATAGGGATATACAGTGTAGTGAATTTTAAATGGGGAAAACTATTTACAATTGGGTAAATTTATTTAAGTTTATGTAAATTTATTTAAGTGTGGTGAATTTATTTAAATGTGGGTAAATAATGGGTACCTAGGGGAGTTTTAAAATAAAGGGTCTTGTTTAAGTTATATGGGGAGTGAATTAGTGTTATTCTACTAGGAGAATATTTAAATAAAATGATCCGTTAATATTATGGGAATAAGTAAGCATTCTAAAATAAGTGATCTGATTCAAAGTGTAAGAGAGGAATATTTATTTTTACTTTGGGGCTTCAACGGATTAATTAAATATAATTATTACAGACTAATGATGTAACCTAACCCTACAACATTAGGATGAGTATATTAGAGAAATATTAAATTCGTTCTTTAAAAAAATTTAAAAAATTATATCAAACTTTAGGAGTTTTAAGATGCATTTTGTGTGTTTAAACTGGGGCATTAAAAATGTATTGGGGAACACACAATCACGAAATCATTTACGTGGTGTATTAAGTTGGAAAACCTTTTGTCATTATAGCACAACATTTTGCTTCTCCTCTCTCTTCCACCTCTCACAACCAACTAGAATTTATGTTTATAAACACCGCTTAGAAAAGCTCCAACATGATCAGTTATGTTGGATTAACACCCTTATAAAAATAAGTTTCAATGTTGTAGTCCTAAAATATTGTTATAGGATTTCAAGAGGACAATCCGGTCATTTAAATGTCAGCTCTTTATTTTTTCCTTGAGCGTTTAATTACAGTATTGGCATGCATATAACCATAAATATAAATGACTTATAGATTAATTACGTGATAAATCATTTACCCAAATTTGATTTTGTTTCACAATAATGTGCTTATCTTAAATTCGTTCAGTTTACGTGCTACACTATTATTCATTATGCGATGAAATTACTATGAAATACAAATTTAATGTTTCAACATTCGTGTCCAATCACTTCCTAGTAATTGAGGTTTTGGGAACCAAGGAGTAGAGTAACATGGTTGTTGGCTCATTTTTCATTGGTAATATTACTATTATGGTGCTTATAGAATTCTACTCGTGACAGTTACATTTTTCTTTTTTTCCCTTATGTGGGGACCTAATTCTGATCACCTCTTGCTGACATCTATTTCTAGAATAATAAGTGTGATCAAATTTTATGTTAAGGTCAAGTTCATTAGTTTATAGCTAATTCAGGTTTAATTATAATTGCAATATGATAAGTGCAATGCATTAGAATGGTAAACACTTTTCTTAGATCTATTGTTGGTAAACCTATTTTATATAAAACATTAATATAGGGTTCTATCTTAGGGAAAATGATATCTTTTTAAGGTTTTAAAGTTTTGTTCTTAAATGCGTTCATTTGTGTAGATCTTATGTGTGTTTGTTATTTTTTTAAATGATGTATGACAGTAAAGATGGCTATGATTAGGAAACACAATAAAAATATAAAATTAGAAATGATACATTCGTAAATATTAAAAATTATTTTATTGATATTGGTAGAATTGTAAATATTTTAGATGTATTTTTGAAAAAAAATTCTCTGATTACTCTGAATGTTGCAAATGATGATGCATATTTTAAATTTTTCTCTACTTAAGATTCACAAATACCTAAAGTCCAATCATCTAAGGCTCATATACATCATTTTTTATGTTTTAAGTTTCAGTTTGACTGATTCTTATCACATTCCTTCTAGGATAGAATAAATACCCATTTTACACCAATGCATGATTGTAGATTAACTACTATGAGAGATGTATTGAAATATTTTCCAAGGAAAATTCATATATTATGTAGTACCCACTTGTCTTTGACATTGTTCTTACTATGATTTTGCTTACTTGGATTGGAGGCATAGACTTCGATATCATATTTGATCAGTAGACATTGATAGATGGATATTACTATATTTGATTAGTATTTTGTTAGACATTATAGATATTATGATTTCGGATATGTGGGGACTCATAGTGTGGATTATATGCATGAATTGAAATTTCAGTATTGATGATGATCTAGAGTCAAATTTATATATACATGCTAACACATTGGATTTTGACGTATATATTTTTGTTAGATAATTAAGGAAATGTTTTGATCTAATTATTATTGGTGAAATGTTCTAGAATTATAAACAATTGATGAAATTACTTGATTTGAGAGATGACTTATTTATGTTATTTGATGATGTGTATTGATATGTTCATGTGTGTTTTATGGTTTTTATGTTATTGATATGGCCATGAGGCTAGAGAGGTATTTTTTCAATTGTGTAGGAAATTGTAACACAACAAACTAAAGGGGATAACATACCAACAATGAAATAATTTTGGGTATTTGCAACTAGTCACCTTGGAAATTTATGTTTTTTTTTTGTTGTTGGTTGTTGATAAATTTGTTAGGAGGTCCCCATTGGGGGGTGGCCGGAAATGTGACCTTGGGTAGATGTGTTGGTTTCCCTTTTCATTAATTATTTTGTGAGTATCTAATTTATTATTGTAATGTGATCTACTTTATTATTGTTAGTTAAGTGTCTCTAATTAAGTTGATTAATCTTGTTAGTTATTGTAAATTGGATGTGACAAAAGGGTTATTAAATTATGGTAGGTTTTCCTTAATTGTTTTATGGATTTGAAAGTATTTTGATTGTTTTAAGTGTTTTGTACTCAATCGTGGAAGTAAAATTCGTATTTGGGATTAAGGGCCATTTTTGGACACTTTTGGGACAAGTTAAACTTGTCCCATACCTCTTAATTTAACCTACCAACTATACCGATGGGTTAAGGGGATAAAACTAGACTTCATTATGTGATTTGAAAGGTAAAATTTGATATTTATTGCACATTCTTACATGAGTTTGTAATTTTTTCCTTTAGAGGTGTGGGTTTACGTTTGTGTGTGTAAGAGGATTGTCATTTCCTCAACCACCAATTTATTTAACTTTGGAGTTTGGGGTTTGACCATGTGATTATTGAATATCTCCTCACCTTATATTATTCAAGAAGTAGATACACTATTTATAGGAAGGAGAGGTAAAAATACTCTCCACAATGTAAGGGGTGATTATGATCTAGGAGAGAATAATGGAATAATGAAAAAAAAATCTCATAATAATATAGAATAGATCCTACGTATCCTTATGCTAACATTCCCCCCTTATTACGTTATTATTGCAAATGTGACCCATGAAAAGTTCAAATTTCGGTTTTCCAGGAGATTTTGTGAGAATGTCAGCAACTTATACTTCTGTAGGATAGTATTGGAGCTAAATTTGATTCTCCAAGACGTGCTCTTGAATGAAATGACAATCAATCTCAATATTCTTTGTTTGTTCATGAAATAATGGATTCTGCATGAGCTTAAACACACTCTGATTGTTCCAATAGAGAATAGGTGACTATTTTAAGGAATTCACATGTCATCCAAAATGTGACGTAGCCCTATCACTTTGCACACAGCTCTTCGTGTGGCATGATGTTCTTCCTTTGTGGATGAGATAGAAATAATATTTTACTTCTTTCTTATCCACGAGATAGGTCTAGATCCAAGATAAAAAATGTATCCTTTTGTTGATTTCCTATGATCAATAGATCCAGCATGGTCCGAGTCGACGTATCCCTATCAAAAAAATTGATCATTCTTCTTATCTTCCAGAACATAATTAGTTGTTCCTCAGAAAAATCTCAAAACATACTTTGTTGTAGTCTAGTGACATTTCTTTGGCTCATGCATGAAGTTGGAAAGATAGCTGACATCTAACATAGATCTAATTTGGTATATGTCAAATAGACGAGGCCTCCAACAAATTTCCTATATAGAGTATCATATACTTAGGTGAGTCCTTGAATCTTGAAAGTTATAAGCCTTTCTCCATGGGAGTGGTTATAGGTTTATAGGCTAACATTTTGTATTTTTCTAGGAGTTTCTTGGCATACTTTATCTAGAAGAAAAAAATGTCATGATCGTTCTGTTATATCTCCAATCCAAGACAATAATGTAGTAGCCAAAAATATGTCACCTCAAAGGTTCTTTTGAGATCATTCTTAACAATATCAACCTGATCTTCGGAACGGTCACTGATCACAAGATCATCCCCATACACAAAAAAAATGGCAATTTCTTTTCCTATCTTATTTATAAAGAAAATGGAATCTCAGGGGCTACGAGTAAACCCATGATGCAAAAGGTGATCACTGATCTTGAAATACCTTGCCCTTGGAGCTTGTTTCAGTCCATACAGTGATTTGATGAGATGACATACCTTCTTTGGATGTACTTCATCAACAAATCCTTCAGGTTGGGTCATGTACACTTCTTATTTTAGATCACAATTTAGGAAAACACTCTTGATATCCATTTGCTGAAGTATCCTTCCTTTCTTTTTTTCCAGTGCACAAACAACTCTGATGGTTTTTATCTTTGATGTGGTTGCAAATATTTCTTCATAGTAGATGCCCCTCTTTTTGAGCATTTGCTTTTTCAACAAGTTGCACTTTTTTTGTCGATGGATCCATATGCCTTACATTTTCTCTTGAAAACCCATTTGCAGCCTATGGGTTTCTTTCTTGTAGGAAGATTGACAAGTTCCCATGTCTGATTTTTTTTTAGTGAGTCAATTTCTGTATCCATCGCTTCCTTCATATGACGTTGACTGAGTGCTTCACAAACATTATCCAGCTCAAAGCTATTAATCAATGAACTCATGAGTGAAAATTTTACCTCTTTTCTTGTTTGACTCCTTGTTTTGACTCTAGATAATGTATCTAAGAGTTGTTGCAAATGTGAGTCCTTGATGGTGCTTTGTACCCACTTTGGATGAGAACTTGGCTTTCTTTTGAGAAGAACTATGTCATTTCCATGTGGATTGAAGTGGAGTCACATTCTCTAGTTCTCCAAGTCAATAAATAGTTCTCCTAGAAGCACATATCTTCTCTAAGTAGTCTCCTCTAGCTGATCATCTGATTTGGAGACTAGTCCGTGAGAGGTGGTTGGTAATGGTTCTACATTTTTCACTACTTAGTCAAAGGATGACTCATCAAAAACCACGTCCTGAATCTCGTATATTTTATTTTTCTAAGAATCAATGAAATTTTAAGCTTTTGAGGTAGTTCTCTAGCCAAGTAGAATGCACGGGACCATCTTTTGCTCAACCTTCTTTCTCTTCTAAGCTGGGACATGCATGTATGTTGTGTAACCAAATACTCGTAAATGAGAAATTGATGGCTTTCTACCACTGCATACCTATTCTGGCGTTTTATTTTGTAGAATATCTTTCGGTGATTTGTTGAGAAGATATACAACTTTCTGTATTACTTCATCCTAATAACAATCCTCTAGCTTAGTTGTTTTTACCATGCAGCGAGCCATTTCCATCACTCTACAATTGTGAAACTCAACATTGTTGTTTTACTGGGGTGTGTAGGGAGTAGTTAGGTTCTTCGTAATGCCTTGTTTGTTCAGGAAGGCTAAGAAATTATTTGATGTGAATTGCCCCCCTCAATATGAGTGAAGTAGAAGAAGTCATTGTCCATTCTATTTCACAACATGTTGATAGAAATTCTTGAAATGTGGAAGAGACTCACTTTTCTTGTTGAGGAAAAACAACCACATCTTGTGAGAGTGGTCATCCACGAAAAGTTGGAAGTACTTGTATCCTGAAAATAAAGCAGGAAGAAGGACATTTAGATCGGTATGAACTACCTCCAGATGCTTCTTGGCATGGAAGGTGCTTGGCAGAAATGGATTCCTATGTTGTTTTCCTGCAAGATAGCCAGGGAAAATGGGTAAGGAACTTGACAATTTGGGTAGTCCATGGACCATTTCATTCAAACTCATCTATTGCAATGAACTAACTGACAAGTGACCATATCTCAAATGTCAGAGGGTTGTAGATTCTACTGTTGAGGAAGATAAATCTACTATAGAATATGAATCAATATCTAAAGAAAATAACTTATCTTTTAGAAATTCTCTAGCAATAATCATACCTTGTCTAGAGATTAAGCAAGATTTAGTGCCATTTTCCACAAGAAATTCTACCTTAAGGTGATGATTCAAGAGTTGAGTCACTGAAAAGAGGTTGTTAATCAAACCAGGAACATAAAATACCTTTGTAAGTGTACATTTTTGTGGTCCTAGAGGAATGGTGACATTTCCTATTCCTTCTGCAACGTACTCTTTTTAATTTGTTATCCAAACCCGATCTCTTGTGGGTTGTTTGTTTAGTGAGTCAAAAAATTTCTTGTCACCTAAAATATGCTTATTGGCCCCTGAGTCTATCAACCATACTTTCTTCGTAGGATGAGAAGTTTGAGAGATGAGTAAAAGGTTCTTACAACAATTGGCTACTTCTGATGTCTCTTCATCAGATTCGTCATCTTTTTGGGCTGCGAGATGTCCCTTCTACTTTCTCCAGTGGGGACATCATTTGGTGTTTTGAAAATATTTGCACCCTGATGTGCTTGATTGACTCGAAGAACCTTGTTTCAAGCCATTGTACCATAAATGATCTGTATCATGAGTATTGGTTTTGTAAATTTGACACCATCACTTGGAATTTTGAGCTTGTGTATTTTTATTCTTATCTATGTGTGATTGATTCACTAGGGGACCTTTTCTATTCTCATGGCCATGTTGGGGCCTTGAGAAAAGGGCTTTGTCCTAGGCCTCATCTTAGACTGAATTATTTGCCTCTTCTTGTTGCAATAAGTTCACGAGTTCTTCAAACGTCACTAACCTGTTGGATACATTCATTGTCACAATAAAAGCTCAGAACTGAGAAGGGAGTGCCATCAAGGCAATTGGAACAAGAATCATATCTTCTACCTTCTCATCAAGAGCTATTAACTCCATTCGTAGCTCAACCACTCGATGTAAGAACTCCTCAACTTTATCATCGGATCCCATAGATAGGGTATGTAATTTTCATCGAAGATGGAGAACCTTAGTCTTATGTTTCACCTCAAAGATGGTAACAAGCTTGTCCCATGCCTCCTTTAGTTTCTATGCATCCCAAGCATGTAGTTGCACGTCATCGGTGATACTCAGCATTATCACCATCAATGCTTTAGCATTAGCGACCTCATATTTAATGATCTCATCAAGGTCTGATGGAACTTGTGCGGACCCTTTGACAATGCTCCATAATCCCTCAAACAGAAGGATTGTACGCATTTTTATTTTCCAGACTGCATAATTCGGCCATTTAAGCAACTGAGCATCCGAAATTAGAAGTTCTGGTGTAGACATTGAACTCAATTTTTTTTTTTAAAAAGTATTTATTTATCTAAAGAGTTATTATAAATTTTACTCACTGATGAGAACTATTGGGTCGTATATGCTCTCAATACTTGTGTCATGAGAGACAATGACACTTTGTGGGGAATTCTTCTTTTTCTTCACAATCAGTGTTGTACTCGACTTCTAATTTTTCCCAAACTTGCTTTTCTTGGTAGCTGACGTCGAAAAGGAAATATTCAAGATGTTATCTTCAAACTAGCTCCTCGAAGACTAGATTGCCAGTGTTTCAAAGCTTGTTGAACAAAGAAAAGTAGAATCCAGAGATATCCGGAGCTTCTTCACGTTTTTCTCTAGCTTGCAAGACTTCAGATTGGCTCCTGACAGTCTCGAAATGTTCATGCACATTCAACATTCAGCAAATTGTTTATTTTAATGATTTGTGACTACCAGGCTTCACACAGCCAATTCTCCTCTCCTCGTGTTGCACTAAATTTTCACGCAGGCTCAGCACAACATCTCCTCGAAGGGAGAAATTAACTTTATACAGTAATTAATAGATCACACGCAAGAGAGAATGGTCTTCACACAGCTATGAATGGAGTTCTCGTAGGAAAGGATGGTCCTCATGCAACAGCTTCTAAGTTCTTTAGTGAATCTTCATGCTTTGATTAGCAACCACGTCTAGGATGAAAAATAATGCAGACACGTCCACTTCTACATAGCAGCCAACTCCTTTCTCAGGTCAATAGAATTATATGTAGGTCATTAAATCCTCCACGTAGCTTCACGTTGACAAGTCTCCTCACTCTACTTCCACACAACATGTAGATTAAAAAAAGTCCGCACGGTTCTAATATCTCCACACAGGTCACTCCACGCAGCAGGTGACAAAGAAATCCATGTGGGCTTAGCAAAATAATACGTTGGTGCTGGTTTATTCCTCCTCCATGCAGGTGTTTATCTCCTTCACACAGGTGTAAAGAAACTACTTCTAGCAGCAAAAGAAGACAAACACAATGAATCAGATTTACATCCTTCATGAAATGTATGTAACCTTGTATTTGTTCATGTGGGTAGAGTGTCTCCTTTCCACGCAGCAGCAGTAGTTAAAGAAAAAAATGTGAGTTTCCCACGCTTTTCCTCTTAAACATATTTGTAAGGCATTCCAGAGATCGCTGCTCCTCCACGTAGTGGCAGAAAAAAAATCTCTTTTTATTTCTCCAGACCGAGAATTATTCTCTCCACACTGAGAATGATTTCCTCCACCACGCACACACACAAGTCAGAGTCTTCAATAGCTCTGGTACCAAATTTTGAGGAGAAATAATAGATATTGAATATCTCTTCACCTTGTATTAGTCAAGAAGCGGATATATTATTTATAGGAAGGAGAGGTAACAATACTCTCCACAATGTAAGGGGCGATTATGATATATGAGAGAATAATGGAATAATCAAAAGCAAACTCTCCTAATTATATAAAACAGATCCTACGTATTGTTATGCTAGCATTCCCCCCTTATTACATTATTCTTGCAAATTTGACCCTTGAGAAGTTCATATTTCACTTTTCCAAAAGCTTTTGTGAGAATTTCGGCAACTTGTGCTTCTATACGATAGTACTCGAGATGAATGTGATGTTCCAAGACATGCTCTCGAATGAAATGACAATCAATCTCAATATGATTTTTTCCTTAATGAAAGATTGTATCTTGCATGAGCTTCAGCACACTCTGATTATAACAATAGAGAATAGGTGACTATTTTTTGGGAATGCCCAGTTCATCCAAAATGGGATATAACCATATTGCTTCACACACAGTTCCTCATGCGACATGATATTATGCCTCTGTGGATGAGATAGAAACAATATTTTGCTTCTTGCTTATCCACAAGATAGGTCCAAATCCAAGATGAAAAATGTATCCTGTGGTTGACTTCCTGTCATCAATAGATTTAGTATGGTTTGAGTCGACGTATCCCTCTAAGAAGAATTAATGATTGTCCTTATATTCCAGACCATAATCATTTGTTCCTTGGACAAATCCCAAAACATGTTTTGTTGCAATCCACTAACATTTCTTTTGCTACTGCATGAACCTTGAAAGATAGCTAACAACATAGTATAGATCTGGTCTTGTATATGTCAAATAGATGGGCCCTCCAATAAATTACCTGTAGAGAGTAACATATACTTGAGGCGAGTCCTAGAATCTTGAAATTTTTAAGACTTTCTCAAAGGGAGTGGATATAGGTTAATAGTATGACATTTTGTACTTTTCTAGTAGTGTCTTAATGTACTTTATCTAGGAGTCATAACTTTGATGCTCCTTTTTCCATATCTCCAAGCCAAGACAGTAAAGTAGTAGCCATAAATTTTTCATGTCTAAGGTTATTTTGAGATCATTCTTAACAATATCAACCTGATCGTCTGAATACACAGCAAGATTGGAAATTTCTTTTCCTACCTTCTTTATATACAAACTTTAATCTAAGGGGCTATGAGTGAACCCATTCTACAAAAGGTGATCGTTGATCTTGATATACCATGCCCTTGGATCTTGTTTTAGTCCATATAGTGATTTGATGAGATGACATGCCTTCTTAAGATGTTCTTCATCAAAAAATCCTTCAATTTGGGTAATCTACACTTCTTTTAGATCGCCATTTAGGAAAGCACTCTTAACGTCCATCTACTGAAGTCTCCATCCTTTCTGTGCTGCCAGTGTGCGAACAACTCTGATGGTCTTGCTCTTCGTAGTGGGTGCAAATATTTCTTCAAATTCGATGCCCTCTTTCTAAGCATATCCTTTTGCTACAAGTAGTTCTTTGCATTTTTCAACAGATCCATATGCCTTATATTTTGTCTTGAAAACCCATTTTCAGCCTATGGGTTTGTTTCCTATAGGCAGATCGACAAGGTCCCATGTCTGACATTTCTTGATTGAGTCAATTTCTATATCCATCGCTTCCTTCCACTAAGGTTGACTGAGTGCTTCACAAACATTATCAGGATCAGAGCTATTAATCAGTGAAATCATGAGTGTAAATTTTACCTCATTTCTTGTTTCACTCCTTGTTTTGACTCTAGAGGATGTATCTACGGTTTTTTAGAAATGTGAGTCCTTGATGTTGTTTTGTACCCACTTCAGATGAGAACTTGGGTGATTTCGAGAAGAACTGTGTTATTGCAGTGTGGATTGATGTGGAGTAACATTATCCAACTCTCCTAGGTAAACAAATATCTCTTCTAGTAGCACATATCTTCTTTGAGTAGTATCCTTTGGCAGATCATTTGATTCAGAGACTAGTTAGTGAGAGGGTGTTGGTAATGGTTCTACAGTTAAAACTATTGAGTCAAATGATGAATCATCACAATAAACCTCCTGACTCTCGTATATTTTATTTATCTCAAGATCCATGAGACGGTAAGTCTTTGAGCTAGTGCTATAGCCAAGTATGATGCATAGGATCTTCTTTGGCTCAACCTTTTTTCTCTTCTGAGTTGGGACATGCATGTATGTTTCGTAACTGAATACTTGTAAATGAGAAATTGATGGATTTATACCACTCCATACCTATTCTGGTGTTTTAATTTTTAGAATAATTTGTGTTTTTTTGTTGAGAAGATATACAGCTGTTTGTACTGCTTCATCCCAATAGCATTCATGTAGCTTAGTTGTTGTTAGTATGCAGCGAGCCTAATGGAATTGTGATTAATTAGTCTTTTGCAACTAGTTTTGGGGACCTAATGGTCCCCACTTATATTAAAATTTTATTAGATTAATTAATTTTATTTTTGGGAGAACGGGGTTACATAAACACCCCTTGGATGGCCCTGATAACCTCCATACTTGTGTCATTTTGCAAAACCCGAAATTGGGCTAAAAAGGGCAGTTTTTTGGATCCTTTTCAACTTTAGGGGGTTATCTTTCCATGTAAAAGAGCCCTTGGACCCTACATATAGATAGGGGGACTTCATTTCTTAGTAAAAAGGTATTTTTTCCTCCCATTTGACCTCTCACAAGTCACCATTCTTGTAAGAAAGGTTTGGTGGTGTGTTTCTAACAATTTTGATGGTGTTTGACTTATTATAATTTAAGGGAATTATAGGGTTTAGTTCTTAAAATATATATTTTTAATTTATTTTGAATTTTTAGAATCATTGGTTGGGAAAAGAGAGGGGTGACACATGTCACCCCCTCATTTGAGAAGTAATTTCCTTGCTTCTCTTCATCTACATCTTCATCTAGGAGGAAAAGAACTTTAGTTTTTCATTTTTGCTTTGTTTGATTTGGGTGTTGAGCTTCAGAGCATTAGGTTTGGAGTGGATTGGATAGCTTGGAAACTTGGAGAGGATTTTTTGAGGTAGGATTCGTGTGCCTCGTATTGTTTTATTATATGTATTTGATAAAGAAAATGAATGTTGTATGTGGCTATGTGTTTGAGTGTTGTCTTATGGTTATGTTTTCCTTTATTTATTTTATTTTCTCCATCCATTATCTAGATTGATGGATTTTGGAGTAGTGTGGTGGAAGACGGAGGGAATTTCCCTCTTACCACATGGCTTGATAGACAAGCCATGTTGGTATTCTTCATCCTTTCCCTTATACGGTTTGAGGTGGGGAAGCTTGTTCATATAGTTTGAAACTCATTCCCCATCCTTGGAAAGGAAACCCAATGAGGTTTGAAAATTCTCCTAACTAGATTTTGGTGCTCAAATTAGTCTCACCCCATTTTTCATTAAAATCCCTCAGTTTGCAGCCTCTGTCATGTTTTTTATCTTCCTGTGTTGGTGCTTGAAGAATCCATCCACCATTTGGTTGCCATGATTAGTCCCTTCCTTGGTTGAGGATCACTTAAAATTCCATAATTTTTTTTTTGTTTCTTTGTCCATTTCAAGGAGTCTGTAAATTGGGTGTAAAACTCGGGTTGCTCCTTTCTTTCCATTTTCCACAGTAATGTATTATTGTCCCTATCGTTTTTATCCCAAATAGCTGAGGAAACAAGATTCGATGTAGCTCAGAGGATCTTATTTAAAACTTAGAACATCTCCAAATTCTATGTCCTTAAAGAAAAATTCATCTTTGGCCTCAAATGGTGGTTTTTCTACATTTGTAAGGTTTGACGAGTGAGTTTTCCCCATCAAATTTACATCTCTGCATTAGTGGACATGTGTCCCTTTTTGGTTGGATACAGTTCGACGTGGCACTCTAAAATCTCTATGGCTCACTTCAACCAAAAACTTGTCCACATGGAGGAACGGTTCTCAATTGAAAATTCACCTTTTGGTTTAGCCTTGGAGTTGTGTCGGGGGGACACGTGGAGGATTCCACTACTTTTGGAAAACTTATATAAATTTTTCATGCAGTTGGTATATTTTTTGGTGGGCTATGGACATGTGGTTAACTAGCGCTCATTTGAGGAACCACCTCAGGATCCCACCTTAACAATTGTGACAGGGGGATAACTGGAGGATTCCACCAGCTCCACTTTGTACTTAGACTTTTTAAGCAACTTCCTGGAGGGCCTGGGACATGTGGAGGGACCGTGCATGTTTGGTAACTATACCCTAAGTTTTTTTTCGAAGAAGCATTAGAAGGACACTTGGAGGCTTCTGCTCACTCTTCCTTTTTTCTTTGACTTTCAACGGCCGAAGGAGACTGTCTCAGAACTTACATACATGATGCCTTTCACTGAACCTTCAATTTTTTCACAGACTCTACCGAACTAAGAGACATGTTGTTCCCACACTTGTTTGCAGTCTCTACTTTTCGGGACCATCTCAAAATGTGCCATTAAGACACGTGGAATACAGGTAGATGGAGAGATGGATCTTTGGGGTTATTTATGGTTTGTAGCCTTTTGTAGATAGGGATAAAATTGTAAGTTTAAGCGCGGCCCCGAAAAGAAAGTAATGCCAGGGTTGAATATTCAAACATTGAGGTGCGAGCCCGCGGGGAAAATTTGGAACTTTTTCCTTTCCGAAAATAAGTATAAAGTGAAAAAATGAAGTGCATGTCTGCTGGAAGCCACATCAGAACATGAGGTAAAATAACATCAGAAGCTAAAGGTGGAAGGGCAGAGCTGCAGAGAAAATTTGGAAATTTTTCATTTTTCCAAACACAAGGTAAAATAGAAGAATTGAGCCGCAATTCCTCTGGGACCAACATTGGGACATGTGTCAAGATTGTTTTCTAAGGGTGGATGGGAGGAGAAAATTGTCAAAATTTTACTTTTTTCCAAAATTTATAAGATGTCAAAAATTTCTCCTTGGCTCGTTTCCAATCACAATTTTTCATGTGGAGGGCCCCGATCAAAATTTTAAAGGCAAAGATCAATGGTAGCTATGTATTTCATTTGATTTTACCACCATTGAAGCTCCAGGATGTTTGGAGATGCATTTTTGCATCATTCTTCATCAATTTTTTGGAAAATTTGTGTCATTTTGGTCTGTAAAGTTCAATTGAATCAATTTGGGAGCTCAATTTGTAAATATGAAGTACTTTTGAAGTGTATTTTTGCTGGGACTCATGCAAAAATGTAAAATTCCAGATCCAGAAGTTACAGAGTAAAATTTTAGAGGAAGAGGAGGGAAAAAGGATGAAATGATGAGAGTGCAGGTGAAAAAGGTGAAAAAGGCGTTGCTTCGAGAGCAAAAAGGGATGACCTCTCAAGTCCAGCAATGCAGATGCTCCGAAAAATAATTAAAAAGGGGATTTATCACATGACCTGTTCAAAATTATTAAAGGGACTCCCAAAAGGTTGTAGCATGGTATCCTATTCATTAGTCGAGGGCTCAAGAAATGTGATCAGTTCACAATTGGTCCACCTAGAAGATTTTGGATTTTAATTTTTCAAATGTCATTGTTTGAAAAAAAAATCATAACAAGAAAATGTCTGTAGAATATTCTTCTCTTTTGGAGGGAAAATTGACTGTGAAAAAAAGTATAAATGCAATGAGAATACTCTTGAAAATGGTTAGATTTTGAATTCTTGAGCAAAAATTTGAGAAAGCTGTCTTCCTGAGAGACCAAAGCCGAGATAACCTGTTATTTTATTTTATGTTAGATTTTTTGTAATGTCAAGTTTGTTGCAGATGTATAGCCATTGAAAATCACTGATATTACTCTAGAAGTTTTCCCATGCTGATGAATCTAAGGAATTTTTGATTTAATTTGTGTCTAATCTCTAGCAATTTTGTGTTTTCTTTATTTCAAGAATGTCTGCAAATAGTTTCTTTCATTCCTATTGCAATCTTACAATGATATTTTTTGAAAATCACATAGGATCTTGTCGTTGTGACATTCTAATGGTATTTTCAATTTCATTCAAGAAGATCCTTCATCTTGGATGAGATAAATAAATTTAAAATCAATTCACTGTCATTTGTCGATAAAGATTGTCTGTAAGTCTTTGGTTATACCTTGGGTGTGATTAATTAGAAACTTTATTGTTTAATTAAGTCTTTGAATTCAATCCTTCATGTTAGTGTGTCAAATATTATGTGAAAACATGTTGATATGGGTCTCCATTAAAGCACACCTTCTAGTTGAAGGAATGTCTTGGTTGTTCTGAAGCTTTCTGTTGTGAATTTGTTCATTATTGTGAAATCACTCCAAAGATCTGGTATAATTAACTTTATCCTATTTCATCTCCCACCAAAATAATTTTAAAACCATTGATCCACCCTAAAATACCCTTGTTTTCCCTGTGTATCAACAAAGGAACAAAATCTACTTGCAAAAATATGCAGAACAATAAGGATTTCTGAATGTCTCTAGTAACCTTTTCCTTGTATTAAAAATATCTCCATAATCTTGAAGTGACAACTCGTGAGAGTCAAATTTGGTGTGTTGATCATATTTTCCCAAGATCTTCTCTATAAAATTTTTGCAAAAGAAGTATTTACCAACATTCTTCAATAACAGAGGTTATGAAATAGGTTCTCTTTCCTTGGTTGAAAGGCACAACCTACAATAATTAGGATAATATCACATCCTTTTAAGGTGCTACCCACTTCTTCAAAGCCTGAGTGATACAAATTTAGATAGATTTCTTCCCCAGATACAAAAATACATACATAATCATCTATCTACTTCTAAGTTTCTTATCAAATCCACAATGTTGTTTGACCTTTGAAGGAGATTAAATCTAGGTACCAACACACTTTTGGCATTGTTGACAGGGAACTTGCTGAAAATATTTGAAATATTTGGATACATATCAAACCCTAGTAATTTTTCTTACAAATATTGTGTGCAAATACATTGTTAAGAAGTTATTCTATATGCACATTTGTGATATTTTTTCAAAGTTATATGCTTTGTCTATAATTTTCCCTGTTTCTAGTAGTTGTTTCACTTTGCTTTTATAGTGATTAATAAATTTGGGTAAAAAAAGATCAGATCTAATAAGTTTTGCAAGATTCTAGTACTGAAACACATTTGATAGATTATATTTTAGTGCATTTTTGCACATCTAAGGTGAAAATCCTTAGTGGTGACTCCGTGCTTTTAAAATTATTTATAAATACCAGTGTATTAACATATATCAAGTGAGATTTTTCATTAATATTTATAAAGATGCAAGGAAAAAGATCTTTCTTCACCAAGGACCCAAGTAGAAGGTTGTTTCAAGAGCCAAGAAAGTTTAATTCAGAAGGAAGAAGAATTTAGAATGCTGTTGGAGATCAAGCATGAGGAAAAGAGATCTCCATTGGTGAAACTAATTATCCTATGATTGAAGATTGTAGTACTTCCTCAATTGCTTCTAAATTAGGTATCCTCTTTGTTGAATTAAATTCTCCATATGGAGATGGTCCATCATCTATATTTGAACCATTTTATTCTCGATCTGCTCTATTATTTTCAATATCTAATAGAGTTTTCCAAGAGACGGAACCTTTAGAGGGCAGTCATTCTAAAAATTGTATCCTTGTACCACACAGACCCCTCACTTCTCATCACTTTATTTCTCCTGTAAGATCACCTCCTTAGAATAATACGGCTTAGCCTCCACCCTAAACTCCATTTTTCGTTAATAATTTTTGTCCCATCAGTTTTAGAGGCATGCCTGGCTATCCGAATGTTGTGCCACAAGATGTAAGAAACAAATTCCCTAAGTTTCAAGGAAATAATGCAATAACTAGTGATCCACACTTGAAACTCTTTGTCAATATGATGGAGGATTTTGAAATAGAGTTTGAATATGTATGCATTAAATTATTTATTCATACATGAGAAGAGGATGTAAGGGAATGGTATAAATATTTGCCTGATAACTATAATGATTCTTGGAATGAAATGAAGAATTCATTTAGATTACAGTATGGTGTTAAAACATACCCTAGGTTTCTTTTTTCATAATTTGAGAATATTAAAAGGAATCTTAATGATTCAGTGCATGATTTTAATACGAGATTCAATAAGAAATTGAGAAGATTTCCCGTGAATTTGAGGCCATGTGATGAATCTTGTCTTATAAATTATGCTGATGCATTTGAAAAGAATGTTGCATACTATTTGAGGGATAAAAACCCTTGCTCTTTGAGGCAGGCCTTTGCTATGGCTCTGTAAATTGAGAAAAACATTAAGGCCATTGGAAAACCACCTAAGAGGGAGGGTGTTAAACTGATAAACCCAGAAAAACCTCAAGCAAGAAAGAGTGTGGATCTTGAGGAGGTTGTTAAAAGTTTGGCAAGGGATGTCAAATAAATATCTTACAAACTAGGCCGGCCAGAGAAAGGAATTGGGTAGAGTTCACAAGGTCAAAAAAAGGCACAAAATCATGAAATATTTGGCAATCTTCCTAGGGGTGATCAGAGGTCAGATGACATCCCCAACCACGTGAAAGTAGAATCGTGCCCAATCCTCTGACAACCCAGGTTGTTTTTTTGGATGAAGCCAGTGAGATTGATTGGTGTGATAGATGCTTTCTACCCCATCCTCCATGTGAAGTAAATCAACAAGAAGAAGAAGCTGATAATGATAATGGTACTGATGATTATTTTTGCATGATGGGTATCTCTTCAATCTCACAACAAGGAACAAATTCAACTTAATTGATAAGTGCTCGAACTACTACAAATTTTTGGGATTGCATTCATCAGGTAAAACTTTTTCCTCCTCATAATTTTGAAGTAGATGTAGTACAATATTTTAAAATACCTAATAATGACTTTGAATATTTAAGAGTTTGAATGATAAATAAGTATGATGGAGGAATCCCTTCAGTGGAAGATAAGAATTTATTGATGAACATTGTTGTTGCTCAAGAAAAGGATTATAATAATAGGAGTAGAATTGTCAAAGGAGCAAGGCCACAAGCTAAACCTAAAACTCCATTACTTACTAGCATTCCTGAAGAGGCTCCTAAAAAATATCCACCTTCCAGAGGCCTTGTGTCCCAAACAAGATTCATACTTCTCATCATACCCAAACTGTCAAGAATCCCATGCCATCATATGAGTTTGCTAATCTCCCTTCCAATGCTTCCTTGCCAAAGAATGTTCTATATGACATTTCCCAAGTTTTGAGTCAAATAAAAGTTAGTGTTCTAATTTTTGAGTTGCTTAGGATTCTTGAGCACAAGAAGAGAGAATTTGAGTACTTAGGATTGAAAGAAGAAAAGAGTACCCTAGGAAGAAATGTAAACATTTTAGAAACTCCTCCTCCAACCTTTGCAGACCTTAAAACACCATAGCATTGGAAGAGATTGGAGAATCACCTAAGGTTTACATGGGGACATCTTTGGCTGAATCCAAATTAAATGTTGATCTATTTTTTGCAAATTTTATCATTACAGATAGATTGATGCACAATTGCATGTTTGATTCCAGAGCATCATGCAATGTCATGCCTCTTGTGGTCATGAATGAGCTGGATATCAAAGTGACAATAGCATATGGAATATTCACTACCATGGACTCTAGAAAGGTTCCCGTTGTTGGATGTGTGAAATGTTTAGTGGTACAACTTGTAGCTTATCCAGGTAAGAACCTAAAACTTGATGTTGTCATTGTTGATTGCCCTTCCAAATGGGGCATGCTATTATCCAGAAAGTGGGCTACAAGTTTTGGTGGAAGTGTTCAGATGGATATGTCTTTTACCACCATTCCAATTGAATGCATCCTTGTAAAGTTGTATGGAGAGAAGAAAATGTTACACCTCATTAAATATCCAAATAATGCTTCTTATGAAGTGTTATATGTTGATGTGGATGCAGATAACTTTGTGGGGTTTGCTGATGGGAAAGAGAACAAGATGGATCAATGTAAGTGTTGTGAATAAGTTGGTTCTCCTTGGACCTTGTTATTTGATGGGGCTTGTTCCAAATTTGGAAATGGTGCTGGTATAGTTCCGATTTCTCCAAGCTTGGAAGAGTTTATTTTCTCTTTCAAACTTAACTTTGAATGCATTAATAAAATTGTTGAGTATGAAGAATTGTTATTAGGTTTGAGAATTTCTCAGAAGTATGATATTAAATATATCATTGTCAAAGGAGACTCAAAGCTGATTGTCAAACAAATTAGAAAATTGTATGTTACTAAAAATCAAAGAATGAAATAATACAAGCATGTAGTTTGGGATGGGATTGAAATGTTAGACTCATTTAATATTGTGCATCATGATAGAAAGTTCAATGTTGTTGCATACCAGATTGCAGTATTGGGATATTGGTTTGATGTTTTTTCAATGTCCCCCAATTGTGAATATAATGTTGAAGTACTAACAAGGTCATCTGTCCCTAACAACGTAAAAAATAGGCAACTATTTGATGATGATGCCCAAGTGAAACAATTTCTGCAAAATAAAGGGGAGTTTAATGATTAGTGTATTAATTGGGAGCCAATGGTGTGTGTAGAAAAAGGAAAAAAAACTTTGTTTGGCAAACACATCATCCTATTGAAAAATAATACAATTCCTAGAGGGCTGGTTTCTCTTGAATCAAACGTTGATAATGTTGATTGCATTATTAACATAATTGTAACAGCCTCAACGGATGTCAAAGAGCATGACCTTGGCACAAAGGAGAAACCAAGGAAGACTTGGTTGGAAAGTAATCTAAGCAAGGAAGAAAAATAGTCCTATGACCAATTTTTGAAGAAATATCAGGACTATTTGGCTTGGTGTTATTCTGAGGTAAAAGACAATGGAGAGGATTTGTTTTAACATGAATTTCCTCTCCAAACAAATGAAAAGCCATTCAAACAAAAGCAGAGGCTGATTAATCCAATCCTCTCCATGAAGATTTAAGAAGAATTGAAGAAGCTAAGAGATGGAGGGATTATTCATCCAATAAGGTATTCTTCTTGGGTTACAAACTCAATGCTAGTTAGAAAAAATAATGATGATATTAGGCTATGCATGGATTTTAGAAATATGAACAAAGAATCAATGAAAGATAATTATCCTCTGCCAAACATGAATAATATGATGCAGTTAGTGACTGGATCTAAGTTTATTTCAACATTGGATGGTTTCTCTGGCTATAATCAAGTTGTTGTAAAGGAATCAGAAAGAATTAAAATTTCCTTTACCACTCCTTGGGGAACATATGTCTATGTTAGAATTCCTTTTGGTATAATGAATGTTGGAGCAACATTTCAAGGGGTAATAGATGTGGCTTTTGCTAGTTACATTAATGATTTCATTTTTGTTTATCAATATTATGTAACTGTGTTTTCCAGGAAGAGAAATTGTCACTTGTAGCACTTGGAAAAGATTTTGATTAGATGTAGAGAATTTGGTATCTCTTTAAATCCAAAGAAGTGCCATTTTGGAGTGCAAAAGGCCAAGTTTCTTGGTCACATTGTATTAAAGGATGGTGTCATGATTGATCTCGAAAGGGTAGAAGCTATCGACAAAGTTCCAATTCCAAGAGCCAAGAAGGGAATACAATCCTTCTTTTCGAAAGTCAATTTCATTAGATGATTGGTGTCTAACTTTGCTGAGTTGAATCTCCCCATCACTGGCATGTTGAAGAAAGAACATATTATCAAGTGGGAAGAAGAAGCCATTCATGCTTTTGATGGGATTAAAGAATCACTAAAGCATGCACCTATTTTGGAAGCTCCAAATTATAGGAAGCCTTTTCAAATGTTCTCTTTTGCTTCAGAAAACACCATTGCATCTGATTTATTACAGAAGGATGATGAAGGGGTTGAGATACCAATTTCATTTTTCAGTAAAGAATTGCAAGGAGCTGAGTTGAAAGACACCATCACAGAGAAGCAAGCATTTTCCTTGTGAAAGCCATAATGGTTTTTAGACCTTACATATTTATTTCTAAAGTTTTTTCTTATATTCCCCATACCATGGTGAAAAAAATATTATCAGATATGGAGGTCTCAAGCAAAATATGGAGATGGGTAAACAAGTTGTAGGAGTATGAAATGGATATCCAAACCATGAAAGTGGTAAGAGGTTTGGGCCTAGCTAAGCTTATGGCTGAGAGCAACTTGCAAAATATTGAGGTGAATGAAGTAGAAGGAGAAATGTTGGATGTCCTTGAGAATTTGGTAAGTTCTGAATGCTACAAAGATTTAATATTTTATCTTAGACATCTAAGCTACCTTGAAAATCTGAGTAAAAATTAGAAAAGATATCTTAAGTTAGCCTCTCAAAAGTATCTCATTACTTATTTTTGGTTACCTTGGAAGAACCCCGAGGGAGTGCTCTTGAGATGCATTACTAATAATGAGGCCCCCAACATAATTTTTGATCTCCATGGAGGGGTCTGTTGGAGAAATTTTTCTGGGAGAGTTACAGCACAAAATCTTAAGGGCTGGTTATTCGTGGCCAACTATCTTCAAGGATATAACTCTATTGGTGAGGAAATGTGAAATTTGCAAGCGTTGTTATGGAAGAATTAAAGATTCAGGCTCCCTTCCTTTGTAGCTTGTTTAAGTTGAAGCCCCATTCAGACAATAGGGAATAAATTTCATTGGAGAAATTTATGATCCTTCCAATGCTGGTCATAAATGGATTCTTGTAGGCACTGATTATTTCACTAAGTGGGTGGAAGAAATACCCACCAAGAAAGCCACACACCAAGTGATCATGGGCTTCATGTTGAATCAAATCATGTGCATATTTGGAGTACTAGCTAAAATTGTTGCTGATAATGCCATGAGTTTCAGAGCCAAACCTTTGGTGGCAATATGCAAAAAATATGGAATCAATTTGACATATGATTCTAACTACAATCCCCAAGGAAATGGACAAGATGAGCCTAGTAATAAAAAATTGCTGAAGATCATGTTATATGTATCCACCCCCAGGTAAATATAGAAAACCTGACATAAAGGAAATATGTCAGAGAAATATAAAAACCCGAAACAAAGGAAATATGTCGGAGAAATCCAAAAACCTGACACAAAGGAAATATGTCAGAGAAATCTGAAAACCTGACACAAAGGAAATATGTCAGAGAAATCCAAAAATCCGACACAAAGGAAATATGTCAGAGAAATCCAAAAACCCAACACAAAGGAATATAGGTCGTATAAATCCAAAAACTCGACACAAAGGAAATATGTCAGAGAAATCCAAAAACTCGACACAAAGGATTTCAGGTTTCGGGAAACATGAGACATGAAGCATGAAAATCGCAAGGCATTTCACGATGCTTGGGAGTTTCGAAAACCTGAAACACTACCTAGGAAAATCAGGTTTTGGAGTCGGGAAAGCATGGGGTGAAAACATGTTGAGGCACCCTCTAAACCCAATTCAAATGCAAAGGAGAACCCCGAACCTGACTAAAAACAGACCCTGACTTGGGGAATATTCAAATGGCCATAAATTTTCACAGGGACCTCGGATTCACACAAGGTTGGAATTTTCAGAAAGCTCTCAGTGTCCTCTATCTAACTACAACTGGATATCTTTATTTGGTTGAGAAAAATTTCTCCAAAAATTCAAAATACAGCTTGTAGTTTTTGGAGTTTGCTAGGGTTCTCACCTACCACCATAATGAGATGAATTAAATGTAGTCTGGAGGTGGTTGGGGTAGATTTTGAATTCCTCTCTTCTCCCTCTCTTTTTCTTCCTATAAATTGTAAGGTGGAGCTTCTTTCTACAGGTTGGACATTCTTGTTTTGCCCCTCCCTTCTTCTCTTTGGTAGGTGAATTTGTGGAATTAAAACCTCCCAGTCAAAACTGTAATGCAACCTTGCCTCTTGGCATTTGTAGTGTATTGTATCAATCTTTGGAGCAAATAATGCATGTTTTTGGATGATTCTCAACCCTCTCTGTGTTCAATTGCATCTTCCTAATCTTTCATTGCAAATTTGGTTATCTGTACATTATATTGCATTACATTTTAATGGTTTTTATTCATTGGCAAGACAAGTGTTCTTCATTCCTTTGGTGCATCACCTTGGTTAGATTACGTTTGTTTTATTGCATCTTCTTAACCCTGTCTCCTTGGCAAGTTAGAATAGGTTTTAGAGTAGGCCCTCTACATTTTTATGTGTGCATCTGAACATAGGAATAGGAACCGGCCTTTATCTGGAGAGCTTTCTCGATCCGCAAGGTCTCACACTTGGGAAAAGCTCCATGTTATGTAATCACATTGAGAGTCTCAACCCATTGAGTTGCAGAAATTCAGGGGTGTTATGATTCACTATCAACAGATCATTAGAATAACCTTGGATTTGAATAAAAGGAAGTGGGGTGAGCAAATGAAGTTTGTTGTTCGGGATGACATAATCACTGTCAAAAGAGCTTACTGGTAAAAGCCGGTTTGAACTGGTATATGGAACTCAAGCTTTACTGCCCCTCCATTTTTAGTTGTATTCATTTCAGTTTGTACAACACATTGAAGAGCAAGAATTTAGTTCATATGATGCTCGAATCAATCAGATTATTGAATTGGATGAAGAGAGAAGGGAATCCCATCAGCGGCATGTGAATTTTAGAGAAAAAATTGAAGAAGCAATTTGAAAAAAAAGGTGACACCCAGAGCTTTGAGCATTGAGGATCTTGTGATTTTATGGGATATCAGCCATGAAGATAGGGGCAATCATGGTAAATTTGATGCATTTTGGATGGGCCCTTATTTGATTGATATTCGAATTGGTGAAAATAGATTTTTCCTAAATGAATTAGATGGGGAACTACTTGAATTGCATGTTAATGGTAGGCATTTGAAGCATTTCCTTGATTGATTTCTCATAATCAAGGTATACTCCATTTGTACAATGTATAGTTCTTTTTTCTCATTTACTTTTGTGTTTTTTTTTCCATTTTGGTCCTTGGTGACCTAGTTTTGCTGGTTTCTTAGTTCATTTTTTGGAGGATGGCTATGGTTGTTCTGCTCTATAAGATTTTTCTTTGACTCTATTGCCCAATGTTATGTTTTTAGCACTTATTTTGCTATTTGTTCTTGTGGCACTCACAGGGAGTGCCCATCCCTAAGTCAGAGCTGATGTTGGTGCTCAAATTAGTCTCACCCCATTTGTCATTGAAATCCATCAGTTTGCAGCCTCTGTCACATTTTTTATCTTCCCGTGTTAGTGCTTGAAAAATATGGCCACCATTTGGTTTCCATGATGAGTCCCTTCCTTGGTCGAGGATCACTTAAAAGTCTAGAATTTTTTTATTGTTTCTTTCTCCATCTGAAGGAATCTGAAAATTGGGCATAAAAATTGTGCTACACTTTTATTTCCATTTTCCGTAGTAATGTATTGTTGTCCCTGTCATTTTTTTTTCCAAATACCTGAGAAAACAAGATTGGATGTAGCTTGGAGGATCATGTTTGAAACTTATAACATCTCTAAATTCTCTATCCTTGAAGAAAATTTTTGCATTTTAAATGTTTGATGGGTGAGTTTTCCCTTTGAAATTTACATCTCTGCATCAGTGGAAACATGGCCCTTTTTGGTTGGATGTGGCTCAGTGGGGCACTCTAAAAACTTTATGGCTCGATTCAACCCAAAACTTGTCCATGTGGAGAAACGATGCTCGTTTGAAAATTCACCTTTTGGTTTGGCCATTGGAGTTACATCGGGGGGAGACGTGGAGGATTCCGCTACTTTTTCCAGACTTAGACAAATTTTTCATGCAGCCGGTAGAGTTTCTGGAAGGCCATGGACACATGGTTGGTTGGTGCTCATTTGAGGATCTGCCTTAGGGTCCCACCTTAACAATTGCAAAATGGGGATAGGTGGAGGCTTCCACCGGCTCCTCTTTCTACTTATAATTTTCAAGTAGCTTCCTAAAGGGCATGGGACATGTGGATGGACCATGCATGTTTGGGGAATAGCCCCTGAGTTTTATTTTGAAGAAGCGCTAGGAGGACACTTGGAGGCTTCCACTCACTCTTCCTTTTTGCTTCGACTTTTAAATGACTGAAGGAGACTGTCATGGACCTTAGACACATGGCGCCTTCCACTGAACCTTTAAATTTTTAACATACTCTATTGGACTGAGACACATTTTGATCTTTTTCTTGTTTTGGGTCTCTAATTTTTGGGACCATCTCAAAATGTGCCATTGAGACATGTGGCAGGCGAGGAGATGGAGAGATGGAGCTTCGGGGTTATTTAAGGTTTTTTGCCTTTTGTAAAAGGGATAAAATTGTTAGTTCAAGCGGCCCCGATAGGAAAGTAATGCTATTGTTGAATAGTCAAAAATGGAGGTATGGGCCAATGGGGTGAATGTGGAAATTTTTCCTTTCTGGAAAATAATTATTAAGTGAAAAAATGAAGCCACAGGTCCATTGGAACCCTCATCAGAAGCTAGAGGTAGAAGGGAGGAGCTACGGGGGAAAATTTGGAAATTTTTCCCTTTTCAAAAAATGAGGTAAAATACCAAAATCGAACCATGGTTCCTCTGGGACCCACATTGGGACACATGTCAAGCCCGTTTTCGAAGGGCGGAGGGGTGCAGAAAAATGTAAAAATTTTATTTTTTCTAAAAGTTATAAGATGTCAAAAAGTGCTCCCCGGCCGTTTCAAGTTACATTTTTCCATGTGGAGGGCTTAGATTAAAACTTTAAAGGAAAAATATCAATGGTAGCTGTGCATTTCATTTGATATTTCCACCATTGAAGCTCCAAGATGTTTGGATATGCATTTTTGCATCATTCTTCATCAAATTTTTGGCAAATTTGTGTTGTTTTGGTCTGCAAAGTTTAATTGAATCAATTTGGGAGCTCAATTTGTAAATTTGAAGTAATTTTGTAGTGGATATTTTCTCAGAGTCATGTAAAATGTAAGATCCAGAAGTTACAGAGTAAAATTTCGGAGGAAAACAAGTGAAAAGGATGAAATGATGAAACTACAGGCACAAAAGGTGAAAAAGGCGTTGCCTTGAGAGCAAAAGGTATGACCTCTTAACTCTAGCTATGCAAAGGCTCTGAAAAATGATTAAAAAGGAGAATTCTCATATGAAAGAATCATAATGATTAAAGGTACTCCCAAAAATTTGTGGCATGGCATACTAGTTAGTAGTCGAGGGCCCAAGAAATGTGATCAATTCACAATTGGTCGACCTAGAAGATTTTGGATCTGAATTTGTTAAATGTCACTTTCTGAAACAAATTCGTAACAAGCAAAAGTCCCTCAAATATTATTATCTTTTGGGAGGAAAATTGAGTGGGAAAAAAATTACAAATGCAATGAGAATACTCTTACAAGTGGTCGCAGTTTTAATTCTTGAGAAAACATTGGAGAAAACCATCTTCCTAAGAGACCAAAGATGAGATAACATTTTATTTTCTTCTGTGTTATATTTTTTATCGTGTCAAGTTGGTTGCAGATGTATAACCATTGAAAAGAACTGAGATTACTCTGGAAGATTTCTCCTGCTGATGAATCTAAGCAATTTTGGAACTAATTTGTGTCCAATCTCTAGCAATTTTGTGTTTGCTTTATTTTCAGAATGTCTACAAATAGTTTCCTTCATTCCTATTACAATCTTACAATGAAATTTTTGTGCAATCACACAGGATCTCATCCCTGTGACATTCTAATGGTATTTATAATTTCATTTCAAGAATATCCTTCATCTTGGATGAGATAAACAAATTTAAAATCAATTCAATGTCATTGTTGATAAATATTATCTATAAGTCTTCGGGTGTACCTTAGGAGTGATTAATTAGAAACTTTAGTGTTTAATTGAGTCTTCCAATTAAAGCCTTCGTGTTGGAGTCTCAAATATTTTGTGAAGCTTTCTGTTGTGACATTGTTCATTATTGTGAAGTCCCTCCAAAGATTCGGTATAATCAACTTTATCCTACTTCATCTCCCACTAAAATCATTTAAAAACCATTGATCCACCCTGAACTACCCCTGTTTTTCCTGTGTATCAACAAATGAACAAAATCTACTCCCAAAAATATGTAGAACAATAAGGATTCCTTAATGTCTCTAGTAACCTTTGCCTTGTATTGAAAATATCTCCATAATCTGGAAGTGACAACTCGTGAGAGTCAAATTTGGTGTGTTGATCATATTTTCCCGAGGTCTTCTCTATAAAATTTTTACAAAAGAAGGATTTACTAGCATTCTTCAATAACAGAGGTTACAAAATAGGTTCTCTTACCTTGGTTGAAAGGCACAACCTAAAATAGTTAGGATACGACCACATCCTCTTAAGGTGCTACCCACTTCTTCAAGGCATGAGTGTTAAAAAGTCAGATAGATTGTTTCGCTAGCTACAAAATGACATACATAATCATCTATCTTCCTCTAAGTGTCTTGTCAAATCCATGATGCTACTTAGCTTTTGAAGGAGATTAAATCTGGGGTACCAACAGAAGGAATTTTTGTGCTTGTAAGGAGACATAAGGCATGTGTGTTTACATGGAGGGATAAGAAGGATTTATGGATTTATTTTTGTGTGTTTCATATGCATTGAGCACACCTTTGGTATATTTTTATTTCTCATCCACTCTTCCCCATTGGTGGGAAACCATGGAGTTTTCTCCCCTTGTGTTTGGTTGTTTCTTTTTGGTGGCTGTGTGTTGAATGTTGTTGCAATGTGTTATTGTTTCGTGTTCATTTCCATACCCACTTGTGCATACTTGAGGATTTTTTTCTCTCTCTGCCATGGAATTGGAACGAGGCTAAAATTTCCTCCAAACTTTGGAGATTGTATGTAATGATTCCAATAGGTTGAGAGGAAACCAAGCCTATCTCCATATTTTTTGAAGACCTTATAGAATTAAAATCATGTAAATTTGAGCTTGAATATTGTTGGAGGATATTGAATACTTGTTCATGTTGTTCTAAACGTTTGGGAGGTATTTTATCTTGGGTTTGAATTAGTTTAGAAATTGATGTATATATTATTCTTAAGAATTCCTATTCTTGGGTTAAACTTGTATATTTGTACTTGTAGAAGGTGTGTTTAGTTATCTTCTTGTGAAGATGTATTGAACATTGTAAACTTGCTGAATTTTTTGTAATAATATTTAATATTTCTTTAATGCATGTGGTATTGTTACCCCATCGTGTTGTAAAGTTTCCTAATTTTTCTATTGAGAATGTACTGTAAACAATTGTAAAATGAATGAGATTGATTAAAACTTGAGCCACACTTTGTGAAGTTTGTTGGATGATAATATTGGACTTGGATTGATTAAAAAAGATTTTATTCTTTCCTTGTGTTGTATTGCAAGTCATAGAAAAATAAAAGATAGGTGTAGGCTGAAATTGTTTAAGAACATACTAAAATGTTTGAGTTAGGGATGGAAAATTACTTGATCTTCTATGTTTCAAATGAAGACTAGATAAGAGAACTGGATACAAATCTCATACAGATGTTATTTTATTCTATTTGTTACTTGTGGTATTAAATTAAATGGGATTCCTTTCGATAATCAAACTCTTAGTTATGTTGGTAGAGAACACAATTAAATTTCTCATGTATGTGAATCTATTTTTTGTATAAGTATAAATGAATTTTTTGCATTGTAGATGGAATTCATAATTTAGTTGGAAAGTTTAGAGGTGTCTACAAACTTGTCTCTTGTATGGGTGAAAGAGAATATTAGTACTCGAAATTGCATGGATTTTATTCATTGGTTTGAAAACAATTATGTGACCTCTTATTAAGCTTAGTTAAATAATGTTCATTTCCTTTATTTTCAAACATCCTCAAACTAGGAAGTAAAATTTTTCATTTTATAAAAATATATGGAACTTGATGTACCAATGAATGTATGTAAAAATACATATATGTGTGTGGTTAGGTTTGCTTATGGTTATCATTCAAAAAAAATAAAAATAAAAAAACCATGCCCTCTTATTGGAAATCTATTTTAAATTTAATAGGAGAACAATAAATTAAAAAAATATCAAAGTTATATATTTAGTTCCATATATATAAACACACACACACACACACACACACACACACACACACACACACACACACACACACACACACAATAAACACACACACACACACACACACACACACACACACACACACACACACACACACACCCACACACCCACACACACATATATATATGAAAAAAAATCTTGAAAAAGACTTCTGGCTGCTTTTTTTCCCCTGATTACACAATTTTTAAAATAAAGGATATTTCTGATTTTATATATATATATATTCTGATATATATATATATATATATATATGAGTTGGGGGTGCAAACCGCCCCCTCTCTTACTTTTTACAATAAGGTGGTGTGGGCACAGCTAGACCAAGGTCGTAGCCATGACTGTAAACCCCTCAAAAATAAATGATGAATTTCATTGTATTAAAATTTATATATATATATATATATATAATATATATATATATATATATATATATATTGGGGAAGAAGTTCTCTCCATTAAAAACCTACTCATAAATTTACTATCATTGGCATCCATAGCCTTCTCCTTGAACCTACAAAATGAAATACCAATGAAACAAAAAGAAAAGAGTAAAGAAACTTTTAGATGGAGGATTAGCGTAACTTGGAAATCCCTAAAATCTATGGCTAGGATTTGATTGATGCAATGTCAAAAATTCAACCCTATACTATTTAACTTTCAGGAGTTAAGTGGGAATTTTTAAGGTTTATTTCATTCGGGATATAATTAAGTGTGTGAAGGGTGATTTTAGTTCATGGGGGTAAATATAGAATAGTTCTTATTGAATTTTTTTAAAAATAAAATATCTTAATTTATTACAAGGATATACGTTGTAGTGACTTTTAAAGGGGGGATTTTTTTTTATTAGATTAGGTAAGAAGAAAATATTTAAGGGATTGGGAACCCTGTACAATGAAAAGATAAGTAACAAGGCTCAAAATTGAAACAACAACTGAACGAGGCCCCATGGTCCTAAAGAAAAAAAAAACAAGCCACAACCCAGAAACAAGAGAGCACAAAAAAGAAGAAAGGGAACCACAAAGTAAACAAGTCTAAAAAACTAGGCCTACTAACCAAAGGAGCACTAACTATCATTGTTATTATCTTTATGATATCTGAGGCTCGTCTTGAGAGGCGTATTTCAAGATTTTCATTTATTCTTTTTGTTTACCACCTCCTAACCATCCCCTCCATTAGGATCTACATTCTCATCTGAGTGGACAGGAATACAAAATTCAAAAGATTCTTTATTATTGTTTCTTTAATAATAATAACAATAAAAAAAATTAGAAACCAATTTCGTGGGGTGTAAAATGGTCACACACTTCATCTCTTCCATTTCATCTTCCTTCTCTTTTTTATCAGCTATAATATTATCTGAAACATTATTACTATCATTGTGCTCATGAACATATTTCAGCTAGATTATGTGAATTAAAATATTTCGACAATGATACCCTTCCCTTAATCAGCTTCTTAATAATGAGGTAGTCAGAAGTAAGGTGACCAAGGGAAAAAAAACTGCATCTAAAAGGGAGGCCTCTAAAATAAATGATTTGAGTCCATATCGTATTCATGAATTTAAGTTCCATGGAGGCCAGAAAAAAATAAGTCATATCCCTATCCACCAAAATACGGGCATAAGTAGTGTGATCATAGGATTCAGTCCTAGGGTCGAAATCAAGAAATTTACCCAAAGCATCACCCATGGACTAGAAGCACTCCTCACTCCAAAAAGTGTAAAGGCAAGTACGGCTGCCAAATCCATACATGTCTTACAGTAAAAGTTCCAGTTACTAGATTAAAATTAGGGAACCAAGGCTTCATGACGAGATGATGCGAATGGAAATCCCATATTTTTCCAAAATCTAAGTTATTATGATTTGAGCTATCAAATTTTTTATGAAAATACCATGAGCAGAAGGATATATGGTAATTTTACCTACAATTAGGGGGACACCATTGTTCATATATACATTTATGGAGGGCAGGAAGGCTAGGGAAGCTTCAAGTGAAACTATAAATAAGGTCTCTATTCTAGTAGAACTCAACTGATTTAGAGACCTCCTCCCCAAAGGAGACAACGGGATTTGTTTTTATAATCCATGGTTTTTGTAGGAGCTATCCCACAAAATAGTGTTTCCTCTAGAAAGGAAATGGGTTCTACCCTTGTCTGACCTTGTGTTCTAGAACTCTTGAAGCACCCCTTCCCATAATAACCTCTCCCTGAAACCCAAATCAATTTGTTGCAAATAATCATTATGAGGGACACCTAGAACTATGCCTCCATTGCCCATCAGAGCACCCTGCTAAGAGGTTAAACAAGGAAATGAACTAGCAAATGGAAAGAAGCTATCATTAGGACGTAGGGGAACACAACCAACATGCTCACCATTTCTATATGATAGGAAAATGTGGGCTAAATTGTCATATTCCAGCCCTAGAAATGAGTCATTCGCAAAACGGGAACTTGAGGAAACCATCGCCAAACCAACACCACCAGAATCAAGCATAGGATGGGTAGTGTTAGGGAATTCCCAACTCATTTTGATAATAGTGATTGAGGTATGTCTATGAGTCTAATCTTCATTTCCGCTCACCTTACGACCACTTTTTAAATGTTGGTAAAATTATTTAAGTGTGTGTACATTTATTTAAGTGTGGATAAATTTATTTAAATGTGGGGTGAATTTATTTCAAATTTGGGGTAAATAAATGGGTACATAGGGGGAGTTTTAAAATAAAGGGTCTTGTTTGAGTTATGTTGGGAGTAAATTAGTGTTATTATACTAAGAAAGTTTTTAAATAAAGTGATTGGTTAATTTTACGGGAATAAGTAAGAATTTTAAAATAAGTGATATGAATTAAAGTGTAAGAGAGGAAATTTATTTCAACTTAGGGGCTTTAATGGATTAATTAAATAGAATTATTCTAGATTAAGGATGCAACAAAATTCGACAATGTTAGCATGAGTAGATTAGACAAATATTAAATGCATTTAAAAAATAAAAATAAATTAGACTAAACTTTAACAACTTTAAGATCTATTTGGTGTGTGTTTAAATTAGGTCATTACATTTGGTATCAGAGCTTGGGTTCCAATATCGGGTGCACTGGGTAAGATCATGTAATAAAGTTATCGATATGATTTTATTTTTTTTTCCCATTTGACGAAAACATTTCTGCTAAACTTATCCACTTCCTTTCTATGTTTTCTCAAATGTCGTAACAAGGATCGTTGTCACACATCTAAAACACTAACCTGGGAGTGGTGTTAGGGAATTTCCAACTCATTTTGATAGTAGTGATTGAATATGTCTATGAGTCTAATCTTCATTTCTGATCACCTTACGATCACTTTTTAAATGTGGGTAAACTTATTTAAGTGTGTCTACATTTATTTAAGTGTGGGTGATTTAAATGTGGGTGAATTTATTTAAATGTGGGGGAATTTATTTAAATTTGGGTAAATAAATGGGTACATATGGGATCTTTAAAATAAATGGTCTTGTTCAAGTTATGTTGGGAGTAAATTAGTGTTATTATACTAAGAAAGTTTTTAAATAAAGTGGTCGGTTAATATTACAGGAATAAGTAAGAATTTTAAAATAAGTGATCCTATTTAAAGTGTAAGATAGGAAATTTATTTTAACTTTGGGGCTTCAATGGATTAATTAAATAGAATTATTCTAGACTAAGGACGCAACCTAACCCGACAACGTTAGGATGAGTAGGTTAGTCAAATATTAAATACATTTTAAAAATAAAAATAAATTAGATTAAACTTTAACAATTTTCAGATCTATTTGATGTGTTTAAATTAGGGCATTACATTTGTTATCAGAGCTTGGGTTCCAACATTGGGTGTACTGGGTAAGATAACGTAATAAATTTATAGGTATGATTTTAATTTGTTCCCCATTGTATGAAAACATTTATGCTAAACTTATTCACCTCCTTTCTATGTTGTCCCGAATTTCGTAACAAGGAGATGGTTTTCACACATCTAAAAAACTAACCTGAGAGTGGTGTTACCACAAAAATAATGTTATTTTCCATAAAATATCATCTTAGGTATGAAATTTTGAGAAATGGAACAATTGGGAGTTATTGGAATGAAATATGTTTTCAAATTCTCTATTTTAATACACCTTGTAAATGTTAGAAGAAGTCATTCAAAATTAGCGTGCAAAATAGCTTCGTGACTCCCATAATAGAAATTATTTAGGATGATCATGTCCTCTAGCAGCATGGGAAATCACAAGAAAATTTAAACCCAAATTATAAGATCATTTTATCATTTAGTTGAAAGCAGTTTGAACCCAGTTTATCACATTGCCACATGGGACAACAACTGAAATCTAAGAAAATTAGTTTCGATTTAGATCTGTAGTTTAGGGAGATTTAGTAGGAAATTAAAATCTACCACTTCTAACCTTTAGTATTTCTACATGTAAATTAGATGCATCAATTATTTTCAAGAAAACGAAATGGGTAGTGAGTATTTCAAGCGTGTTTAGGAGGCATGTAGTTGTTCGGGCACAAAACAAAAACTAGTCAATCACATAATTTAGCTTTGAAAACAAGATCATAACTAGAGTTATGGTTATCAAAATCATGTTCCATAAGCTGCATCATATTCTTGTATAGTATAATAGATGAGAATCGATTGAATGATTTTTATAGTTTTGATTGCTTTTTTTCAAGACTTATTTTGTAGCCAATTTCACTATAAATATTCTGTTGAAATGTAATATTAAAACTTTAATAGTTGGGCCCGAGAAGGTTCTTCTAGTTCAAAATATATTCACCAATTTTTATAATTTTATGTCTTGGTTGTCACTCTACATAAAAGAGAATTTTCAGTAAGGATTGTTTTACAATTTGAGTATTTGGTACTTGTTCGGTAGACCCCTTTTACTGTTGTTTTTTATAGATCGTAGAACAAGAGATCTAGGTCTTAATAAACCGTTCGGATTCTTATGACACTCTTGGAGGGTGCAAGGTTTTATAATATGATTATGATGGTTTCTTATGGGTTCTCTATGCTGAATGTTATGACTCAAACAAATTATATGCTAAGAGGCATTAGTGAATGCTAACTTCCTTGGTTTATCTTGGTCCTTTTGGACATCGTAAAAAGTCTAGTTGTTTATTTTTGAAATAAGTAGTAGCTTGATATAAGAGTGTAGAATTGTTCCCTTGGTCTAATAAATATGTGTAAGATGTTTGGTTAATTGGTTTCCTCTTTGATTTATCTATTGTTTTGTGGGAAAATCATTCGTAATGTTAAGGACATCACATTTAAACCTAATGGTATTGGTGTGAAATAAATAATTGTACCTTGTATAAAACAACTTAACAAGATCAAAATGTTATTCCATGTCATGATATTTCATTATTATTAATTGGAATAATTACTACCCTCATGTTTATGTTACTAATCTCAAATTTATAACCCTATTTATAAGGAAATCTAACAAACAACCTTATAACCTTACTTATCCTTTTGAAAGTGTATATCAAAAATAAGAATACTTTGATGAAAATGTTTACTAATATCACCTCCTCAACTTATCACAAATCAATGTATGATAAGTGGAAAGGATTCTTAGTGTCTCTTTTTATATGATGGCCTTATATGAAGTGGTATTTAATATTATTCTAAGTAAACTAAGTAGCCCATGAGCTATTGGAAACTGACTCTAGTTTATACAACTTAGAATCCTTATCAAAGCCCTCAGCATAACTTCTATGATTAGTTGAACTAATGTTCTAGTTATTTTTAACCCTTCTTGAGCTTGATAAGCCTATTTTCATACTATGACCACTTACTAATTTTTGTTGCAATGTAAATAGGTTAAAATTGTTTACCTTAGTAAATACACTTGTGATTATAAACCTCTTCCGATTGATTAAAATCTCTCTAGATAATCATGTTTATAACACTAAGACTTATGTGTATAAATCATGGAATCACCCTCTCTTTCTAATATTATCTCGTGGATATAGAAGAACAATGATTATGAAATAATAATAATAAAAATAATAATAACAGTAATCTCTCATTATCTCACCCTTTGCAAAGATAAAATAGAATAAATTATTGTCGATTGCTTTGTTGGTTGGGCAAGGATGTGTATACACAATACTGTTGACCATGAAGTTTCTAGTAATATGGTGAAATAATGGTCAATGCAATGTTTCGTAAACCACAATATATATAGACAAGCACAATTCTGTACTTATACCTTATAAACAACAATCAAATCGTGAAAATTATAAGTAAATGGGAAAAATCGTGGAATATTTATTTGAAACCACCTTGGTTTACTAACAATGCCATCATTGTTACCCTTTACAATCTAAAATTGAGGTAATCATAATTTATTATTTCAAATACAATAATTAATGTTTATTAATCTTAGTTATGTAACTTAGGCAATGGGTTGTCATTCCTAAGTTCTAGGTAAGAAAGTAATGCGAATAATTGAAGGTTGAAATGGTGTGAAAAATTTAATATGCCTTTCGCTACTTAACTCTTAAGAGACTCATGCATAATAATTCCTTCACATTGAAAATAATAAGTGACTTATTATAACGTAAATGGTGTAACCCCTTACTGTGAGGATGAAGGGTAATGATTAACTATTCTTTCTACCCACCTTGGGTGATGGCTTCCATTGTTATTAGTATAAAAAATAATTAAGCAATGTAAATTTGATGTTGTTGTGAAAGTTATATTTATTTCTGGTACAGTTAAAAACACTCCCCCCTTTGTTTCACCATTCAATAGGGTGCCAAAATGTTAGAAATACAATTAAACCTCTAGTTAATTATTATATTTACATACTTCTCTTTCAGCCTACTAGGTCATTATTGCCAAAATAATGTCTGAGTTAAGGTTATCATAGGTTTTTGATTGAGAAGCGTTAGGCTATACCGTTCCTTAAATAAAAAATGTGCATTGAACTCTTGAAATTCTGAGGAAGGTATGGACAGAAAATTTGTTGTATCACGTCCATGTGATAATAATTATAATATTCTTGTATTTTGATAGGTTTGGGAAAGATTAACTTTAAATGAATCCAATTTTACCTACTCATTCATGTTTTCTCTTGATTATATTAATTATGAAATGATAAAATTTAAGTAAACATTTTCATATGACTCATTGAATTGAAAATTCTTTGTAGTTGTTATCATTAGGTAAATATTGCTTTGTAAGGATGTATAAAAATTCTGAAAATGTTCTATCATGGTGGAAATTTAGATAAATGTTAAACAAGATTAAATTAAACCATCCCTTATGATTTTTCTATAAAAAAATTTTAAATGGAAATGATACGTCCTAGAAAATGGTCTATTCTATGAAACATTAAAAATCAAACTAGAAAATAATCCTAACTTGATGGTTTGCTAGATATTTCACTCATAAATTATTACTATTTATTTAAGAATATAAAAATAATGGTCAAATCGTGTCCACACCCTTAATTATACTTGGTATTATGTGAATCTTATTCCTTGACCTTAATGAATAATCTAGATGCTAGGATCATTTTTGGAGAGGCCCGTGAACCATTTTCCAAAATTTAAAGTAATGGTGAAGTAGGAGGTAAAACCGCACTTAAAATTGGAAAATTATTCTCTCTTATTGTGTGGTATTTATGAAATCTTGAATGTTCTATATGAGTAGGCTCATACACATCATGTTTATATAATTTGTTAACCTTGTTTCAAATGACCATTATGTTCCTTTGGCTCACTCATTAATAGTTTCCTTTAATTGTGGGCCTTATGATCTGCTTGTGTGGGCCCTTGTAGGAAAGTTAGACTTTATGCAAATGAAACATTTGGAAGAAACAATTTTCCTTGATTAATGTTCTCCTATTTGAGATATAATTGACTTTGAAACCATGTTATAATTAGTGAGACATGTTTATTAGGAATAAAAATAATAATCTAGTTCCCCTTAAAGTCACGTTGTTGTTGGACATACACTGTGAGTGACCTTTTAGAGGTTTTAGACAGTGATATCGATAATAATTTTCCTTGGAAGCTACAAATTTATTTAATTAAATTACTCTAAATGAAAGAAAAACTTAGTACAACACCATACCCTATGAGGTCAAATCCCTATCTCACTCAGTGACTTCCATGAGGAAGTCTAATTTTAGGAGAGGGGGATGTAGTTCCCACCCTTTTCTTACCAAATTTTCTTGATGACTCATTTCTTATAGTAGATTTTGGACATGGTTTATATATCTATCTAGATATTATGTGATTTAATTTGGATCTTTTGATGGCTCATGTGATGGTTAGGGCGTGATGTGCTAAATCTAGTAGTTATTATTATCATAGTTATTATCAACATAATATTTTGATTTCCAGTAGTACATGATACATTTGATCCTATTTGATCTATGATGGATTTATATTATCATTTTATACTTTGATAACATTTGGTGTATTTTGTCTTTAGCATATTATCATGATTATGTAATTAGAACTTGTAACTTGCTTAATTATGGATGCACGCTGATAGTTTACAATCATCATGTGTTGATATTTATTATTGCATTTCTATCATGCTAAACTTGATTATTTATTTTCTTTATTATCAGGTTTATATATATATATATATACTATATATATATATATATATGTATGTATGTATGTATGTATGTATGTATGTATGTATGTATGTATGTATGTATGTATGTATGTATGTATGTATGTATGTTTAACGTTTGCAATGAGTGTGTAGATTACAGGGAACAGGAGAACATTGGTTTCAAGGCAAAAACTCAAGATGCAAAAGCATACAATTGGGCCGAGTCCTAACAGTGTTTGTTGTATGAATACTTATTTGATTTTTTCATGTTAAATAGGGGCACCATGGGTGACTCCAAAATTTTTAGTTAATGTAATTATGTTTTATTAATCTTTTGTAACTAGTTCGATGGACCTAATGGTCCCCACTTATATTAGAATCTTATTAGATTGATCAATTTTTTATTTGGGAGGTTGGGGTCACATAAACACCTCTTGGGTTAACCCCAAAACCTCCATAATTTTTCCATTTTTCCAATCCCGAAATTAGGCTAAAAAGGGCAATTTTTGGGACACTTTTCATCTTTGGGGGTTCTCTTTTCATGGAAAAGATGCCTTAGACCAGGTACCTATAGGTAGGGGCGATTCATTTCTTGGTCAAATGACAATTTTCCATCCCATTTGACCTCTCAAAAGTCACTAATATTGTAATAATAGTTAGGTGGTGTGTCTCTAAAAAGCTAGAAGGTGTTTGACTTATTACCATTCAAGGGAGTTTGGGGGTTTAGTTCTTAAACTATTTTTTTATTACTCGCTTTTGAATTTTTAGAATCTTGGGTTGAGAAAAGAGAGTTCTGACACATGTCACCCTCTCATTTTATAGGAAATTTTCTTTCTTAGCTACATATACATCCTCATGGAGGAGGAAAAGAGATATCTCTTGTCATTTTTATTTTTGGGATTTGGAGTTGAGCTTCGGAGCTTTGGATTTTGAGAGGATTGGTTAGATTAGCGACTTTAACAGATTTTTCTGAAGTAGGATTCTTGTGCCTTATTTTATTTTATTATATTTATTTGAAGAAGAAAATGAATGTTGTATGTGGCTATGTGTTTTGAGTGTTATTGTATGATTATGTTCGTATTTGTTTATTTTATTTTCTCCATACATCATTTGGTTTGATGGATTTTTGATTAGTGTGGGGGAAGAGGAAGGGAATTTAACTCTTACCACATGGATTGATGGAAAATCCATGTTGGAATTGTTTATCCTTATCCCATAATATGGTTTGAGGTGGGGAATGTTGTTCATATGGTTTGACCCTCCTTCCCCATACTTTGAAAGGAAAATCAATGACGTTTCAAAATCTTCGCAAGGAAGAATTTTTGTGTTTGGGAGGAGAAATAAAGTGGTTGTGTTTTCATGGAGAGATAAGAATGGTTTATGGACTTAGAGTTGTGTGTTTACTATGGTTGGATCACACCTTTGTAATACTTGTATTTCTCATCCACTCTTGCCCATTGGTGGGAAAACATTGAGTTTTCTCCCCTTTCATTTGGTGGTTTCTTTTTGGTGGTTATGTGTTGAATGTTGTTGAAATGTGTTGTTATTTCTTGTACATTTCCCTGCCCACTTATGCATACTTGAGGATTGCTTGATATCTCTCCCATGATCTTGGAGTGTGGCTAGCATCTCCAATTAAATTTGGAGATGACATGTAATGATGCCAATAATTTTGGAGGAAACTAGACCTATCTCCATGTGTTTTGAAGAACTTATGGAATGGAAATCCTCTAAATTTTAGCTTGAAGAGTGTTTGAGGAGATTGAAGACTTGTTTATGTTGTTCCAAACTTTTGGGAGGTTTCTTCTCTTGGGTTTAAATTGGTTTTGAAATTGATGTATTGATCATTGTTAAGCATTCCTATTCTTGGGATAAGCTTGTATATTTGTACTTGTAGAAGTTGTGTTGAGATATCTTCTTCTAAATATGTATTGGCCTTTATAAGCTTGCTGAATTTTTTGTAATAATATTTAATCTTGCCTTAATTCATGTGGTATTCTTACTCCATCATGTTGTCAATTTTTCTAATATTTCTCTTGAGAATGTAGTGTAAACAATTGGGAAATTAATCAGATTTACTATACCTTGATCCACTCTTCGAAAAAATATTTGTTGGGTAATAATTTTAGACTTTTCTTGATTAAAGAGGCTTTTATTCTTAGCTTGTAATGTATAGCAAATCATAGAAAAATAAAAGATAGGCGTCAGTTGAAATTTTTTAGAAGCATACTAAAACGTTTGAGTTAGGGATGGAAAACTTCTTGATCTTGTATGTTTCCAAGGAAGACTAGATAACACAAATTGATAATGAAAATTGATTTTGTTATATTTATTAATTGTTGTATTAACTTAAATGGGACTCCTTTAGATAATGAAAATCTTAGTTATGTTTGTAGATAACACAATTACATTTATCATGTATGTGTATCCATGTTTTGTACAAGTAGAAATTAAATGTTTCTATTGTAGATGGAATGCATAATTTAGTTGTAAAGTTGAGAGGTGTGTCCAAAATTATCTCTTATATGAGTGAAAGAGAATATTAGTACTCTAAATTTTAAAGAGTTTATTCAATTGTTTGGAAAGAATTATGTGACCTCTCATTAAGCTTAGTTAAATAACGTTCCTTTCCTTTATTCTCAAACATCCTTAAACCTGGAAGTAAAGTTTGTCGTTTTATAAAAATATATGGAAATTTTGTACCAATGAATGTATGAAAAAATACATAGAAGTGTGTGGTTGGGTTCTCTTATGGTTACCTTTGAAAAAAAACAAAAATAAAAAACCATGCCCTTTGGCTGGAAATCTATTTTAATTTTATTAAGAAAAGAATAAATTATAAAAAAATGTCAGACTTATTTATTTAATAACATGTGTGTGTGTGTGTATCTATAAAATATCTTCAACAATAAATGCGTAAAATCAATACCCACAATCAGATTTCAAGGGCAAGAGAAAAAAATAGATAAACAAATATATTTATATTCAAACACCCTAGATTGTGGGAATATACATATATATATATATATATATATATAGGGGATGAAGTGATCTTGATTGAAACCCTTCTCATAAATTTGTTTTCCATGACTTCTATAGCCTCCTCCTTTAACCTGCAAAATAAAAGACCAAATGAAACAAAGAGAAAGGAGCAAAGAAACTTTTAGATGGAGCATTAGAGAAACATGGAAATCCCTAAAATCTTTGTCTAGGATTTGATTGATCCAATTGTTATCTCTTGAAATTGCACCCTATAGAGAGATGGCTGCAGGTGTTCTAAGCTTGAAAATTTTATCTCTCTCTTTCATAGATACAATAGAAACACTTCAGGTCTATGGATAAATCTATTTTTAAGTGTCTTCGGTATCAAGGCTGGTTCCTTATTGATGTATCCTAAACTAATTTATGGGGTTTAAGGGTAAAATATGACTATAAAAAATGAATTAAAACTAAAGTGATACACCAAACTTGTATGAGGTCTCTGACTGAGTACATGCATAATTGATATGGAATGAACTTCTGATACATAGGCCAACATATTTTTGAAGATAATTAAGGGTAAACACTTTGATGTATTGTGGGATAGAATCATAACAATACTAAAAAGTTACACATACACATTAATATCATGCAGAGATTATTGAATTTGCAACATGGTAAGATGATTAATCAGGGAATTCAAAAATTAAAAGATTAATGGAAAAATACACAAGAATGCAAATAATTGGAAAGGTAGAATATACTTCACATTCAAAGGGTAAAACTGGCAGAAAATTTCTTCAGCACTCTGATATCTAAAAATTCCTCCATTGTGCTTTGCTAAGGCACAAAATATATAGAAAATTTGATCCATCCATCCATCCTAAAAATAAACTAAAACTCTAGTCACCCATGCATCCTATTTTTATCTAAATAAAATAATAAACTAGTACAAAGAGGCATTAATAGTTGTTGATTACATCTCATTCAAACTAAAGTTGACTATAATATGTTTAAGAAAATAAAGGTGAATAATTTGCTAATAATAAATCTTGCTTGATGAGAACGTCTCGTTCCTTGTGCATGTGAATTTGTCTTCTTATTGATCTATCCTTTTGTTTACGGCATGCAAAAATACTCCTTGTGAGTGAACAAAATAATTACAATACTTGTAATATTTTTAAAATAGTTCATCTACACATCCACTTGATGGGTAACACCTTCAAGATTAGGTTCTGAGGTTGACATTCCTTGTGTTCTAGTGGTCACATGGGTGACATATTGTAAATCATCTCCAACTCCTCCAACAGTGAGGACCACCTTTGCACTTCAACATTAGTATCCATTTTGGTTTGGCCACCTTTGTGGACTTATCACATTATTGGTTTTGAAATAAGATAAGGGGAACCTTTTTTTAAAAAACACCATAGTACACTCAGCCACCTTTGATAAAATACATGGGTCTCTTAGACCATCGTTTGAATAATAATCATTGTTCAATCATTCATCCCCCTTTGATTAACACATGACCATGGTGATTATTTGTTAGCTTATGAATATCATTGCATAGTGTGTATTTGTCAGATTTTACATGGTTTGAAGGAAATGATTATGTTTTGATTTTATATGGAGAAAATCATAGCCAACAGGCATAATTTAAATAAATTCTGGTCCCTTCCACCATGATGACTCACCCCTTGGAATGTTTGGTGGTGACATGTTTAACTCAGGTCGAGTTGCCTTTGGTATTTGTAATGACCTTAGGCCATTGATCTCTGTACTATTGGATTCTAAACCATCGATCTCCAACCCATGGTTAGGATTTTCGGCTCGCATTGAATGTCTTCGGTGGCATCTTGATCATGGTGTTTTGCATTGATTTTGGAGATTCATCTAAGGACGTTAATCTATCCCATCGTTTGATTTTTGCCATCGATTGATTAACTCAAACAAGCTAGGGTTACTTGGGAATTCTAGTTTTTGAAATGTAAAATGGAAAGTGAACTCAAGTTCCTTCTCTTCTGGTTCTTCTTCGCAACAAAGATCTGGAAAAAATTTTACTGCCATTGTTGGGACTTTACGAGTTTTATTCCATCTATAGATTAGTCTTTTGATCCTTTCAGCATTAGTATTTCTCATCTTTTGTTCTATTAGAGATTTTCTGAGCAAGTTGGTTGTGGAGATTTTCCACCATGGTTGTAAACTTTGAGCTCGGTCCTACGTTATTCTTTGGTCTCTATGAGTTGGCGTTCAAAGTGGCCACCATTTTTGGTTTTCTCAAGCTCTGTGAGGCTTCTGTCGTAAAATAATGGCCGTAATTTCTATATGGGTTTTGAGGCTACTCCAACTAGCCATTATTATTTGAGCATGTGATTTCTTGATTTCTAGGTATTCATGGTCAATTTACTCAAAGCTGCCAAGGATAGAGGTGAGTGTATTCTTTGGCCTAGTCTACCTCATGACTTATAGATATGTATATTTTGAGTTCTAGGTATCTGTAGATCTGTGTGGGTCAATTTTTTTATCTCTAAATATAGGTTCTGTATATTGCTTCATATTTGTTTTGAAAACTTTGGCTCAATTTTTGTATTCTAGAAAATTAATTCTGTTGTTCAAAAGGGATGCCATTGATTTATTCTGAATTGGCTATATGTATATGTTGATACCCAAATCTTCTCATACCCTTGTTAAGTGCTTTCAAAAAATAACCCAGAAATGGGTGTTAATTTTTTGATTGAAAAGTATTAGATTCAGAGAATTTTGACATGGGTATTCTATATTATATGTTTTTTATTCTCTAGGACCCTAGACTGTCATTGTTTTGATCTCTGAAACTTGTGAACAATTTCTTGAGTTCTGGCTGTACTCATTTATATTTTATCTAGCTCGAGCCATTGTTGAGGAAAATAATTCCTATTGCTTTGATGCCAGTATTGGGGTTTCTATATTTCTGTCTATTTATTTCGATCTATTTCCTACTCTCCTGTTGCATATTTAGAGCCAAAATATACGTTGTACTTTGAAAATCGAAAAATCCTTCCTGTCTTGAATATTCAAACTTGAAGTAATTGATGATGTTCATAGCAAGGTAGAGGTGTGGGTATATGTTGTATCATGCTCCTGTGTAACTTGAGACTGTTATCTAGCATTGTAAATGTTGATATCTAAATCTCCACATTTGGTGGCTTTTGGTTTGTGGTCCTTCTATTCGATTGTGTAGCTCAATTTATTAGTGACTCACGAGCCTGCTCAAGGCTCTGCATAGATTTTATTTCTTTGGTCTCACCATACACCTGTGCATTGAATTTTAAAGTAATATTTTCTATATGTCTTTGGCTTTTGAATTCGCTATTTTAACTCTTAAATGGAAGTAGTACCCGCACTTAATCTTATTATCTAGTTTCCTCCATAGTTTTGAGATACTCTATGATCCTTTCATATAAACACCTGATACTATTGCTTAAGTTTTTTTCTTATTCTGCAACTTGTAATGTGAATACAAAATTAACATAGATGGATGATCCTATAGGTGAAAACTGAAAACCTCTACTTTGTTTTCTAAAAAATAGTATTTCCTACTACCTCTATAGTAGATATTTGAATGTTGAATTCCTTTTGATACTGAAACATGAAGTATTTTATACCTATCTGAATTTGTATCTTTTACCATACCATGCATTTTCTATCTCTTGATTTACTATGAGCATGTGCTAGCATGAAATAGCATGATGAAAAAAATGTGAAATACCCATTTTACATGGCAAAGCCCTGTCGAAATTTTCCCAGAAATCTTTCTTTATTTTCTGTTTCAGTTGTAATAGTTGTATCTTCTGATTTAGAGCATAGAATGTATCATTTTCCTATTGAAGTTGATTTTTTGTTGGAAACTAAAACATAAGAACTGTTATCTTGATCATGGCATAGTTTTTTACTTTTCTATATCATTTATTTGATCTACATACAACTTTTAAATGCATCTATTAATTTAAAACAACATGATGGAAAGATGTAAATGTCCATTTTAGATGTTGAAGCCCTATCAAAATTTCCTCAAATTTCTTTCTCATTTTGTTTTAGTTGTAATCTTATCTTTCTAGTTAACTTCATCTTTTAAAATTTGATCCTTCTTCTTTAGTTATAATATGAAACATGCATTTTGGTCTACAATTCTCTATTTTGTACTGCAACTTCTTTTATTTCTAGTATAGCTTCTGAACTTTGAGTTTCATTCTTCCTTCATTCCAATATGTATTGGTCACTCATATCCTTTATGTACCATAGGATAGAAGTTATTAAAATCTACAATTTTTATCCATAGTGAAGAATTTAAGATATGATTTTTTTATTCTTGACTGCAACCTGTTCCTGCACACATGAGAAAATAGTTAGAAAATATTTAGGATTTTTGGCCTCTCTTATGTCCATGTTTTATTTTCTTTTCTTTATTTCCTTCTGAGTGAGTAAATCATGTATTTTATTTTCCCTCTCTTATGGAAATGATGGGTTCACTCATACTCCTTTATTTTCTCTTTCATGCGTGTGTGCCTCTTATTTAAGTAGTTGTACTTTACTTTCCAGTTACATCCCATGGCTTGTGTGGGAACATTTAAAATTCCTTATGAATAAAACATTGAATTATGAAATTGAGTTGTGTATTTCTTTCTGCATTTATGATTTCTGATATGGATTGTATGATGAACTAAACAACCCAATACTATAATTGAATATCTTAATCATGAAGGAGAGAACATTAAAGAATACCTATGACATCCATTAATGAACTCTGATTTATGTAATCTGTATTCTTGATTGCTGCTTCAAAACCTAACACTTCATCTATTTTGTAATTCGGTGTCTTCATCAAGACAACACAACTTTCCTTCAGGGCCTTGTGTTCTTTTGCTTAAGATAGCATGAAATTGTAGGCTATGTGATCTGTTATGTTTTGTAATAGCACACATAACTACAAATTTCATGTAATAATTAATTAATTCAACAGTGACAATATTGTCTGAAAGAAACTCCCCTAGTTTAGGTATACTTCACCAATGTTATCCATCGTAACAAAGTTTCGAGTTTCCCATTTTTACATAAGTACAAAAAATTGTCAAAAATTTTGGCGATCCTGCAGAGAAATTCGCTTACTAGCTTGTAAACTAGTTCCTTTTTCTTGTCCATTAGGCATGGATACTAAATCATGTAATGAAAATTTTTCTTCCTCAAGGTCTAACCCTTCCAAAATGAACCAAAACTGGGAAAGAATCTAGTAAACTAGATCACATGCACAAATGCACTTATTGAATTGAGAAACATTGTAATGTGTAGGGACTGCACTTATTGAAGGGAAATCCTACTCTAAACAGACACTGTAGGATTTTTAATAACATATTTTGAGAAACATACCATTCACAGGAATGGGAAGTTCCTCTCCATTCACCCTCGAGAGATAAAAAGCATTGTGTTTTTGGCAAGATGAAATCATGTAAGGACCACTCCAGATTGTATCGAACTTCGTGTGTCTTCCTGGCTTTGCACAATCAACATCCTTTTTTAACACAATATCTCCTTCATTGAAGATTCTGAATTTGGATTTCTTATCAAAAGTCTTCTTCATCAATTTTTGATTCTTTTACATGTTTAAATGAGATTGAACTCTTAGCTCTTATAACTCCATTAATTCTACATAATGAACTTGCAATGGTTCTTTCTCAATAATATTCCTTTCATGTAGTAAATCTAATGCGGGTAACTCAACTGAAATAGGCATTCTTTCATCTCTTCCATAAACAAGCTTGTATGGTGAATTGCCAACTGATCTTTTAGGAGTTACTCTATTAGCCCAAAGTGTTAAATTTAACATTAAATGCTAAGCTCTCTAGTTATCTTTGAGTGTTCTTCTAATGATCCTTAAAATATTCTTATTAGTAGTTTCAGGTACCCCATTACCTTATGGGTAAAAGTTAGATGAAGAAAATAGATAAATTCCATTATTAACAGCCTAATATGTTACCTTTGCACCAAGAAATGCTAAATAATTATCTGATATGATAGTTGTTGGAACACCAAATCTGCAAACTATACCTTCATAAAAGGATAGTATCAAAGTTTCATTAGCATATTTCATGGCTATTGATTCAGTCGAGCATATAAAGTAATCTGTAGCACTTAAAATCCACTTGTTTCCTTATGATGAAGGTGAGTTTATCTTGCCAAAAAAATAAAGGCCCCACTACATAAAATCCTAACCAACTGAAATAGACTTTAAAGGTAGAGAAGCCAAACATTATTTTCTAACAAAGAAAGCACATTTCTTACACTTCCTGATCCATTCAAAAGAGTCCTTGAATATGTTGGGTCAGTAGTAACCATATTTCATAATTTTTAAGGATGTGGTACATGCGAAGAAATGACGTCCTAAAATTCCTTTATGGAATTCTGATAATAATTACTGAATTTGGTCATAGTCAAGCATCACAACAAGATTTCATTTATATCCCTTTTGAATAATACGCCATCAATGAAAACATAGGGTACATCTTGTAATCTAAAATACCTTCATTTATTCTTTTCCATACCTTTCAGATAGATGCCATGCTATAGATAGTTAACTAAATTATTCATCCATCTTGATTCCTGGACTTCTTCAGCAAGTTCAGGTTGTTGATTTTCTAGCTGAACCATAATTTCTGATTGCTGATATGTAATTTCAGCATATTATTCTGAATCTTCAGGTTTTGCAGCTTGTTGTTTTTTCATATCGGCAATTAGGTCCTCACATAAACATTTTCCTTGAACTATCTTAGCAACCCAAATATCAACATCATATTCCATATCTTTCGTTATTCAGCATGCTCTTTTCTCATTCAATTCTTTATTTAACAGGAAATATTTCACACTTGGATGAGAAACAAGAACATGAATTTTATTGTTTGAAAGCATGTACTTGAAATTCTTTAGCCCTCTGAATATTGAAAGTACTTGTTTTTTTGAAAATATGTACCTTATTTTGTAATCATGCAAGCTCTACCCAAAGAAACAATTAGTTTTTCTATATTTTCATTATTAACCTGAGTTAATATGGATGAGATTGTTTTAGCTCCTACAAATCCATACAATGTAAAAAATTTATTGAAATTTGGATTTGCAAGAGTAGGAACATGAGAGATGGCTACTTTGATTACTTCAAATCCTTCTCTCCCTTCATTGTTCCAAGAGAAATTCTTCTCTTTATTTAACATAATTGTCAATGGTTTAACCAATTCTACAAAATATGGAACAAATCTTCTAAAAATTTTGATTTTTCTAACAAAAATCTGTTATGCCTTCTTATGATGAGGCAATGCTAGCGGTGATATGGTTTCGATTCTGAAAGGATCACTTGCTAAACATTTCTTAGAAACAATATGGCCAAGTAATCTGCCTTGATGTACTAAAAATATAGAATTTAATGGATTCAAAGATATCCCAAATTGTTTGCATAACTGAAAAGTCTACCTTAGATGTATTAGATGGTCATCTAATTATTTTGAAAATGCAGTAACATCATCTAAATATACAAGGATGCATTTATTTAACAAGCTATAAAAAACCATGTCCATTACACGTTAAAAATTATGCACCAGTATTTGAAAGGACAAAATGCATTATTTTGTAAGCATAAGTACCCCCACTTAGTGGTAAAATATTTTTTGTACCTATCATCTTGTCGGACTAAAATCTAATTGTAACCACTATAACCGTTTAAAAGAGATAGTCTATCTGAACCAGAAATTGTTCTTAAAATCTTATCCATATTTGGAAGTGGGTGGTGGTCTTTTAATGAAGCTTTATTAAGATCTCTAAAATTCACACATAATCTGATTTCTCCATTTTTCTTCCTAACAGGAACAAGATTGGCTACCCAACTTGAATGCTTAACTAGAAAGATAATAACTGATTCAATTAACTTAGATAACTCTTTCCTCATTAGAGGATCTATTCTGGGATTTAGAGGCCTCTTTTTTTTCCTAACTGGCTTGGAATTTGGTTGTAATTCAATAGTATGCTGTGCTAAACTGGGATCAAACCCTTTCAGGTCTTGGTATTTCTAAGAAAAAAATATCTTTGAATTCCTTGCAAAGATTAATAAAATATTTTTTTTCAGCTGAAGAAAATACCTTTCTGAGAAACAAATTTTTCCCTTCATCAACTGATATTTCTTCAAATTTATCAGCATGTATTGACATCTGAGTCTTGGCCTTCCTTAACTAATCGTCAGTGTTGAAAATGTCTTCTAATATGACCAAACCTCAAGGTAGTTTATTTGTATTTAACTGAACAATTTGGTCACCATATAAGTGTTGTAATTTATCTTGATTCATTGCACAAAAATCAACTTCTTGCTACAAAAATATGCAGATTTGATCATCACTTTCAAAAACTTACAAATTTAAATCATTATCAGGTATCGAAGGCCTAACAATCAACTTTATATGATGCTGAATTTTGCTATTTTCAATTTGTACTAGCACCTTAAAATTGGCACCAATTGTTGCAAGTCTATCTGCATACTTCTTTTCTTTTCTAGGAATGGATTGGATCATGTTAATAGCTTCAAAATATTCCCTTAGGTCTGAAACTGTATGTCTATAATAATTCATTAATGGATTCTTACAAACATTAAAATTTCTTACTTGATTGATAACCAACTCATAATCACCAAAAATTTATAGCATGTTAATACCTCTCTTTCTGGCCCAAAGAAAGCCATGAATTAATGCTCTGTATTCAGCTACATTGCAAGTGCATGAAAATTGGAGACTCAAAGCTGATAAATGCATTTCATTTGTTGGGGAAGTGAGCATCAAACCTACTCCTTGTCCTTTCTTATTTTTAGCTCCATCGAAATGAAGCTTCCAAATCCGTTCTGTTGCATTTTCTATTTTGGACAGCAAGGGAGTTGGTGTATTTTCTTCATACAAGTAATACACACCAAACATATGTTCTTCAACTTATTTGAAAGGGTTATGAGTGTGTTCTTCATGTGTCTTTTCATCCATAAATAGGTTAGAAACACCATCTAGTGCTGAAACATGAGCTATATTATCAAAATCAGACTATTCTAGGGTTGCATAATTAGGTACTACATTAGAAGCATGAGGCTTAATGTGAAACATGGCCAACAGTTTCTAAATTGATAGTAACATTGGTCCCATAATGAGTAGTGAAAAATATGAAACACCAATCTGAAGAGAGATGTCCTCTTATTTTTGTTGTGAAGTCTCTTGAGAAACATATAGAAAAGTAAGGAGGTAAGTCTATAACAATAATATCTTGTAGAATGGAAACATTTGGGCAAGCATGTAATGTTACCTTTAGATTTCTGATGACACCAACCATATTAGTTATAGTTCCATCCAATTGTAGGACACTCTTTTCTGTAGGTTCATACTGCAGACCCAATTTTTCTACAATTGCTTTTGGCATAACCGTGCTACTTGCACCGCTGTCCACCATACAGTTATGAACAAGATGTTCTCCAATAATAAGTGATAGTTAAAATGGTGTTGTATTCTTGATTTCATGAGTATTTAAGACTTTCTGAACCATCCATTTAACTTATTTGATGTGGTCTTGTTCCATTATTCTGAGGACCATGTCTGATCCCTAGACTTCCTTTTCTGTTGTTCTAGAAGAAATTTGCAGCTTAGCTAGTTCATGAGAAAGTAAATCTTGATGTCCTGGAATACTTAGAAGCATCCCACATTAAGATTTTAACATTATTCTTTTTCATTAAATTAACAATGTTAAAAGAAGCAACAATTTTATAGACATATTCTACTGTTTTAGCATAGGCCTTGGCAAAAATTGATTCAGCTTCATCTGCTTTTGATATCTAAGGTATAAATAACCTTCTTGGATCAGGTTGTAATTTTTTTTACTATACTTTACCAGCTATAACACCTATTTTTTTTAGAAACAAATGCACTATTAACTGGTTTTAGGCTTATGCTTGTTTTTTTATTAGTGATAGTAGGTATAACATGCCTATTTTGTTGTTTTTTACTCTCCGTAGCCTTTTCCTGAGCCCTAGTAGTAATTACAATGAAATCATCCTCACTGAAACTGACTAAATTTTGTTCAGGTGCCTTGTGAACCTAAGTATCTTGCTGCCCAGCCTCTATTTGAGGCATGAATAATGTCTCAGATTGAGGTTGTGCAACAAGACCTATGTTCAAGAAAGCATTTGGGAAACTTCTAGCTAAATGGGGTTGATTACAAGGTTGAAACCACTCTTCTATAGCCATATTAATTGGAACTAAATAATTGGATGAACTAGGATCCTTTGGGTCAAATTGCCTTTGCTAATAAGGATGCCTATAATTTTGATTATATTGGTAAGGCTATCTATTTTGCTGATTTTGTTGATTTTGCTGATAAGGATCCTGATAAGGTCTGTTAGGTAATACAAGCCTATTTTCGATTGAATTCATCTTGTTCTCCATAGTCTACCAAGCTTTAAATATGTCATGTGATGGGGCGGCAACAACAGGTTCTATAATTGTGATAGGCTGAGGAAAATGTGCTAAATCTACCAAAAAAGGCATTGAAGGCCTTGATGCTAATTTTCCAGCTTGAATATGACTATTTTAAGCTCGGATGACGATATCATAGGCTACTAGGAGCATCTCTCCTCCCATAGACTAAATCGTAGTTGAAATATCATTATTTAATGCCCTAAGATAATAAAGAAAAGTTTGATCAACTTGAGGCTTGACAGTTCCTGGAGTTATTTCCCAAATTCTGGCAAAACAGATGTTGAAAATAGACGTAAATGTTTTGGGAGATCTTTTAATGGTACATAGATGTTCTATGAGAGATAAATGATCTGAATTATCTTGAAATTTTTTCAGCAATTTATCACCTAAGTCATCACAAATTCTTATGCATCTAATCTATAGATTTCTATACCATTGCAAGGCTTTTCCTTTAAGAGATGCAGCTAAAAGTATCAAAGCTACATCCTCATGAGTGATATTATGAACTGAACATAAGGCAATGACATCCTTAATGTGCTCATAATTTGTAACTTGATTTTCACCCGTGAATGATGGCAAACTTTTCATGCCAGCATTAGGGATGTCATGGTAAACTGAATTAATAATAGGATGCCATTAGTAAAGGTCACAAAATTCCTTGGTGGTTGAATAGCCATTTGAGAAACTGGGATTTCAATGAAAATATTGACACATGGTGAAGGAATATTAGGAGGAGGGTTATCAAAACCAGGCCTATTCTAAGGTAAAGTATTACCAACTCTTCTCCTTCTTGAAAATTTCAAAGGTAAAGAAACAAACTCAGAAGGAATTCCTCTTACAGATGATCTTGTAGTCACTTTAGACATAGAACATGCTGCAATACTAGTATGAAATCAGCCCTACAGAGTAGCCAAATAGATCTTTAAATCATTAAAATGGATTGTTACAGCTTGTTAAAAAGTAACTTTTATCTAACGTAAAATCTGTTGTATATCTGCTATAAATATGTGTAACTTGCATGCATATCTAATTCATTATCCCACGAGGTGTGCCATAAAATTTTATCTCTAGAAAGTGCACCATGTAGTGAGATGGTTGTAGGTGTTCTAATCTTGCAAATTTTATCTCTCTTTCGTAGATACAATGGAAACACCTCAGGTCTGTGGGTATACCTATTTTGAGGTGAGTCTCTGGTATCAAGGACGGTTCCTTATTGATGTATCCTAAACTGATTTATGGGGTTTAAGGGTAAAAGATGACTGTAAAAAATGAATTAAAACTAAGGTGACACACTAAACTTGTATGAGGTCTTTGACTGAGAACATGCACAATTGATATGGAATGAATTTCTGATCCATAGACCAACAGATTTTTGAAGATAATTAAGGGTAAACACTTTGATGTATTGATGGATAGAATCACATAAATACTCCTAAGTTACACATACAATTTAATATCATGCAGAGATTACTTAAGTTGCAATAGGGTAAGATGATTAATCAGGGAATTCGACATTCACAATATTAATGGAAAACATACACAAGACTGCAAATAATTGGAAAGGTAGAATATACTTCACATTCAAAGGGCAAAACTGGTATAAAATTTCTTTAGCACTCCTATATCTAAAAATTACTCCTTTTTGCTTTGTTAAGGCACACAATATATAGCAAATTTGATCCACCCATCCTTCCTAAAAATAGACTAAAGTTGTAATCACTCATGCATGCTATTTTTATCCTTTATTTAATAATATATAAAGGAATAAAATAACAAACTAGTATAAAGAGGTATTAATAGCCTTTGATTACATCTCAGTCAAACTGAAGTTGACTATTTTATTTTTAAGAAAACAAAGGTGAATAATTTGCTAATAATAAATCTTGCTTGATGAGCAAGTCTCCATCCTTTTGCATGTGAATTTGTCTTCATGTTGATCTATTATTTTGCTAAAGGCATGCAAAAATACTCCCTATGAGTGAACAAAATAATTACAATACTTGTAATAGTTGCAAAATAGTTCATCCACACATCCACTTGATGGGGACCACCTTCAAACTCAGGGTCTGATGTTGATGTTCCTTGTCTTCTAGTGGTCACATGGGTGACATATTCTAAATAATCTCCAACTCCTCCAACATTCAGGACCACCTTTGCACTTCACCATTAGTCTCCATTTTGGTTTGGCCACCTTTGTGGACTTAGCATATTATTGGTTTTGAAATAAGATAAGGGGCACGTTTTTAAAAAAACACCATAATACACTCAGCCACCTTTGATAACATACATGGGTCTCTTAGACCATGGTTTGAATAATAATCATTGTTTAATCATTCGCCCCCCTTCGATTAACACATGACCATGGTGATTACTTGTCGTATTTTTAATATCATTGCATAGTATATATTTTTTGGATTTTACATGGTTTGATGGAAATGATTATGTTTTGATTTTATATAGAGAAAATCATAGTCAACATGGATGATTTAAATAAATTCTGCTCCCCTCCGCCATGATGACTCACCCCTTGGAATGTTTGGCAGTGGCATGGTTAACTCAGGGTGAGTTTTATTTGGTATTTGTAATGACCTCAGGCCATTGATATCTGTACTATTGGATTCTAAACCATTGATCTCTGACCCATGGTTAGGGTTTCTGGCTCGCATTGAATGTATTCAATGGCATCTCAATCATGGTGTTTTGCATTGATTTTGGAGATCAATCTTAGGACGTTGATCTGCCCCACCTTTTTATTTCAACCATCGATTGATTAACTCAACCAAGTTAGGCTTACTCAGGCATTTTGGTTTGTGAAATGTAAAATGGAAAATGAACTTGAGTTCATTCTCTTCTATTTCTTCTTCGCAGCAAAGCTCTGGCAAAATTTTTACTGGCGTTATTGGGACTTTGTGATTTTTATTCCATCTGTAGATTGGTCTTGTGATCCTTCATGCATTTGTATTTCTCATCTTTCTCTCTGTTAGAGATTTTCTGAGCAATATGGCTGTGGAGATTTTGCACCATGGTTGTAAAATTTGAGCTCGGTACTACGCTATTATTTTGTCTCTGTGAGTTGTCCTTCAAAGTGGCCACCGATTTTGTTCTTCTTGAGCTCTATGAGGCTTTTTTCACAAAATAATGGCCATCATATCTTAATCGGTTTCGATCGTATCCTCAATCTTAAAATGGGTTCTGAGCCTACTCTAACTAGCCATTATTCTTTGAGCATGTGATTTATTGATTTCTGCATATTTGTGGTCATTTTACTCAAAGCCGCCACGGATAAAGGTGAGTTTATTCTTCGGCCCACTCTGTATCATGACTTATATATCTGTATGTTTTGAGTTCTAGGTATCTATATATTTGTGTTTGCTAGTTTTTTACCTTGTAAATATAGGTTATGTATATTGCTTTAGATCTGTGCTGAAAACTTTGGCTCAATTTTTCTATTCTGGAAAAACAATTCTATTGTGCAAAAGGGCCTCCATTGATTTACTCTGAATTAGTTGTATGTATATGTTGATACCCAAATCTGCTCATACAATGGTTAAGTACTTTTGAAAACAACCCAGAAATGGGTGTTAATTCTTGATCAAAAAGTCTCAGACTCAAAAAAAATTGACCTGGGTATTCTATATTCTATTTTTTTGTTCTCTGGGACCATACACCATTATTGTTTTGATCTCTGAAACTTGTAAAGAATTTCTTGAGTTTTGGATGTACTCATTTATTTTTTATCTGGTTTGAGACATTGTTGAGGAAACAAATCTTGTTTTCTTTGATGCCATTATTGGGGTTTTTGTATTTATGTCTGTTTATTTCGATCTATATCATGCCTCCTATGGATATTTAGAGCCAAAATATACATTGTACTTTGAAAATAAAATACTCCTTTCTATCTTGAATATTCAAACTTGAAGTAATTAATGATGTTCATAGCTAGGTAGAGGTGTGGGTATATGTTGTATCATGCTCCAGTTCAAGTTTAGAGTGTTATCTTGCATTGTAAATGTTGATCTCTAAATATCCACATTTGGTGGCTTTTGGTTTGTGGTCCTTCTATTCGATCCTGAAGCTCGATTTATTAGTGAATAAGGACCTTGTTGAAGGCTCTACAGTAGAAATTTTAATGTTGAATTCCTTTTGATACTGAAACATGAAGTAGCTTGTACCTGTCTTAATCTGTATCTTTTACCATACCATGAATTTTCTCTCTTTTGATTTACTCTTTGATTTATCTGAGCATGTCATATCTTAAAATAGCCCTATCAAAATTTTCACAGAATTCTTTCTTTATTTTTTGTTTTAGATGTAATAGTTGTATCTTCTGATTTAGAATACATAATGTATCATTTTGCTATAATTGAATTTGATTTGTTGTTGGAAACTGAAACATAATAACTGTTATCTTGATCATGGCATACTTTTTTGCTTTTATGTATCACTTGTTGGTTCTCGTTTTGATCTCACACCATTTTCCCTGATTTTCCTTTGATCTGTGAGTTATTAAACATTTAATCTCTTGATGTGGATGTTCTGAAGCTTTTACCTCCATTTGAATGCCTCAAATTGTTTACAGAATCCATTGTCATGCCCCTTTTTCAAGGAGTCTCCGATTTTTCCCTTTTTTCCCTAATTCCTTCAAAATCCACATGCTTTGTCATTTTTCCTATTTCGCCCCGACCATGGAAGCTCGAGAATGATCAATTTATATATGTTGCCTTTGAAAATAAAAATCCATGGTCGAAAAATGCTTGGAACCATGATTCACTTTGTTTTGTTTCAAAAAAAATCATCCTTAGTGGAAAATCAGATTTTGGGCATGAATGGTGAATTTCTATGCTTTTAACGGTCTAGTGGGCATCGTTTTACTGTCAAAATCATTCCTCGGCATTTTTCGATCATGTGGATTCTTTTGGTTGGTCAAGGAATGATGAGAAAATGTTTTAACTTGTAATTTTTTACTTTTTGACAAAAAGGTAGATTTGGTCCCATAGCTCTACTCAATTCTGATTGGTTCTTTTGGTACTTATGTGGCTTCTTCTAATTAGATGGGGCACGGTGGGTTTGTTTTTTTGAACTTGTTCTTTTTGGTTACTTTGGAAAAAATATTGAACGCACCCCACGGCCCCACTAGGATTTAATTAAAGAAAAATTTAAATGGCAGGGAAAAAGTCTTACTTTGACCCTGCAAAAGGACATCTGGAAAAGTTAAAAGCGGAGATGCAGGCCTTCGGAAGAAGATTGGATATTTTTCCCTTTTGGAAAATTGGAGTAAAATTCTAAAATGGAAGCGCGCCCCCACCAAATAATTTTGAATCCTTATAAGGTTCTTGAAGTTGCACCATAAAGACATGTGGAGGTTTCAACTAAGTATTCTTTCCTTAATTTTTTTCAAAAACTTCCTAAACGGCCCGAGACACATGGTGAGCCCACACTCATTTAGGGTCTCTACTTTTGGGGACCCCCTCAAGATGCGCCATTGAGAAGCATCGTGGTTTGAAAATTCAAGAGGCGGGGAGGCGGGCCATCAGGGGAAACTTGTATTTTTACCCCCTTGTTATTCAAAATACTGAAATCATCAAAATGACCTACAGGACAAACAAAAAACAGTCAAAATTTTGCTCCAGTCAACGGTGGAGGTGCGGACCTTCGGTGGAAAATTGGAAAATTTTCCTTTTGTGGGAAAATGAGTTAAAAGTGTAAAATGAAGCATGGTTACACTAGGACTCACATCAGGAACTAGAAACAAAATGGCAGAGCTGCGGGGAAAACTTGGAAAATTTTCCCTTTTCCAAAAAAGAGGTGAAATAGTAGAATTTAGCCGTAGTTTCTTCGGGACCCACATTGGGACATATGTTAGGCCCATTTTTCAAAGGGAGAGGGGTGGAGAAACTTCACAAATTTTTCATTTTTTCCAAAAAGTGTAAAAGGAAAAAAGGAACCCCCAGGCCCATCTTAAATCAGATCTCACATGTGGATGGTCCAGATTTAAAAGAGATATCAATGGAAACTATGCATCTGTATCTGATTTTCTACCATTTTTTTTCCAAATCTCCTAGGGATGCAAATATTCATTGTTTTTTATCATTTGTTAGAGTCTCCTGCATGTAAAATGAAGAGGAACATTAATTTGGTATCCTAGGTGGGTGGAAAAAATATGAAGACGTCTTTTGCCATCAAGACATGATTTGATCATTGGCTTCGATCTGATTTTCAATATTTTTTCCTTGGCACGTAAAGAACCAAATTTGACAGATTAGAGGAGGGAGTAGTTGACATGGGAGATAAAGAACAACCTACAAGGTGATGAATTGAATGCTAGAAATATTTGGAGAGATTTTCCCTCTACACAACTGACAAAATTTTCACAAATCTGATTCTAGGAGTCTCAGCACGAAATGGTGCTTTGAATGTCTCTTGTTTTGGGAGGAAAACTCTATTATAAATGAAGTATTATAAATTTAGATGAATTTATCGTGAAAATGGTTGGAGTGTTAGAGGTCGGGACTATTTTTTTCTAATAGAAAATCTTGATAGAACCCATCCTTCTAAGAAATCATCTGAAGAAACTTGTTTCTCTCCTTTATGTTAAATTTTATCATGTCAAGGTGGTTGCGAGTGGATAGCCATTGAAAATCTCTGAGATTGTTCTAGAAACTTTCCCCTGCTGATAAATGTAATCAAACTTGAGTTAATCTACATTATTTTTAGGCAAAAATTTTGTTTGCTTCATTTCTGAATGTCTGCAAGTAGTTTTCTTATTCCCATTGCAATATTACATTGAAATCTTTTTGAATCATACACGATCTTATCCTTGTAATAGTTTGGTGGCATTTGTAATTTCATTTATCAAAAGAGCTTTCATTTGATAGTGAAATAAACAAATTTAAAATCACTGTGACTCCTATAATGACTATAAGATTTTTTGTTAGCCTTTGAGGGAATCTTAGGTGAGATGAAACAAGGGTTGATAATGTTTAGTTAAGTTTTTCAATTTGAGCCTTCATTTTGGATCCTTGAATTTTGTGTGAAGAGTGTTAATCTGGGCCTCCATTGAAGCGCATATTCTGGTTAAAGGAACATCCTAGTTATCCAAAAGCATTATGTTGTTCAAGCTCTCTGTTTTGTAGAATTTCTCAAGAATCTGGTGAATCAAGTTCATTTTTGCCTCGCTTCCCACTAAAAATTCATTTAAAAACAACCAATCATACCCATACTACCCCTGTTTATCATGTGTGTATACAAATACATAATTTTTACTACCAAAACATGCTAGAATAATTAGGTTTTCATTGTGTTTAGTGCCCTAAAGCTTGCTTAGAAAAGATCTCCATTATCTAGAGGGACAACTCGTGAGAGTTAGGTTTTGTTGCATTGATCATATTTTCTTCAAGGTCTTCTTAATAATTTCACAAGGAAGGATATCTCCATCTCCTCCACAAACAACAGGCTACAAAAAGGGTTCTCTCACCCTGGTTGAATGGAAAAACCATAAAGTAGTGACGATAGGTCGAATCCTCTTGAGGGTGCTACCCATTTCTCCACATCTGAGTGACAAAGAGCAAGCTGCATTTCATCCTCGGCTACAAAATGACACATTACCTGCTCTTCTTGTCTCTAAGCTTCCTAGAAAACTTGTGATGTTACTTAGCTTCTGAGCTAGAATCAATTTGGGTACCAACACTTGATTGGCATTGCTGCTGGGGAGATAGTGGTTATAGTTCATATTAAGACCCTGACAGTTGATAGATCATATTTTTAGTGCATTTGCACAACTAAGGATGAAATCCTAAGTGGAAACTCTGTGGTGATTTTATTTTTATAAGCACCAATGTCTTAACCTCTATCAAGTGAGATTTTTTACTAATATTTGCAAAGCAGGAAGGAAGAAGATCTTTCTTTGCTAGGGATCCCACTAGGACATTATTTCAAGAGCTAGGAAAGACAAAATCAGAAGGAGGGAAAATGTGGAGAGTTGTTGGAGATCAATAGACAACAAAAGGGATCTCTATTGATAAAAGTGATCGGCATATTGTTGAACACTGTCATTCAAGTGCTTCTGAATAAGGTAGCCTCTTTATGGAATTGAACTCTCCAACTGGAGAGCAGCCTTCATTTGATTTTGAAAATTTTGCTTCTCATTTTGCCCCTGTATTTTTAAAATTTGATAGGGTTTCCAAGACAATAGGCCTTTAGGGGATATCCATTTTGAAATTTATACTCCTTTGTTTCAAATACCCTCTATCCCTTATCAATTTTTCTCCCCTCCAAGGTCACCTCCTCGAAACAACATGGCCTTATCCCCACCCAAGCCTCCATTTATTGTAAACACCTTTGGTCCTATAAATTTTACAGGGATGGCTGGTTATCCAAATGCAGTTGCCTGGGATGTAAGAAATAGATTACCAAAGTTCCAACAAAACAACGCTATAACTATTGATCAACATTTAAATATTTTTATGAATATGATGGAAGACTTTGAGTTTAAACATGAAGATGTATATATCAAATTTTTTATCCATACTTTGGAAGAAAATACAAGGGATTGGTATAAAGCTTTGCCAAATAATTCCATTGCTTCTTAGGCAGAGATGAAAAATGCATTTAAATTGTCATATGGTGATAGAACTGACCCTAGGTTTATTCTATCAGAATTTGAAAACATCAAGAAGAATCCTAATGAGTCAGTACATGATTTCAACATAAGGTTTAACAAGACCTTGAGGATATTTCTAGTTAGCTTAAGGCCATGTGATGAATCATGTTTGATCAAATATTCAAATGCATTTGATAAAAAAAATTCTTACTACTTGAGGGACAAAAACCCTACTAATTTGAGGTAGGCCTTCACCATGGCTCTGCAAATTGAGAATAACATCAAGGAAATTAGAAATCCTCAAAAAAGGGAGGGTGTAAAACTAATTAACCCGAAAAATCCTCAAACAAGTAATGCTGCTGATTTGGAGGAAGTTGTGAAAACTTTGGCATGGGTTGTCAAAGAAATATCATACAAATTATCCCGAGTAGAAAAAGGGATTGGGTAGAGTTCACAAGTTCAGCACAAGCAACAAGGCCAAGACAGGTTTATAAATCATCATAGAAATGATCAGAGATCTGATGACAGAGGAAAGGAACCTATTGGATTTGGAAATAAAAAGGCCCAGGCTAGGGAAAATAGAATGGTACCTAATCCTTTGGTTGCTAGAGTTGCTGTTGTGGAGGAGACAAATGTCATTGATTGGTGTGACAGATGTTTCATGCCCCATGCTCCATGTGAGGAAGATCAACAGGAAGAAGAAGAAGTTGATGATTATAATGATGATGATGTTTGCATGATGGGTTGCTCCATGAGCTCACAATAAGAGGAAACTTCAACTAAGGTAATAACTATTAGAATTTCTACTGATTTTTGGGATTACATCCACCATGTACCCATTCTTCCTCCCTCTCATTCTTTAGAAGTAAATACTATAAAATCTTTTGAATTGCCCAATAATGACTTCAAATATTTAAGATCTTTAATGATAAATAAGTATGTTGGAGGAATCCAATCTGAAGAAGGAAGGTAGTTGTTGATGAATGTTTTGGTTGCCCAAGATAAGGCATATAACACAAGAAGTAGGGTTTTAAAAGGGATAGGGCCTCAGGCCAATCAAAAAACACCATTGCTTTCAAATATTCCTAAAGAGGCTCCTAAGGAAGATGCATCTGCCAAGGGCCTTGATGTCCCAAACAAAAATCATACACCTCCTCATGCCCAAGCTGTTAAAAATCATGTGCCATGTAATGAGTGTGTCAACCTTCCTTCCAATGTTTCCTTGCCAAAGTCTTTCCCTTATGATATTGCCCAAGTCTTAATTCAGATCAAGATCTCAGTTCTAATTGTTGGCTTTCTTAGGATTCGTAAGCGCAAGAATAGGGCATTGGAGTATTTCGGATTGAAAGAAGAGAAGAGTGCCCCAAGCAAAAATGTAAATATTGTGGAGACTCCTCCAATCACTGAAGAAATAGAAGCACCACCAGTATCAAAAGAGCTAGATGAACCACCTGAGGTTTATTTGGGAACATCCTTGGTAGATTATCAGCTAAATGTGGATCCATTCTTCACCACTCTGATCATTAAGGATAGACTGTTGCATAACTATATGTTTGATTCGGGGGAATCATGAAGTTTTATGCCTCTGGAAGTCATGAATGAGCTGGATATCAAGGTAACAATAGCATATGGTAACAATAGAGAGGTTCCAGTGGTGGGATGTGTGAATGGTCTAGTGGTATAACTTGCAGCCTATCCGAGCAGGAACTTGAAGCTTGATGTAGTTATTGTTGACTACCCAACCAAGTGGGGCATGGTGTTGTCCAGAAAATGGGCTATAAGTGTCGGTGGGAGTGTTCAAATGGATATGTCTTATGCCACCATCCCAATTGATGGCAGCCTTGTCAAGTTGTATGGGGAGAAGAAGATGTTACACCTTATTGAAGATCCCAACAATGCATCTTATGAAGTATTGTACAAAAGTGTTAATGCTGATAACTTTGTAGGATTTATTGATGGAAAGGATCACAATATTGAAGAATGCAAGTGTCTTGAGCAGGAAGGCTCTCCTTGGACTTTATTCTTTGATGGAGCTTTCTCCATGTTTGGAAATGGTGTTGGTGTTGTTTTGATCTCTCCATGCCAGGAAGAGTTTGTATTTTCCTTCAAACTCAACTTTGAGTGCACTAAAAACACTGCTATGTATGAGTTAATATTGTTAGGCTTGAGGATTTCTTGGAAATATGGTGTGAAAGAAATAATTGTCAAAGGAGATTCATAATTAATTGTAGACCAAGTCAGAAAACTTTATGCCACAAAAAATCAGCAAATAAAACAATACAAACATGCAGTTTGGGATCTCATTGAGATGTTTGATTCACTCAATATTTTGCATCATGATAAAAAGTTCAATAATTTGGCAGAAAATTTTACAGTATTGGGATCTCAGTTTGATAATTGTACAGTATCCCCATATTGTGAATATGATGTTGAGGTGTTAACTAGGCCATCTGTACCTGACAACATTAAACATTGGCAAGTTTTTGATGATGATGCTTAGGTCAGAAGATTTCTACAAAATAAAGGGGATTTTGCTGATCAAATATTGATTGGGATCCAATGGTGTGCATAGCAGAGGATAAAGAAACCTTCTTTGGCAAAGGCATCATCCAACTAAAAACTAATACCATTCCTAGAGGGCAGGTTGCTCTTGAATCCAACTTGATAATGCTAATCACATTATTAACAGATGCATAGTAGCCTCAAGAGATATTGAGGAGCATGAGCTTAGCACAAAGGAGAAACCGAGGAAGATATGTTTGGGAAGAAATATCAGAAAGGAGGAAAAATAGTCTTATGTCCGATTGTGAAAAAATATGAAGATTACATGGCTTGGACTTATTCTGAATTAAAGGCATACAGAGAGGATTTGTTTCAACATGATATTTCCTTACAATCTAATGCAAAACCATTCAGGTAGAAAAAGAGGAAAATCAATCTAGTCCTATCTCTTAAAATGCAAGAGGAACTGAAGAAACTGAGGGATGGAGGGATTATTTAGCCTATAAGGTATTTTTCTTGGGTTGCAAACCTAGTACCAGTTAGAAAGAAGAATGGTGACATCAAGCTATGTGTGGACTTTAGAAATCTGAATAGATCATCAATGAAGGATAATTATCCTTTACCAAACATGGAAAACATGTTGCAGTTAGTGATTGATTCAGAGTTGCTATCTACCCTAGATGGTTTCTCTGGTTATAACGAAGTTGTTGTAAAGGAATCAGAAAGAATCAAGACAAACTTTAGCACCCCTTAGGGAACATATGTATATGTCAGGATGCCCTTTGGACTGATGAATGTTGGAGAAACCTTTCAGAGAGAAATGGATGTTTATTGTCCTGGTTACATCAATGATTGTATTGTTGTCTACCAAGATGATGTAACCGTGTTCTCCAGGAAGAGAATTGATCACCTGCAACATTTAGAAAAAATGCTGATAAGATGGAGATATTATGGCATTTCACTCAATCCAAAGAAGTTCCATTTCGGAGTGTAAAAGGCCAAATTGCTTGGTCACATTGTGTCACAAGAAGGGGTAATGATTGATCTAGAAAGGGTAGAGGCCATCAGCAAGGTCCCAATACCAAGAACCAAGAAATGGATTTAGTCCTTCTTTGGGAAGATAAACTTTATCAGGAGATTCATATCAAAATTTTCTAAGTTGACCATTCCAATCAATGGCATGCTTAAGAAGGACCAGGCCATCAAATGGGAGGAGGATGCCATTCAAGATTTTAATGGGATCAAGGAGGCATTAAAGCATGCCCCTATTTTAGCAGCTCCAGATTATAAAAAGCCTTTCCAATTGTTTCCTTTTGCTTCAAATAACAGTATTGCATCTGTCTTGTTGTAGAAAGATGATGAAGGGGCTGAGAGACCAATTTCCTTTTTTAGTAAGGCATTATAGGGGGGGCTAGCTGAAGTACACTATTATGGAGAAACAAAACATTTCCTTGGTAAAATCAACAAAGGTTTTCAGGCCTTACATTTTGAGCTCTAAAATTGTTTCTTATGTTCCCCACACTATGATGAAAGACATCTTATCAGAGATGGAAGTCTCAAGAAAAAGATGTAGATGGGTCAACAAGTTGCAAGAATATTACATGGATATCCAAACCACGAAGTTAGTGAGATGTTTAACCTTGGCTAAGCTTATGGCTTAGAGAAACTTGTGAAATATTGAGATAAATGAGGTAGAAGAAGGAAGGGTAGATGTTTTTGAAAAATTGATGAGTTTTGACTGGTATAAAGATATAATTTTTTTATGTCAGACATCTATACTACCATGAGCATTTGATTAAGAACTAGAAAAGAGCCCTTAAGTTGGCTTCCTAAATATATGTCATTATTGATTATGGGTTAGCTTGGAAGAACCCTGAAGGAGTTGTCTTAAGGTGCATTACTGAAGATGAAGCCCCCAACATAATTGTTGATCTTCATGGAGGAGTTTGTGGGGGGAATTTTTTTGGAAGAGTCATAGGACACAAGATCTTAATGGTTGGTTATTGGTGGCCAACTCTCTTCAAGGATATAACTCTTTTGGTTAGAATATGTGAGAGTTGCCAATGCTTCTCTAGAAGAATGAAAGCTTCAATCTCCCTACCTTTACAACGTGTATCAATTGAAGCCCCGTTCAAGCAATGGGGAATGGATTTCATTGGTGAGATTTCAGACCCTTCAAGTGTTGGCCATAAGTGGATTCTTGTACCCACTGATTACTTCACCAAGTGGGTGGAGGAAATCCCGACCAAAAGAGCAACACACCAAATTTTCATGGATTTTATGTTGAACCATATCATCTGCAGGTTTGGAGTGCTAGTTAAAATTGTTGCTGAAAATGCCATGATATTCAAAGCTAAACCTTTTGTGTCAATGTGCAAAGAATATGAAATCAACTTGACATATGCCTCTAATTACAATCCCCAAGGAAATGGACAAGCGGATTCTAGTAATAAAAATTTGATGAAGATTGTCAGAAGAACCTTGTAGCTGAACAAAAGAAAATGGGGTGAAAAAATGAATTTCGTTGTTTGGGCTAACATAATTACTTTTAAAAGAGCCACTAGAAAAATTCCATTTGAATTGGTGTATGGCACTCAAGCTCTGCTGCCCCTACATATGCAATTGTCCTCATATCAGTTCATTCAACAACTAGAAGATCAAGAAGTTAGTCCATATGAGGCTCGCATTAACCAGATTGTTGAACTTGATGAAGAAAGGAGAGCATCTCACTAAAGGAATGTGAAGTTCAGATATAAATTAAAGAAGTTATTTGACAAGAAGGTCACTCTCAAAGTTTTGAACATTGGAGATCCTGTGTTATTTTGGGATAGCAGACAAGAAGAAAAAGGGCAAGAATGGTAAATTTGATGGACTGTGGATGGGCCCTTACTCCATTGACATTCAGATTGGTGAGCATAGCTTTTTCTTGAAAGATTTGGATGGTGAATTACTCGAATAAAATGTTAATGGAAGGCACTTGAAGCATTTCCTAGATTGATTCCCAAGAATCAAGGTGAGCATTACCTGTACAGTGTATAGTCTGTTGGTTTGCTTTCTGTCTTTTTTGTTTTTGCTCGTTCTGGTCCTCGGTGACTTGGTTTTTCTAGTTTCTCGGTTCAGTTTTTTGGAGGATGGTTGTGGTTTTTCTACTATGCTAGCTTTCTCTTTGACTCCATTTCCCAATGGTATGTTCTTGGCACTTGGTCTACTAGTTTTTCTTGTGGCACTCGCAAGAAGTGTGAATCCCTGAGTCAAAGCCGATGTTGGTGTTGGTTTCGATCTCGCACCATTTTCCCTGATTTTCCTCTGATCTGCGTGATATGAAACATTTTGTCTCTTGATGTGGATGTTCTGAATCTTTTACTTCTATTTGAATGCCTTGAATTGTTTGCAGAATCCATTATCATGCCCCTTTTTGAAGTAGTCTCTGATTTTGCCATGTTTTTTCCCTACTTCCTTTGAAATCCGTAGGCTCTATCATTTTTCCTATTTTTCCCCAACCATGGAAGCTCGAGAATGATCAATTTATATTTGTATGCCTTTGAAAATCTGAATCCATGGTCGAAGAATGCTTGGAACCATGATTCACTCGGTTTTGTTTCAAAAAAATTCATCCTTAGCAAAAAATTGGATTTTGGGCATGAATGGTGAATTTTTGTGTTTTTTCCTATCAAAATAATTCTTCAGCATTTGATGATCATGTGGCTTCTTTTGGTTGGTAAAGGGACAATAGAAAAAAAATTTAACTTGTCACTTTTTTATTTCTTGCAAAAAGGCATATTTGGTCCCGTAGCTCCGCTCAATTTTGATTAGTTCTTTTGGTACTCATGTGGCTTCTTCTAATTGGATGGGGCACGATGGGTTTTTTTTCTGAACTTGTTCTTTTTGGTTACATTGGAAAAAAAAATTAACCCGCCCCGCAACCCTGGTAGGATTTGATTAGAGAAAAATTTAAGCGATAAGGAAAAAGTCTTACTTTAACCCTACAGAAGGACACATGGAAAAGTTAAAAGAAGAGATGCGGGCCTTCGGAAGCCCGTTGGATATTTTTCCCTTTTTGCAAAATGGAGTAAAATTCTAAAATTGAAGTGCACCCCTGCCAAATCATTTTGAAGCCTTATAAGTTTCTTGAAGTTGTGCCATAAAGACACGCAAAGGTTTCCACCGAGTCTTCTTTCCTTAGTTTTTTTAGCAACTTCCTAAAGTGCCAAAGACATGTGGCAAGCCCGCACTCATTTAGGGTCTTTACTTTTGGGGACCACCTCAAGACGCACCATTGAGACACATGGTGGTTTGAAAATTCAAGAGGTGGGGAGGCAGCCCATCGAGGGAAGCATGGATTTTTTGCCGCTTGTTATTCAAAAGACTGAAATAATCAAAATGTCCCGTACTCCCGACAAAAAATAGTCGAAAATTTTCTCCAGTCAACGGCGAAGGTGCAGACCTTCAGATGAAAATTGGAAAATTTTCCTTTTGTGGGAAAAGGATTTAAAACTGTAAAAGTAAGTGTGGTTCCGCTGGGACCCACATTAGGAACTAGAAGCGGAAGGGTAGAGCTGCGGGGAAAACTTGGAAAAAAATCCATTTTCCAAAAAAGAGGTGAAACACTAGAATTTAAGCATGGTTCCTTTGGGACCCACATTAGGACATGTGTTAGGCCCATTTTACAAAGGCAGAGGGGTGGAGAAAATTAAGTTTGAATTTTTTCCAAAAAGTGTAAAAGGTAAAAAGGAACCCGCATGTGGATAGTCTAGATTCAAAAGAGAGATCAACATAAATTGTGCATATGTATATGATTTTCTTCCATTTCTGTTCCAAATCTCCTAGGGATGCAAATTTTCATGGTTTTTTTATCATTTCTTTGAGTCTCCTACACATAAAATGAAGAGGAACATTAATTTCATATCCTGGGTGGGTGGTAAAATATGGAGACGTCTTTTACCATGAAGATGTGATATTATCATTGGATTCGATCTAATTTTTATTTTATTTTCCTTGGCATGCAAAGAACAAGATTTGACAGATCGGAGGAGGAAGTAGTTGGTGTGCGAGATAAAGAACGACCTACGAGGTGAAGAATTGAATGCTAGAAATATTTGGAGAGATTTTCCCTCTGCACACCTGACAACTTTTTCGTGAATCTGATTCTGGGAGTCTCAGCATGCAATGGTGCTTTGAATGTCTCTAGTTTTGGGGGGAAAACTCTTTTGTAAATGAAGTGTTATAAATTTGCATGAATTTTTTGTGCAAATGGTTGGAGTGTCAGAGGTCGGGATTGATTTTTTCTAAGAGAAAAGCTTGATAGAACTCGTCCTTCTTAGAAATAATCTGAAGAAACTTGTTTATCTCCTTTGTGTTAAATTTGATCATGTTAAGGTGGTTACGAGTGTACAGCCATTGACAAGCTTTGAGATTTTTCTAGAAACTTTCCCCTGCTGCTAAATTTAATCAAACTTGAGTTAATCTACGTTATTTTTGGGCTAAATTTATGTTCGCTTCATTTCTAAATGTCTGCAAGTAGTTTTCTTGTTCCCATTGCAATATTACATTGAAATCTTTGTGAATCACAAAATATCTTATCCTTTTGATAGTTTGGTAGCATTTGAAATTTAATTTATCAGAAGAGCTTTCATTTGATAGTGAAATAAACAAATTTAAAATCACTGTGACTCATAGCATGACTATAATATTTTTTGTTATTATTTGAGGGTATCTTAGGCATGATGAAATAGAGGTTGATAATGTTTAGTTAAGTTTTCCAATTTGAGCCTTTATTTTGGATCCTTGAAGTTTGTGTTAAGAGTGTTGATCTGGGACTCCATTGAAGTACATATTCTAGTTAAAGGAACATCCTAGCTATCCTGAAGCATTCTTTTGTTCAAGCTCTCCATTTTTGTAAAATTTCTCAAGAATCTAGTGAATCAAGTTCATTTCTGCCTCACCTCCCACCAAAACTTCATTTAAAAACAACCAATCATACCCATACTACCCCTATTTGTCTTGTGTGTATACAAATTCATAATGTTTACTACCAAAACATGCAAGAACAATCAATTTTTCATTGTGTTTAGTGGCTTCTAAACCTTTCTTAGAAAATATCTCCATTATCTAGAGTGAAAACTCGCGAGAGTTAGGTTTTCTTGCATTGATCATATTTTCTTCAAGGTCTTCTTAATAATTTCACAAGGAAGGATATCTCCATCTCCTCCACAAACAATAGGCTACAAAAAGGGTCCTCTCACCCTAGTTGAAAGGCATAACCATAAAGTAGTGAGGATAGGTCAAATCCTCTTGAGGGTGCTACCCATTTCTCCACATCTTAGTGACAAAGAGAAAACTACATTTCATCCCTGGCTACAAAATGGCACACTACATGCTCTGCTTGTCTCTAAGCTTCCTGCTAAACCTGTGATGCTACTCAGCTTCTGAGGGAGAATGAATTTGGGTACCAACATCACTTATTTGATTTACATAGAACTTTTAAAGGCATGTATTAATTTTAAATATCATGATGGAAAGATGTAAATGTCCATTTTACATGGCGAAGCCCTGTCAAAAAAATTTCATATTTTTTACTCATTTTTTTTCAGCTGTAATCTTATCTTTCTATTTAACTTCAAAGTTTAAATTTTGATCCTTCTTATTTAGTTATGATTTGAAACATGCACTTTGGTCGTCAATTCTTTTTTCTGTATTGCAACTTCCTTTATTTCTAGTATATCTTCTGAACTTTGAGTTTCATTATTCCTTCATTCCAATATGTACTGATCACTCATCTACTTTATGTACCATAGGATACAAGTTATTGAAATTTGTAATCTTTATCCATAGTGAATACTATAAGATATGATTTACTTATTCTTGATTGCAACCTGTTCCTACACACTTGAGAGAATCGTTAGAAAATATTTAAGCTTTTTGGATCTCTCTTATGTCCATGTTTTCTTTTCTTCTCTTTATTTCCTTCATAGTGAGTAAATCATGTATACTATTTGATCTTCAAGTAATCTATATCTCTTGTTATTAGAGACACATGTGCATGAATTAGGATAGTATAGGAATATGGATTGCACCCTGAGCTCATGACTGATAGTTTCCTCTTTTCTATTTTTAGATGTAGTGCTCTCACCAATGAAGATGAAGAGGGAACAAAGTTGAAGATGAGGATGCATCAACCGAAGTAAAAACCTCAAGGCAATGATGGGTTCACTCATACTCATTTATTTTCTCTTTCATACATGTGTAGCTCTTATTCAGTGGTTGTACTTTACTTTCCAATTACATCCCATGGCTTGTGTGGGAACATTTGAAATTCCTTATGAATAAAACATTGAATTATGAAATTGATTTGTGTATTTCTTTCTCCATTTCTACTTTCTGATATGGATTGTATGATGAACTAAACAGCCCAATAATGTAATTGAATATCTTAATCATAAAGGAAAGAACATTAAAGCATATGTGTAACATCCAGTAATGAACTTTGATTTCTCTAATCTGCAGTCTTGATTTCTTCCTCAAAACCTAACACTTCATCTATTCTACAATTTGGTGTCTTTATCAAGAAAACATAGCTGTCCTTCGGGGCCTTGTGTTATTTTGCTAAAGATAGTATGAAATAGTAGGCTATGTCATCTGTTATGTTTTTTAACAACACACATAGCTGCATATTTCATATAATCATTAATTAATTCAACAGTAACAATATTGTCTAAAATAAACTCCCCTAGCTTAGGTATACTTCACCAAATCTAGCCATCTTAACAAAGTTTCGAGTTTCCCATTTTCACACAAGTGCAAAAATTATCAACACCAATGGCAAAAATTTAACCCTATACTATTCAATTTTGGGGATTTAAGTGGGAAGTGTTAAGCTTTATTTGATGGTGAAGATAATTAAGTGTGTGAAGGGTGATTTTAGTTCATGGGGTGAATATAGAATAATTATTGGTCTTAGGAAATTTGGTTTAAAATAAAATACCTTAATTTATTATAGGGATATATAGTGCTGTGAATTTTAAATGGGGAAAAGTATTTAAATTTTGGTAAATTTGGGTCTTGTTTAAGTTATATGGGGAGTGAATTAGTGTTATTATACTAGGAGAATATTTAAATAAAGTGATCGGTTAATATTATCGGAATAAGTAGATTACAAAAACATTAAATTGGTTCTTTAAAAAAAATTATACCAAACTTTAGGAGTTTAAGTTGTATTTTATGTGTTTAAATTGGGGCATTAAAAATGCACAAGGGAACACACAATCACGAAAGCATTTACATTGAGTATTATGTTGGAAAACCTTGTGTCATTGTAGTAAAACATTTTCCTTCCCCTCTCTCTTTCACCTCTCACAAGTAGATGGATTTTATGTATAAAAACATCGTTTAGAAAAGCTTCATTATGATCAGATTTATTGGATTAACACCCTTAAAAAATAAGTTTCAATGTTATAATCCTAAAATATTGTTTTAGTATTTCAAGAGGACAAACCAGTCATTTAAATGTCAGTACTTTCTTTTTACCTTGAATGTTTCTTTACATTCTTGACATGCATATAACCATAAATATAAATGACTTATAGATTAATTACGTGATCAATCATTTACCCAAATTTGTTGTTGTTTCTTAATAATGTGATTATCTTAAATTCATTCAGTTTACATGTTATAATATTATTCACTATTTTTTTGCAGTGTTTTGGCTGCTTTTCTACAATGTTCGAACCGGTTTGTTGTTTTGTGGTAACTTCTCTTTGGTTACCTTGGGTTCTTATGACTTATTTGGATTTTGATTTTTTTGTGTTGCTCTTCATTCCTATTCTAGCTTCTAGGCCCTCTTTGTATACAAGGGTATAGCCCCTTTCAAAAAACTATTTGTCAATAATAATAAAAATATTATTCATTATGTGATGAAATTACTATGAAATAAAAATTTAATGTTTCAATACTCATGGCCATTCACTTCCTCAAAATTGAGGTTTTAGGAAACAAGGAGCAGAGTAACATGACCGTTGGCTCATTTTTCATTTGTAATATTACTATTATGGTGCTTATAGAATTCTACTCGTGACGGTTACATTTTTTTTTCCTTATGTGGGGACCTAATTCTGATCACCTCTTGCCGACATCTATTTCTAGACTAATAAGTGTTATCAAATTTTATGTTAATGTGAAGTTCATTGGATTATAACTAATTTAGGTTTAATTGCAATTGTAATATGATAAGTGAAATGCATTATAATTGTAAACACTTTTCTCACATCTATATTTTGGTAAACCTATTTTATATTAAAAGTTAATATAGGGTTCTATCTCGGGGAAAATACTCTCTTTTTAAGGTTTTAAAGTTATGTTCTTAAATGTGTTTGTTTGTGTAGCTCTTATGTGTGTGTGTTTTTTTAATGATTTATGTGGTTATGATTACGAAACAAAATTAAAATATAAAATTAGAAATGATACATTTGTAAATATTAAAAATTATTTTATTGATATTGGTATAATTGTAAATGTTTTAAATGTATTGCTGAAAATATTTTCTCTGATTACTTTGAATGTTGCAAATGATAATACATATTTTAAATTTTTCTCTACTTAAGACTCACAAATTCCTTGAGCCCAATCATGTAAGGTTTATATAGATCATTTTATATGTTTTAAGTTTCACTTTGACTTATTCTTATCACGTTCCTTTTAGGATAGAATAAATACTCATTTTACACCAATGCACGATTGTATATTAACTACTATGAGAGATGTATTGAAATATTTGCCAAGGAAAATTCATATATTATGTAGTGCCCACTCCTCTTCGACATTGATCTTACTATGATTTTTCTTACTTGGATTGGAGGAATAGACTTTGTTATCATATTTGATTAGTAGACATTGATAGATGAACATTACTATATTTGATTAGTATTTTATTAAAAATTATAGATATTTTGATTTCGGATATGTGGTGACTCATAGCATGGATTATATGCATTGATTGACATTTTAATATTGATGATGATCTAGACTTACCAATTTACATATACATGCTAACACATTGGATTTTGACGTATAGATTGTCGTTAGATGATTTAGCAAGTCTTGTGATCAAATTATTATTCATGAAATGTTCTGGAATTATAAACAGTTGATGAAATTGCTTGACTTAAGAGATGACATTTTTATGTTATTTGATGATGTGTATTGCTATGTGCATGTCTGTTTTCTGGTTTTGATGTTATTGATATGGCCATGAGGCTAGAGAGTTATTATTTTGATTGTGTAGGAAATTGTAACACAACAAAAAAAAGGGGATAGGAGACCAACAGTACAAGAATTTTGGGTATTTACAACTGGTCAACTTGGAAATTTATGTTTTTGTATGTTATTGGTTTTTGATAAATTTGTTAGGAGTTCCCCATTTCCATTGCGAGGTGGCCTGAAATGTGACCTTGGGTAGATGTGTTGGTTTCCGTTTTCATTAATTATTTTGTGAGTATCTAATTTATTATTGTAATGTGATCTACTTTATTTTAGTTAGTTAAGTGTGCTCTAATTAAGTTGATTAATCTTGTTAGTTATTTTAAACTGGATGTGACTAAAGGGGTATTAAATTGTGGTAAGTTGTCCTTGATTGTATTATGGATTTGAAAGGATCTTCATTTTTTAAAGTGTTGTGTACTAAACCTTGCATGTCAAATTCGTATTTGGGCTTAAGGGACATTATTGGAGGCTTTTAGGACAAGTTAAACTTGTTCCAAACCTCTTAATTTCACCTACAAACTATACCCATGGGTTAAGGGGCCAAAAATAAACCCCATTATGTGATTTGAAACATAAAAGGTAATATTTATTGTACCTTCTTACATGAGTTTTTTTAATTTTTTCCTTAAGAGGTGTGGGATTAAATTTGTGTGTGTAAGAGGATTGTCATTTCCTCAACCACCAATTTATTGAAATTTAGTGTTTGGGGTTTGACCATGTGATGTGGAGTTGAGGAGAATTGACGTGGCATCCCACATGGAGCCACCTCAGTCTCCTCTTACCTTTTTCTGTGTATACAAGTTTTTTTGATGGTTTTGGGGTTAGATGTTTTATTTTTCACTCTTAATTTTTGGAGGAGCTTGCTTTTGGAGTGATTTTTGGGATCTTAGAAGATTTTTGGAGATTTTTTTTTGCATGGAAAATTTGGATCTTCTTCTTGTGGATTGAATACTCTTGCAATGGAAAGGTAGGGACTTCATCGATGTATTTTTATTTCTATGTGTTGTGGAAATGGTTGTAAAAGAATGAATATTGTGTACTTTGGTTTTGGGATTAGAATGGAATTAAGATTGTGTAGGAGAGAGAGAAAATGGGGAAAATATTGAGCGAGGGATAAGACTTTATATTATTCTTTTGGAGGGACTTTTTGGGTTGGGTGTTCCACCTTTTGATAATAAGAAAGATTTCTTATTCATCTTGATATGTTTATTGAGGGAGGGATCAGAATTGAGGGAGACATAAGAGAAATTGAGGGAGGGATAATATTTTGGTTGTGGTTGTGTTAATGAATTTTTTGAGGATTTTAAGGTGGACACCTAAACCCCTTGGGAGGTATAATTGCTTCCCCATGTTTTTCTCTCCCTCGGATTGAATTTGAGCCTTTGTGGTTGAGAAAAATTGTATGTTTATTTTTATTTTGTATTTTGATTGTGTGTCAAATGTTTTTTTTGTAAATATTTATTGTGGAAGCCTTGTGGAAGTTTCCATGGTTTGTTCATACCCTTCATTTCTTCATTGTTCAAGCTCAGGGGCCAATGAAGAGAATGGATTCTCCTTCTCATTGGATTATAGGTTGGGTGGAGATCATTTCCTACTCCCCTTATTTCTTTTTTGTTCTTGAAGTTGAAGATTGGAGGAGTCATGCTATGTTGGAGCCAAAAGGAGCACCTTTGTAAAGTTATTTCAATGTTGAAATAGTGAAAGTTGTAATCTTGTAACTGATTCTTTCATATTGCTAGAAAGAAAAGATTTTGTATTGTAAGAAAATGAGCTATGCTCATTGAGAAAAAGGAAGTGCATTGTTTCCTTGTTTAAATTTGTATTATTTTAAAATAAAAGTTCTTAAAAAGTTTAATATACAATTTTGTTGTGTTACAAAGGGTGAAAGAAGAAATTGAAAGTTGTAATTTATTGAGAAGGTGTTCCTATAAAATTTGGAAATGTCTCAAAGTTACTTGTGCTTTCGTTTGGTAAAATGGTTGTGTTTGTGTTGGAAGAATGTAGGAAATTTATACTTGAATTTCCTTATTGGAATGGTTATCAATCATGTTGTGTAAATAAAAGAAATGCTACTTAGTAATTGGTTGATTTTCTTTTCTATCTTTTAGAACTTATAAGAAATTTTATTGAAAATGAAATCTTGTAGTTTTTCTTATACACTATTGCAATTGAAAACGTATGTACTTAGTAAGTTAATTCATCAAAAAAATAAATGACATCAACATATGAACTAATGAATTATAGGAACTTTAATTAAGGTTATTGTTAGCTTAGAAACCAACTGTTAACCAATTTTTTTAGCTTAGAAACTAAAAAACACATGAAATCGAATAGAGAAAATAGAATGATCGTTTATACCATGGGAGCACACATTTCAGGGTCGAGATGAGTGACTTGAAATGGTGAGATGTTGACGTTGAGAGTTAGAGTGATGCATGTTTGAAGAGAAATTTTGGACTATGAATAATTTGAATTTTTGACATAGAAGCATTCGGGATTGGTGGATTGAAACTCCGAAATGGTGAAATGAAAAGGTCCAAAGGACGTCAAATTCCTAAGTATGAAATTCTAACTTTTGAAAATTGGGAGTTCAGATTTACCCGTAGATTTGAGTAATGAAAAGTGTCATGCGGGGAGGAAAACGGAAGTCTGAAACCTATAGTTTTAAATTCAGACTTCAGGATTTTGGTATTTCATAGATATGCGATGACTGGATGGATGAACACCCCCGAGATCCCGAAACCTAAACCCCTAAAATCACGAAACCCAAAACCTTGAAAATGTAAAGGTCTGAAACTTGAAGTGAAAATTTCAGACTTTGGAGTTTTGGAATTTCAAAACATTGAAGCCCCAATGCATGTAAATCATATCTTGAAGTATGAAACCCAAAGTCAAAATTTTAGAATTTGGTATTTTGGCATTTTGAATGTTTCACGAACTTAGGAAGATGAACAGTAATAGGGACCTCTAAAGTCTAAAGTACCAAAGATCTGAATCTTAAAAGACTAAGATTTTAGATTTTGGAGGGTGCAATGCAGGGTCAGAGCCCAAAAAGGTAGATCGACTAGTTGCATTTATTACAGTATGGCACCCTCATCTTCAGATACCCACAAATGTTAATTGGGAGCTCAGATTTATTCCTACAAAAATGATGAGGTATGGGGTTTTTTTCTTCCCCAGCAAGTAAGGAATAATGGAGTATGGGCTTTCTAGGCTTTACCATCACTCCTGCAAGGAAAATGATGGATTTTACATGACGTTGGAGTGCATTTTTGGATTTTCTTCCCTCTCTCTCCTCATTCTTTTTTCTCTATAAAATGTAAGGGGTTTGCATGTGCAAAACATTGATCATTTTTCTCTCCCATGCAACCCTTATTTTACTAGGCCTTAAAGCCTTCCTCTCAAGATCTGTAATGGATTCATGCCTCTTTATGCTAAAACAATGTATTATGTATATCCATATGGAGCAATAAGATTATGTTTGTGTTAATATCTTTAACCTCTCATGGTTTATTGGCTTCATCTAACCTTTCATTGTGCTTGCTTAATATGTCCATTTCCTTGGTTATTATATGATTCTTGTGTGTTGTGTTGATTCAAGAATAATGTATTGGATGTATTTTAGTTTGTGGTGCAGGTCTACCCTTTCTAGGTTCATCTATTCCATTGTTTTGGAGGTTGGGTAAGTGATCAACACTCCTTTATTGGTGTATCACCTCTCTTAATATAGGTTTATTTCATCTAATCCTTCTTTCCCTATCCCTTTAGAAGTATTATATTAGGATTATTCAGTAGTTTTTACCACATTAGGAGTACTTTTTGGTAGGTAGGTTAGGAGCAAGAACCAGCCTTCTCCAGAGAGCTATCCCATTTTTCAATATCCTCAACTCAAGACAGATCCATGTTATGAAATCAAACTAAATGCCCCTTCTAAAAATAAAAAAAATTCGATGGGTGTTGTGATTTCTCCACAACACCAACTAGAGTAGAAAACATTTTGAAAAATTCTATAAATTAAGGTTTTGTTTTTGGGAAACATAATCGCCGCCCTGCCTAGATCAGTGGTTTCAGGATCATCGCCCAAGAAGGGCATAGGTTTCAGGATTGTCACCCAAACATGGTGGTGGTCACTAGAGTATCGACCTACTTTGGGTGGCAGTTTTGTCACTTTCAACAAAAAAATAAAACCCAGAATTGTGTAAATTACATAATGGATTTAATTAAAATATGAGTTTTAAAACATCAAAATGAAACTACTAGCAACTTGTAAGGTAAAAAACTCATTTTTTTAAGCATATAAATTCTTTTATGGGCACCAAAATTTGTACAATTTCATAGATTTAATGAAATGGGGTTTTCCCCAAATAATGAACTCAAGGATGTAAATAACAAAATAGCAAAACCAGATTCATAGTGGAATCTCTAAAAAGAAATGAATGTATAGGTTTGTAATAATAAACCTAGGAATAAACTAAACTATGAAGATAAGAATGGAGGAAGATTCCCCTATTTTCAAACTAGATCCAAATAAATTTATCCATGGTTTCGCTTCTTTATTCCATGGCTTCCATTTCTCCAACTGAGAAAAATTAAAATAGAAAAAATTAATGAGTTAGGGTAAAAGAAAGAATAAGAATACCCCATAAGAATGTTTAGGGTTCATTTGAAAATACATAGATCTAAGGGTGCATATCCATTTAATCTAAGGGTTGAGGATCAACCCTACACATTTCAAGTTGTAGCACTTTATGGGGTTGGGTAATTTTAAAAGTATAGTTATTTGAGTTGAATGGGGCTAATTAATGGTTAGGGAAAGTTGAAATTTTAACCTTAGAAAGTTAAGTAAATTTATGGCTTGGATCGTTTGGGGATAAATTAAATATTTCTAAAAAGGGGTAACTTAGGTAATTATAAATGAAGGTTAATTAATTGGAATTTAAATGCTTAGATAGTTAACCTCATCAAGGGTGTGAGAAGTAGGAATTAAACTATGTTAGGAACAATTGACCCCATTGATATTTTAAATAAGCTAAATTAACGGAAACCCTAGGAAAGGGATTTATCCAAAAGTAGCCTTGTGTAAATTAATAATCACAATTATTAATTTAATATTCAACAACCTTTCAAATGTGTGAAGTTATTAATCAAGTAATAATTAAACCGAGTTGTTAGTTCCTTGATGCAACCCTTTTTAATAAAAAAATTATTTAGTATTTTTCCTAGTTAAGTATTAAGTTTTGTCTTGGGATTTGTGCACCAAAAATGTGGACGTTACACTTGGTATCACAACCCTAGGTTCACCACTTAGACCCTTGGGTATACATGGAAAATGAAATAGTAAACTTGGCACAAATCTAACTTAGAACATATGAAATTGTGGAAAACTTAAAATGTAGAAGACTTATAAGAATTAAATAAACCTAGATTATGATGAACTAACTCTCGCCTTAGTATTTGTAGGAGGTGCAAACTAGACGATGAGTTCTTACACATCAAGTTAGATCTAGCACCTCTAGAGAAGGTAGTGTCTGATATACTTCCACATATCATATAGACATTACAGGAGGTTAATGTAACTATACGAGGTGGAGCAGTAGGGGAAAGACCTAGCCAACATGATAGGGAGCCATCAAATGAGGCTCAACACCCTCTACTGCATTGTGAGGAGCATAGAGTGGAGTAATTCCATGTGGGGTTAGAGAGACCAGATTCATTACCGAGAGGAGCATAGAGCAAATTACTTCTATGGGGGCAGCGAAACCAGATTCACCACAGAGAGGGCATGTAGATAAGGATGAGAGACATAGAGATATATTTAGGATCCCTAGACAGATAGATGGGTGTGGTGAGATACCTAGAGGTTGGAAGTAGATAGTAGTAGATCATATAAGAGAAATTATGGAGCTTCATCCATCTCATTTTACTGAAGACACAAGTTGATTTCAAGATAAGGCTTAGTTAGTTAGCTTGAGAAGATGCTTGAAGCTATGCCCATGAACTAGCAACACAAAATATCATGTTGCGATTCATATTTTGAGCGATGGAGCAAGATTTTGGTGGAAGACTAAGCAGAAGAATGTCCATGTAGATTAATATATTGTTACTTGGGAGATCTGTAAGGAGTGATTAAGGATTCAATTCTTGTCTAGATGGTTTATTCAATAGAAGATTGACAAGTTTCATAATTTGCGACAGGCATCTATGATAGTGGCTGAGTAAGAGAGATGGTATTTGGACTTGCATAAATATGTTGAGTACATTAAGGATGAGAAGGTTAGGATTGACAAGTTCATCAGGGGCCTGAATTGGGATTTAGAAGAGGCAGTGCATATGCATTGTCCAAAAACTTTAGTTGAGGCTGTTAAGGAGGCCTACATTGTAGAGGTGAATAGAGGTGAAACTCAGCAGGCTAGAGATAGAGTGAGGATCCATATTCAATAGATGTAGGAAACTTAATTGAGGGGGAAAGCTTCTCCTCCTTGTGGCGGACATGGCTCAACATAACCTTCCTTTAGGCTACAACAACTACAATAGAACCATTGACCATTTAGAAACTCATAGATATTTGATTCACAAATGGGACAGAGTATGGGGCATCCTCCTAGAGGATCTATCAAGGCACATGCATCACCCAAAGGCCAATTAACTGGAGCTTGTTAGCACTGTCTTCGGAAATAAGGGATAAAATATTTGAGAATAATACCATGGATATAAGGACAAAAGCCCTCACTAATATGCAGGAACCATGGAGTGAGCTCAAATAGCATTTCAGAATTCAATAACAGGAACATAGGGGGAGCTAGTATTGTAGATATGGTAGAATGAATTTGAGGAATAGGATCCAAACCCTACCTCCACCTCACTATCAAGGGAAGTTACCCAGTATCTGTTTCAAGATATGCTAATCAGATCTCTATAGAATACTATCACGATATCCCAAAACAGAGCTATGGGATGGGTTACATTTAGAGAACCTATGGAAATTGGGGAATACCAGGGTCAAGTCAAGATACTTGCTTAAGCAATTTGAGCATATTGAACCCAATGGGTCCACTGGAGGAAGCTCATGGAACAAAAATATCCCATAAACCAATGGGTCAATATTTTCTCTTGGAAGTATGTTAAAATAAAAATCCTAATTGTGGATAGACCCAAGAAAAATTCGGGGGATGATCATCACTAATAGATGAATTCTCATGTGAATGTAATAAAGCCCCGAATCCTAGTCAGACAACTTGTTGGAAAGTGCTCTAGTATCTCCTAGTGTACAGGTACTTCTCCGTGTAAATTCCTCAACACTTTTTTACATGATACATATGGTCCTCCTTGGGGATGTGGACCTAACTCAGCGGCCACAATAAGTGGAGTTTAAGATTTCCAAAATGAGTCTGACTCCAGAGACCATCTAGAAGCACTAGGCCCTCCCACATACATTTGGTAGGGATCCTTGTAGTTGATATGAATGCGAAATACTTTCAAATCATCTGGAGAGACAAAACCTCAGAGCCCGGATATGGTTATTAATAAGGGTAAAGTACTGTGTTCTCAAATAAAATGCTCATAATTGGTTAAATCCCATGATCATCATAAGGTCTTATGCAACCTAGGTCCAGAACTATTCTCAGTATGAGCATCAGAGCATAGTGATACCAGAATTCAGGTGGCTTTGAAGTAAAAGGCCTATCCCATGATAGTTAAATGGTCAAGACCTCCCGATCGCTGCTTTTGAACTCAACTTTGATGGATCTGCCAAATCAGGAGGATAGACACTATTGGCGGGAGCTTGTCTGAAGTTCGTGATCAGGGCCTCAGTAGATGCCTTGGATGTTAATATGCGGGTCTAGATCAAAAATCATACCAATAGATTATGCGGAAGCCAAGGCCAGTGCTTTAGGGGACATTATGACCCTGTCAGTATGACCTTGAAACTAAGTATCCATCACTTGGGTTAAAAGGTGACTCCTTATGTGTCATGGATTTTTGCTCTAGACACATATCTAGAGTGGAGTGTTACAATGGAAACTTAGCAACATCATGCAAGGAAGCTCATTTGATGTTGGAATCGGTGATGGTTGACAAGGTGTATATCTAGCACACCATCTCTATTTAGGCTATTTGTAATATGCATGTCGATGTAGTTTGCTAATCAAGGAAATAACGTGTCAGATTTATACTATGATAGTTGGTAACAGGTCACAGGATGATTCCTTGGAAAGAAATTATAAAATTGATAAATTATGACACGTCTTCAAAGGTATTTTGTAGATGATTGTGACCAAGGATCGCAGTTGCTTAGGTTTACCTACCTCAAGTGATATAGTCTTCCTTTTGAAAAATATAGTCTTCCTGTTTGGGAGAATATCTCACGTGCATTCATATAGGATGACTACCCTTGAGCTTTGTGAGATCAATTTTTTCAGTTACCGGTGATTCAATTCTATTTGATTTCAAAGTGAGAAGGTGTGCTGGGAAAACAATGTTTAGGCCACTTGGGGTGCACATACGGAGCCCACCTCCTTCCTTCATCTGAAAAGAACAACACCATTGATGCATGTAAGTTGTATTGCATTATAGGGGGCTTGAACCAAGTACATGCTAACACTAAAAGGTAACTGACCCCACGCTCTCTGTTGACTTTTGAAATGCTTGGGTTATGTAGATTCAATTTCAGAAGGGTGTGAAATTTAGGTTACTGAAGATATACCATAAGCTCGAGATAATTGGTCTTGCTGATGGATGGTACTTAGAGACTGAAATTCATAAGATAAAAAATCACAAAAAACATGAGATAGTACGATTTTTTAACCCGGTGAGCATATTTTTTCCTATGTTTGATGGAATTCCCCCATACTTTCCTCCCTGAACATTGGTCCAACATATGTATTGTTATTCATGAAATTACCTGATCTCTGGAAGGTCATAATCCTTGATGAAATATTTTCTCTTATCATCTCATCCCCTCTAAATGATCTTAGTGTGAGGAACCAAGCTATGAGACTAGATTTCTTCCTCTACAAGTCCCTATTATCCACCATTGTTGACTTTATATAAGCCAAGAGAAGTTGATGCATTCCTTTGCATCAAGGTTTGAGCTTCTCTATGTTAGTGACATTATTTAAGGGAAAACCCATTATACGTGTTTAGCCTTTGAATGCTGATGACCCTGAGTTTGACCGATAATGAATTGGCCATTGCCTACCAATGTGACTGAGGTGCACACCTTCATGGGATTGATAGGTTATTATAGGAGATTTGTTTAGGATTTCTCACATATTACACATCACATCACTTTCCTTCACGGAAAGGGGAGAAGTTTATTTGGTTAGACAAATTTAAGAAAGCCTTCTCAAGACACTAAAGGAATGCCTTACGACATCACCTATTCTTGCACTGCAATATCCACAAAGGGATATATTCCTTTCTACATATGCTTCTTTGGTAGGATTAGGAGGTGTTTTAATGAAGGATTTCGGTGTAGTATCTTTTGAATCTTGCAAACTCAACTATTATGAGCTCAATTTTATAAATCATGACCTTGAACTTACCCAGAAGTTGTGCATGCTTTGGTTTTATGGAGACATTTTATTTTAGGCAAGAGGTTCATTCTAAAGACAGATTACTTGAGCCTTCAGCACCTCTTCCCACAGCCCAATCTCAACACACATGAACATAATTAAATGGATGTTTTTATGTGCATATGATATGGAGATATAAAATATGTGAAGGGGAAGGATAATCTAGTTGTAGATGAATTGAGTTTTTTCAAGGCACTTGGTTATGGCTACAAAACAGTTGGCACAAACTTGAGGAGTAGAAACTTATAGCAGCTTCCACACAATTGTGTCTACCTTGCAGCTAGAGCAGAGATTGAGTATTAGAGATTGATTCCTAGATATCAATGTACCTAGGGATGGATATTTGAGATAGATCATTCTTGCAGAAGCACATTGTGTACCCTATTCAGCCCATCAAGGGGTGAAGAAGATGCATACAACTTTAAGACAATTATACCACTGGAGAGGACTATGGAGATATTTATCTCATTTTGTGTCTCGATGATTGGAGTGTCAGAGGATGAAATTCGAGCATCAACATCTAGTTGGCCTTCTCTACCTGCATGCACTACCGGAGTGGAAATGGAAAACCATTTCCATGGATTTTATAGAAGGGATAGCTACGTCGAGATACCACGATGGCATGATCATGGTCAAGCTTGATAGATTGATGAAAGTGGCTCATTTTTCTCTGGTGAAGACGACCTCTAGTACTAGTGCAGTGGCACGAGTATATTTAGATGAGATAGTGAGGTTACACAGGATTCCAATGAACATCATTTATGACTGTGTTCTATTGTGTACACCTCTCATTTTTGGACTACCATACAGCATGCTCTTAGGATGGATATCACCTTTAGTTCATCTTGTCATCCTGAGAGATATGGAAAGACAAAATGATCGAATTAGTTTTTAGAGCACATGATTCAGATGTATCTCATGGATCATCATTCGAGGTGGGAGGATTTTTTTTACTTAGTTGATTTTGAGTATAACAACATCTTTTCAGATTTATATTGGTGTGGCTCCATTTCAGGTGTTATATGATAGAAATTATGAGACACCGCTATGTTGGGAGAGGTTAGAGGATAGGGTATCTCTTAAGCTAGTTTTATAACAAGATATGGAGAAGAAGGTTTTCATTATTAGACAGAGGTTATAGGAGGCATCAGGATAGATAGAAGAAGTATAAATATTAGAGGAGATTTTACCACACTTATGAGGTTGGCACGAAGATATTTCTTCATCTCAACCCTCAGAAGATCCCTATCCAGTACGAAAAAAGGTCTAAGCTAGCTCTTATATTTGTGGGATCATTTGAGATCTTGGAGTGGATCGGTCCCTTAGCCCACCATCTAGTATTTCCAACCAGCTTGTCTACCATGTGATGTGTTTCATGTTTTTATTCTTAGGATACATATTCTAGATCCTTCTCATGTATTAAATTGGACTGTGTTGCAATTACAGGAACAGGGACAAAGATGGTGGAGCCCGTGTACATTTTAGAGTGCAGGATTCTGGACCTTCGAGGCTAAGAGATTGATCAGGTGTGATTCTAGTGGGATCGAGACAATGAGATAATTACGACATAGGAGGATGTCATGCCTTTGAGAGTATAGTTCCCACATTGTTGTAGTGACTCCCAAGATGAAGTCAAGTCTAAGGGGAGAGGGAATAGTTAGTGCCCACTCCTCTTCGACATTGATATTACTATGATTTGTCTTAATTAGATTGGAGACAAAGACTTTGTTATCATATTTGATTAGTATACATTGATAGATGGACATTACTATATTTCTTTAGTATTTTTTTAGAAATTATACATATTTTGATTTCGGATACATGGTGTTTCATAGTGTGTATTATATGAATGGATTGACATTTCAGTATTGATTATGATCTATAGTTACCACTTTATATATACATGCTAACACATTGGAGTTTGACGTATAGATTGCTATTCAATGATTCAGATAGTCTTGTGATCAAATTATTATTGATGAAATGATAGAATTGAAATGTTCTTTAATTATAAGCAATTGATTAAATTTCTTGGTTTTTAAGATGATCTAGTTATGTTATTTGATGATGTGTATTGATATATACATATGTGTTGTATTGTTTTGATGTTACTATTATGGCCATGAGGCCATAGAGGAATTGTTTCAATTGTGTAGGAAATTGTAACACAAAAAACAAAAGGGGATATGAGACAAATAGTGAAGGAATTTTGGGTATTGCAAACTTGTCACCTTGGCAACTTATGTTTTTGTATATTTTTGGTTGTTGATAAATTTTTTAGGAGGTACCCATTGGGGGATGGCCTCAAATGTGTCCTTGGGTAGATGTGTTGGTTTCCCTTTTCATTAATTATTTTGTGAGTATTTAATTTATTATTGTAATGTGATCTACTTTATTATTTTTTGTTAATTGTGCTCTAATTAAATTGATTAATCTTGTTAGTTATTGTAGATTGGGTGTGACCAAAGGGGTTATTAAATTGTGGTAGGTTTTCGTTGATTGTATTATGGTTTTGAAAGGATTTTCATTGGTTTTACTGTTGTGTACTCCACCTTGCATGTCAAATTCGGATTTGGGCTTAAGGGCCATTTTGGAGGCTTGTGGGACGAGTTAATCTTGTCCCACACCTCTTAATTTCACCTACTAACCATACTTATGGCTTAAGGTGCCAAAAATATACCCCATTATGTGATTTTTAAGGTAAAAAGTGATATTTATTGCACCTTCTTACATGATTTTTTAATTTTATCCGTAAGAGTTATGGCTTTAAGTTTGCATGTGAAGAGGCTTTTCATTTCATCAACCACCAATTTATTGAACTTTGGGGTTTGCGGTTTGACCATGTCATGTGGAGTTGAGGATAAGTGATGTGGCATCCTACATTGAGCCACCTCACCCTCCTCTTCTCTTTTTATATTTATAAAATTTTATGTGATGGTTTTGGGGTTAGATGTTTTATTTTCACTCTTGCATTTTGGAGGAGATTTTTTTTGGAGTGGTTGTTGAGAGCTTGTAAGATTGTTGGATATTTTTTTGGACTTGGAAAGCTTGGAAATTATGCTTGTGGATTGGATGCTTTTACAATGGAAAGGTAGGGAATTCACCTGTGTTTTTAATTTGTATTTGTTGTGCAAATGGTTATAAAAGAATGAATACTGTGTATGTTGGTTTTGGGATTAGAATGGCCTTAAGGTTGTGTAGGAGAAATAAAATGGGGAAAATATTGAGGGAGGGATAAGATTGAAAGGAATGATAACCAGATCGTACCAAGCCAAGAACACATATGCTAATCAAATACCACGATCAATAAGATGAAAGCAATTCACTAGAATAACTTTACATAAAACCTTTGCAAACAAATGAGAAACAATATCATATATTATTATGGAACTCAATGCAATACATTAGAATGGGCCTTGTTTAAATAGACAAGGAATAATAATCTAGGAACCAGTCAAGGTCGTAGATCATGCCATAAATCAAGGAAATAACTAGTCATCAAAGAACTAGTCAAGACCATAGATTTAGGAGAGAACTAGACATCAAGGATCTAGTCAATACCATAGATCAAGGAAAGAACTATACCTAATAACTAGAAAATATCTCCTAATATCTAAATAAGATAAAAGAAATATCCACACACATAAGTGGGTGAGGATAAATACAATAAAGGTAAATAAAGTACCTAGGTGAACATGAGCTAAGGTAAATACCTACTCTAACAAAGATTTTATATAATGATTTTAGAGGGAGTTTTGGGGTTGGGTGTTCCCCTTTTGATAATATATTTCAACGTTTGAGAAGAATTTCACCCCATTTCCTCTTTCTTTTTCTGTAGTACACCCACCTAGACACGGTTTCTATTTCTCCTATGTTAAATGTGACATTATATGTTGAAGAGATGAGTAAAAATAGATTCTAGAATTGATTTCACAGATTCAAATTTTTCCTTCTGAGCAGAAATCTTTGATAAAAAGATTTAAATCTGTAGGAAAGCCATGCTCAGTAATAATAATAATTGTAATTGTCTGTATTTTGTGCAAGTGTATTTGTAATGAGCATTTCGTGAATTAATTTATATATAATGCACACATTTTGTGACTTCAAAAATATCAAAATATTTAAGTGGAAATCAAAATAATACTGTAACAAAATTTAGTAACCAGGCTTAGCACAAATCCAAAACCATTTTCGACATGCCTAGCTATCCATATTTTTATTTTTTGTGTCATTCGATTTTGTCTTGAATTTTGAGTGCACTTTCTAAAATTAAATTTTTTAATTAATTTCAAATATTGAAGAACACTCAAATGTAAGGGTCCTCTTTTGACGTACTTAGAGTTTCTCTCCATTTTGTTTATAACTTTAAAATTCTTCTATTAATAATTAAGAAAAGCAATTTTAAAAAATATTAAACAAGAACAATCAACCATACTCACAAATAAGGACATGTTAAGAGCATAATCATTATATTATAAACTCTCATAAAAGGGAGGAAATTCAGAATGAATACATTTGATCACAAATTTTGGTGTATAACTCTACTTGGCAAGTGAAATGTAAAGGCGTTCTTTTATCCTATGTATTGCAACACTCACCTTTACATCTTAATTTAATATTAAATTGATACATTTGCAAACTCGAGATCAAAATATGAATTTATTTAGTGGTAGAAACAAAACCATTCCTGACATAAAGTTGTTGCAGCAATTTTTTCCAAATATGAAAGAGGGTAGTCAACCAATATGTGTTCCAAATGACATTGAGAGTGGAGATGGAGAGAATGCAAAGGTGGATTTTCTTATTGAAAATGTTATGAAAGTTTTGAAGGAGAGAAGTAGATGGGAAACTTGAGTTGAGAGGAGGATGGGAAATTCTAGAAGAGACGTTAGATGGTTCAAGAGTAGGAAAAAATTTGCATTCACCTATAGCAAAACCATGTTTGGATCAAAAAAGGACAACTATAAGTTTCATAAATAGAATTCACCATCACAAAAGTTGATATTTATCCTCAATATGAAACTAAAAAATTGTATAGGCCATTTGTTTCAATTGAGAATCAGAGGACATGATACCGTTTGGTATTAAAAGAGGCCTCAAGTAGGAGTGGAAGTCTAATCATTTTATACAAAACCTTTCACATGGATGTCTTAATGGCAGCTTGGTTTGGCCAACACCAATCCTTCCATGGGGATTAAGGTTTTCCATGATTTTAAGGAGAATATCAATTGTAATAAAATGTCTAAGTGTGGCATACAAATTTTTTTGTTTTGTTCCAAGATTAAACATATGGCATAATAATTTCCAAGAGTTCCAATTGAATTACTTTTATCCCATATGTTTTAAACTATGTTAATGTCTTTTCTTGCATTGAATATTTCTTTGAATTTAGGTTGAAAAAAAGGGGAAGGTTATTCGATTGAATTATCTAATTCCAACAAAGAATGGAATTCGGAATAATCAATCAATGTCAGAGAGATTGATAACACTATATAAGAAAGGGGCATTTCTTGCCAAGCTATCCACTTATGCATAAGAGGGAGGGAGCCAGAGATATAAAAAAAGGTGCATTTAGGATTTATCTTCCGTGGAGTGGAAGTCTAAGAACCTTCATATGAATCTTATTGCATTTGTTCCCTGAAAAGTATCTTCCAAGTCTCTAAACCTTAAGTGGATCTTGCAACCCATTTTGTAGTAAGACATTTCTATTTTGCAAATGATCAATAATTCCAAACCCACAAATAATTATAGGTTAGGTGTAAATTTTACAAGTGATTGTTGTTTTCGTTCCTTTCTTTCCATTAGAAATAATTGTCTAAGGATTTGAAAGTATTGCTAACATTACTCTACTATTCACTTTAAAATTGTAACATCCACAAAATTTACATAGGAAACCCAAAACCTAAACAATTTTATATTAGGAAAATTTATGGAATAAATTTTTGTAAAGGTAACAAAAGAGACGGGAAGGTTAACCTTTGGTTTCAATTGGTCGTCACAATATTTCTTAAATAATATTATTAAATAAAAAAAATTCGATTTAATCTATGGTTAGCTTTAAAATTTGTCATTCAATTAATCCTAAATTAATTTAATACAAAGGTTTCTAAAGTCAAACAATAATTATATAATTAAAGTACACTCCTAAAATAACATTTTTATTTACACAATGTTATTCATTTAATTTTTCAATAGAAAAGGGGTCTAAACTATTAAAGGATAGGCTTTAATTAAATTTCCCCTAGGTCATGGCCTAATTAATTTTGAAGTTGCAAAGAAATAAATTAAAAAGTAATTATTAAAAATTAATTTACTTGCAAACCACACAAGTGGCCTCATTCAAAAAAAGACCCATGTGATTAAATGTTCATCACACCAACCCCCACCTAACATTTTTAGGAGAAAAATCAGGCCATTGGATGAAATAATTTCAAACCAAACCCAAGAATCCCTAAGGATTTTATTCATCTCTTTCACTCATTTCTTACATTTTGGTTTTGCAGGTTAAGGGAAGATGGAAGAGGAGGAAGACAGGGGAGAGGAGGAGAAATCTTGGGATGGATACACACATCCCCCAATCTTATTTATTTTATTTTTGTTATTTTCTATTGTACCCTATCCAAGGGATTGTAAATATTCAATTTAGTTGTAAGCATGATTCAATGAAAATACTCATTTAGGCATTTTTCATCAGCCTAAGAGATCTTTTTTTTTTAGATTTTACATTTCTTTTCTTTTTGTGAAAGATCTCATTTGGAAATTATACCTACATGTATGTATATACTTCCAACACAAAGGATATATATATATATATATATATATATATATATATATATTCTATTTCATTGATATAACTAATTGAATAATTTTAGTATATTGATAATAATAAGATACTTCAAGCTTAAATAGATTTTAAAAAAATGATAAAAGGACATTATAGTGGTTTATCATTTGAAGGAAATTTTATAAAGAAATCCTATATAATGAAATAAATTTTAATTAAATTTAAATAGGGATGTGTATATGTATTAATTTTGTAAAGGCCGTCTAAATTTATGTTGGGAGATCGATAAAATTTCCTACACAACTAGATACACTAAATAAAGAGGAAGATGATTTCTCATTAAAAAGACGGGTGAATAAACTACTTTCTTCTTCCAATATAAGTAGAATAAAACTACAATTTGAATGCTTAATTTTTTCTCCCATATAATAAAGTAAGGCAACTATATATTCTTTTGTAAGTAGCTTATTTCACAAGCATACGAAAAGGTTCATTCTCCATTCAACAAATCTGAGCAATGATTTAAAACAACTAAGAAAGTACAACTTTCTTTCAATCACACCCTTCTATTACAACCATGTATCAAAGTTGCAATTTTGAAACAAAATTACACACAAGAGGAGAGAAGTTACATTTAAGCTTGTTTCGAAAACATCTACTACTTTTTACAAAAATGTGACAAATTGGTGATTTATTTTCTCACTACAATGTTTCAAAATGCATGTCCTCTCCACAATGGTAGCTCCAACTTTGGATTTCTTCAAATTCACAAAGAGATCACAAAATGAGGAAGAGGAGTAGGCCACACTCTCCTCCCAACCTTAAATCAATTAAGAGGAGAATCCATCCTGTTAATGGCCCCCAAGCCCCAACCAAAGAACAATGAAAACTTTCAACAAATTGGCTTCACAATAACATACATACAAGAAATTCAACTCAACCAAGATCACATAACTAGCAAGTTTACACATACACAACAATAAAAAGGTTTGATGATCAAACCAAATAGAGAAACGGATATGGGAGGCCACCTCCTGATGCCTCCCAAATGAAGTAGGAGTCTTGCCCTAAGCTTCCAAGTGTAAAACAATATCAACACAATTTCCATATCTTTCCCTTGCAAGCATGGAGCAAAACCATGAATTCCTTTTCAATCCACATAGGTAAGACTCCCATTCAAATTCCCACCAAATGCATGCCTCAAAAAACTCCCTTTTCCCTCTCTAATCGTCGCATAAGCCCTTCTCCCATAGCCAAATAAGTCCTACTACCCAACCAGCACACAAAAACCTTCACAAGACAAAAACAAACCATTTTTACAATCACAACATTACATACAAACAAGAAAAAGAACATAATGAAAAGGTGGAGAGCCTACCTCTCCATCAAGATCCAAGAAAAATTCTGTGAGACTCTTCAAACCTAAACTAAGAAATTTCCAAATCACTCCAACAAGATCCAATTTCAAAAGTGCCCAAGAAGAAAAAAGAACAAGTAACTGCCATTCCAACCAAAAATCGCCAATAAATAGAAATTGAATGTGAGGAAGATGAGGTGGATCCATGTAGGATGCCACTTCATCATTCCTCCATCCCCATACTCAATTCAACACACCAATACCAATAAAATCAATGCACATACAAGGACTATGAAAACCCACATGGCTCGAAACTTGCACACCATGCTTTCAAAGGACATATGAAATTGGGGTAGAAAGAAAGTGCAATAAGTTTCCTTATTTAACACTCAAGAATGGAAAACAAAAGTCAAAAATAATCTTCCCAACCCATAGGTAGGGTTGTTGGGAAAATTTAAGAGGCATGGGAGAATCCTTGCTTGTTCCACAAGCCTCCAAAAATGCCCCAAGTCAAAATCATAATTTTGAAGTTCGGGTGGAGTAAAGCACTCACAAATCAACATAAATTTTACTTACAACAATGACCACCAAATCTCATCCTAACTCTTTGTCACATCCCTAATTTAGTTAACCCAATAAGAATAAGTTTATCTTAATTAAGACATATTTACACATGCTAATAAAGTAACAAGAATTTTAAATTTTAAATACATAAAACATAAATAAAGCACATAAAAAATAAATAAATGGGACACAATCCACCCCATGGGAACACATGTGAAGTCACCCTACCATGGGAGACCTCCAACAAAACATGCAAAACACCACACTAAAAACCATTACACAATTTTTCAAATTTGACCTCGTTGCTCAACACCCAACATCCTTCCACGGTTGGTCTCTTATCCCCTTATGTATGTGATAAAAGTCCTGCAGATAACAAAATACCTCTCTGGCCTTTCAGTTGTATTAAAAACATCGAGAAAATATGTACATATAAAATCAATATTCATTGTTTGACATTAGTAATTCTATTCTCCATCAATATATTAAAATCTAACCCTATCATCCATGAGTTTACAACTATATTCCAAACATCCCAAAACATAACATGTGAGTATAAAATCCACATCATTAAAATCAACATATATCGAACTGTTTAACATCACTATCTAGTGCATCATAATAAAACATAAGCTTCATAATGTCCATAGTCCAAATATTAGTAAAGTCTATCATTTACTTATCAATAGTATCAATATCAAGATGAAACAGTGTCAAAGAGGAGTGGGCACTAAAAACATTCAATACGCATATTGTTGTATTCTCAATTAGCATTTTTTGTTCTCATATACAAATTTAGTTTTAAAAAGCACCTTTTCTCCCAACACCATATCCCTATAATAAATAAATATTTCTATCCCTATGCAGGCTCTTTAATTATGGTGAACAAATTTGACGCCACAACAGTATGTATTATCAATGATTGTAGCTACATACAACACCTATTATCAAAATGCGTGCATGAACACTACAGGGATGACACACATGTAGATGGAGATACAATCTACATAATGTTGGCTACATGGAAAAGATTAGAACAAGCACAATAAACACTGCAATAGGAAGCCATTGTAAATGAACATACCATCCAGATCCTCAGGGAACAATTCTTCACATTGTTCTTAGACCCCACCCCCAATAAAATGAGGGAAAATCATTTTATAATCCTACCAACCTTCACATGTACATACCACAAACTTTTAAGGGAAATATATATATATATATATATATAGCTACAACTTATGGCTATAGTAAACAACTGTTTTTGTTTCAATTACTTACACTAGCTTGAAACAATTACTGATGTTTACCAATTCTATCCCCAAAACATTATGTTTTGCTGCAACTGGTTTATAACTTGACATTATAAATATCTATATATTCCTTTGAGATAACTAGGTACTTTGTAAAATCATTACGTACCTTTAACTATGCTCCTAATTACCATTATTACTAGTAACAATGGAAAAATTAAAACGATAGTTGGACACCTACATTCAAAAGAAATATTTTTAAAAATCACAAAAAAACCTACCTTATCGCATATTATAAAATTTTGCTCACATTTATTAACTATAGTGCAACTACACTTTGTAATATTCATTTTCCAAGGTTAGATTTATGATTTTACCTTATTAAATTTACTAATACTTAAGCTATTGTATCTGAATTTCGATACACATGTGTTCAACATTAATTTAGCTTTTGCTATGATCAAGTGGATTTTTTGACACTTCTATCTATGTTTATTGATATTCTCGCTACAACATCTCAAACTACAGTGATTTTAAGAAAAATATTAACCTTGTTATTAAACTAACCAATCTAATGTTGTTATCATCATTAAGCTTAAATGCTTGGAGATTTCCCTTCACCATATGTCTTCTCCTTGGTATCACAGGTCATTGATTAGTCCTCTTACGATTTTATTTAGATATATTCTAATGTTTTTTTCGCTCATGATTTTCTTTTCATTTTTCAATTACATTTGATATGACTTCAATTAAAGCACGAACCTCAGTTAATGTTTTATGCCCCAAAGAGACCATGTGTTACTCAATTATCTTATATTTTGAATAGATTTCGTATCCCCTATAAGATTATCTCCAGTTACATGTCTATTTCAAACATTTTCAATCTCGATTTGAGATATACTCTTTTCCATTCACTGTGTAGAGTTTTTAATCATGTTAAATGTGTTTTCAAATTTGTTACTTTCCTGCTAATTTTTTTTATTCTCATATTTCAGCAAGTACTTACTTTTATTTATTTTACAGAACACTGTGAAATCTATTCAACTAAACAAAACAAATGAACATATGAGTATGAGTGTGATTTTCCCTAGTTGTGGTAATTGAAATGATGAATACCTCTAATCTAGAAAGGTACTGAGTGATGAAGGTTAACTCAAATAATATGACCCAAAAGTTACAAAGAAGAAAAGAATGTGTAGGCCACCCTTAAGCTCAAATGAGTATTAACCAAATAATATTAATAGGTAACTAAAACATCTCAAAATAAAAACTTTTACACATAAAAATACTACTTTAGTGAATTACCAGTTCGATGGTTCCCCTCCCTCCTCCTAGAAGAAGCTTGAGTAAAAAAACTAAACATAAGACAAATGTTGACAATATAGCTAATAAAATATCTCACCTATAACCTCTAATGAGAACAAGACAAGACTTTGGCAGCTCCTAAAAGTTACAAAAGTGGAACCTCTAGATTACACTATTACTGCAGCTTTCAAAGCTTAACTATAGAGAAAACTTGCAGCAGATCTCACATATAAGACAACTTATAGCTACAAAATCAGATGATATATTTGGTAACTAATTATTTTGATATAACACTAACGTACTTAAGTTGTACGTAATATAATATATGTTGAATTCCCCTTGCCGCATCTTTACCAAAACAAGTAGGGGTTTCTCAAAGCTCGAACTACCCCATTTCCTTCCATACAAATAGTTAATTGTTTGCCAGATATCAATTTCAAAATTTACATATAACAATTCTTCAGTACTCACAACCCACAAAATTACAATTACTATATTTGCTATTATTTAATTCATCCATCAATTGTAGAAATTATAATCTGCTAATTTTTTTTGAGAAAATGTATTTAATTAATGAAAACACCTAAGTAATTCATTCATTCTTTGTATAAAAATTGACAATAAGAATCCAATGGCACATATCTCATATAAAAATTATTTCCATCCGCATGCACACACTCTAAACATGGCCACCCTCAAAAAGAATACATGACCACTAAAAAGCATGCCCACCTGTAGACAAAGAACCAATTTACAAAATCCTGGTTACAGAGGGTAAAAAAAATCACAACAAGTTCTACAGCAGTTCTAAACCATCTAAAACCTTAGGTAACAAATCGATGCAAAGTACTATAACCCCACCTCCTAAAAAACAAAAACCACAAATGTACAAGCCCATAAGCCTTCACACTAACCTACCACAAAATTTTAACTTAGGCATCTATATATACAAATCATTACATCTGATAGGTATGGTAAACAAACACACATGTTGCAACTAATCCCTCTAATTGACTATAATAATAAAGCACCCATAATTTCATTGTACTAAACTACTCGGGAAAAACATTACCATACCATTTTTTAAAAACAAACATTTCCCAATTCTTACAAAAAATAAATGAACAACCATAAACGTACACCTGCTTCTTACAGCAACACGGAAAACAATAAACACCATTTCAAATCCCAACATGGTTGAATCTTCCCATTATGATATACCATTCGCCTACTTGACCTTTACAAATATTTCAAGCATTAACAAGACACCTACTGACCCAACTTAGACCACGTCAAAAAAACTAACCTACAATATACCAACCAACACCATACACCACCACAACCCCCGCCCTACAAGACTACCCCACCTCCAACACTTTCGGCATAGACTTTCTTTCCTATGACCAACCACTAGTTTAATTATTATGGACACATCATATAGTTTTAATTCTATGGATTCTTCTTTAATTTGTAATATGTTAGCATCAATTTTAAATCATTACACTTCAAGAAATCTAATATTTCTGCAAATGAAACCCAAAAATTATATATATTAAAAACGCTAAAACTATTAAAGTGATAATTCAAATATAAGGTACATTAGTGTCAAATAAATAAATCATATGTGGCTACTGTAAACATCTTAACTAAGACATTTAAGAAAATTGTTTAATATGAATGTGCGTAAGACATATGATGAATTTGAAGATATATATAAGGAATTTTTTCTCTTCAATTCATATGCTATTCATATTCCTAATAGGCCTCATGTTTCAATAAATAAATTCCATAATTACTCTTGTAGGGATGGAATCATCACCCCATATTTTCATTCGTTAGTTAAGTTAAAAAAATCTTATTGAAAAGAGAGACTTCTCTAGAACTAGCTATTATATATTGAAACCTTTGAAAAATGTTATTATGATTAATATTTACCAGTATTATTATATGCCCATTACTAAGAAAATTAATCCTATAGGAGCCATATACGTTCATACATGCGAATAAAAAATGCAAAAAAAAAAATATTAATATTTAATAATTTCCATATAATACATAATACAATAAGGTCATTTTGTTTACAAGATACAAATATTATAAGGAGGGGATTGAACTCCTCACTTTACATTACTACATTATGGAGGAACAGATGTGAAAAATAAATTTAAGATTGTGTGACTTCTCTCCCCTTTGATTACTACTAGATATAGTCTTTCTCACTCACATCCGACTAACCTAATGTATTGATTTAGAATATGTTTCTTGTATATCCATGCATTATGTTATGCAAAGTATTTTCATTATAATGGATGTGATCAAAACATCTAGAATAGCTGCCTCCCTTGCAAATATAACTATAAATTGGATTTATAGATGTGTATTCTCAATATTGACATCATCAACTATACATGAAGGCTCTATGTATAATTGTTTGGCACTCATCATTATACAAAAAAGAAATATATATCTCGAACCATAATAATAAGATCTCTCAAGTAAACTCGGAAAATCCCTTTTTGATGTATCAATTTAATCATCTCACCAATATATCTGTTAAAATGACAAAATATTGAGAACATAAAAAATACAAATCTAATAACTTAATCTCAATCTAAAAATAATAATCATAATCTAAAAATTTGTAAATACAAATAAATGTCCCTAGTTGCAGTTTTGTTTTCAATTTAATCACTTTTGGAACATATAACATAATTTACATTTTGAAAATAAACTTATTTTCCCATGTGGTTGGGAGTATTGGTATTAATAAGATAAAAATCATGTTCACAACAATGTATAAATACAAATACACCATAACTATGAATAAATAAAAAATTTGAGTAATAATTTAGACTAATAATGAGGAAGTATCAAGACCGTAGAAAGTCTATGAATCTATATATTATAATATTCTAGATCACACTTAAGATATAGAAAAACAAATTATTATTCCATAAGAATGAAGGAACTTACCAATATATTATTGTAAATGATGAATAAGAATGCTTAGATGTTGATGGAAGATGGGAAGATACTTAACATGAAACACAAAAAAAATTCTTGAGTAAAAATATGTTACTGATATATTTGAAAAATGATTGGCACGTTTGAGTCCAAAATTTTATAAGAGAAAATATATTATGACTAATTTTATCTGAAAGTCATAAAGACATATCAGGATGAATGTACATATCTCAAATTTTTGGTGTATATGTTCCTAAATTTGAACATCTATTTATAGAACTATGATTTTATTCTTATATGAAATGAAGATCAATTTACTTCTCCTTTCTAAAACCCTTCCTCGACGATTCTTAAAGATAAGAAAAAATAAAAATTTATTTTGATTGTTTTTTATTTAATTGGTCTAAAAAAATATAAAACGCTCAGAGTTTCCTATCTACCACTACTCCAAATAGGGATAAAAACCATGTAGTTCACCTTTGAGCCTTTGAATTTCCTTTACAACTGGAGAACATGGATTGTGACCCATGTATGATTCACATTCACAGTATTAGAATATCTAGGGTTTTTATTGGAAGATTTAGGAATTTTTGTGTAGTTTTTCTTAATGGCGAGGTGGTTTATAGATATTTTAGATGTATTAGTATTCCTTTATTCAAATATATGACCTTCTATTATTTTTTATGCTCAATTGACCAAAATTACTGTAATGCCCACTAAAAACAACCCACTTGACACCCAAGAACAACCTAGGATTAGTTAGGAAAATAATGGAATAATTTATTTATTTTAAAAGAGTCTACAACCAGGTTACAAGGCAACAACTGTCACTAACAAGTTCCAGAACAATTCTAATCCACTAGAACATACTTCTATTTTATTAACAATTATTAGAGGTCATAAAGTCCAAAATTTAGAGTTAGAAGGTTCAATTAGGTTTAGAGGGTAATTCCTCATCTTACCCACCCTCTGACAAGCTTAAAGTTTTAACTTGATGTTTCTCACACTTAAATCATTCAAAAATTCCCTAAATAATTCCCATAGGATAGGAAATTTCCTCACCTTTCCATTGATATAAATAAGTCCTCCTAACTCCTCATATTTTTCGAGTTATGGGCCAGCAGGCTTTGGGGTAAAAAGTTTCCCCAAAAGCGGGCATGCGGGCCTAGGGGTGAAAATTTTCCCAAATGGTGGGTTCACGGGTCGTGGCGAGACTTTTGGAACATTTTCCATGTGGGTTGAAAAACTAACTTTGCACCTGTGCACCCACAGGTCCACAAGTCCACAAGGGACATGTGGTGCTTCTCACGCCAAAGCGAGTAGAGCGGGGCGGCGAGAAACGTTTGGAAAAATTTCTTGCGTGAGGCGAAAAGCAAACATTGGGCCCGTAAGTCCACAAGCCGCAAGGGACGCGTGGCATCACCTAAGCTAATGCGGGGAAAGCAAGGCGGTGGGGAGAAATTTTGTTTAACTCCCAGAAGGGCTAAGAGGGTAACACTGACCCGTGCCTCCGCCACCTCCTCATACCATGTGGCCACTCTTGATTGGCTATAGGTCAGCGGGACGGTGGAGAAAACATAGAAAATTTTCCAAAAAATTTCCAAAACACAAAAAGAAAAAATGTACCCGCTCCCCTGTTGATGCCTCATGATGCCACATGGCATCACCTGATTGGTCACGGGCTGGCAGGGCAGTGAGGAAACCTTGGAAAATATTCCAAAAAAATTTTTGGATGCGCTAAGTTTAATAATGGGTCCGCTCCTTCGCTAACACCCCATGGTGCCACCTGGCAGCCTCTGATTGGCTATGGTTGGCGAGGCGGCGAGGAAAATTTGAAAAATTTCCTAAGTGCTTATGGGAAAAATTCGGGCCGCGGGTCCGCCAAGGAAATTTTTCCCATTTTTTTACGCCAAGGAAGAAAAACTTCGTAAAGCCATAACTTTTGATTGAGAGCTCAGTTTTGGGAAAACAAGGACTTTATGGAAATATCTAGACATTCTCTTTGCACATAGATTATTAATTTTTAACTCTGATAAAGTTTAAGGGGTCAATTTTAAGAAAAATGGTTGTAGGCTTTTACACTACGAACTGGTAAATTTTAACTTGTGAGATTTATTTGATTTAACCTTCTTCCTCTCTCAACATGTCAAATAGACACGGGGACATGTTCTTAAATGGATTTAAGGAAGGATTCAAGATTTAATTTGTCTAATAGATTTTCAATTTAAACATTTTCATTTCTTGACAGAAAAATGACTGCAAAGCGGTTTAAGCTTGATTTTGTAGAGTTTTGAAATATTTCCTCTAAGTGTATTTGTCTAATTGAACTCATTTATACCCTGGCATTTCAGTTTTAATGTTTCAATATTATTTTTTGTTAGCAGGTTCAAACTATGAATTTTTGGTTTAGATAATTTTCAGTTTGAAAGAATAAAATAGAGGGCAAACTTTTGAAGGATCTATTTAATTACTTTCCATCTCCCAAGTATGGAAATTAATTCTAATCCTTACCTAATACATTTAGTAGATTCAATTAATCCATCTATGGGCTAAAATGCAAATTTTGATTTCTAATCTTAATTTTTCTTTTTTAAGAATAGAGCATTATATTTTTCCTCACACGCAATTCTTCTATTCAATAGAGATTTCCAAACACAATGGATGATCAATTTCAATACAACAATACAGATTGAAAAAGGTAATGCAATCCTTTATTGATTCCAAAATACAACATTACAACCTTTCTTCTTTTATTCCTTCCAAAACATATATTATATACAGAACAGAATAATACATTTTCTTCTCACGTGTTTCATTTTACCACTTTTCAAACAAGGATTTCATAGTGAATGCTAAACACATATTTCCAATGGAATAACAACATATGGATAAGACAAAAGCACTTCCATTAATTTAAATGAAATCTTACAACTTCCTTTCCCTTTGGTTTCAAAATGCAACATACAAAAACACATATCTTTCTTTTGCATTCTTCCCAAAACAGAAAACAAAGTAAAAATCTTTTATATTTCAATATATAACTTGCAAATAGTACAACATCTTTCCATTATAACTATTTACAAATTCATCCACTTCAAGTGGGAAAGGTTACAATGAGATTTCATTTCACAAGGGACTGTCAAACTGTCTTTTCTCAGCTCTAGAAAAACAACATGCATACTCCTCATTCTTCCAATTTGATCACAACAGGAGTAGGGGAAATGCAACGCTCTCCACCCAACCAAGACATCCAATGACAAGGAGAATAAATCCTTATTCATTGGCCCTTGAGCCCCAACCACAAAGCAATAAAATATGTGATCCAACTCATGGCAACAAAAGGATTCGACAAACATACAAGAAGTATTTTCATAAAGAAACACAGTTCTAAACAAAATGTAGTTTAAAACTATATTAAAACATGCCAAACAATACAAAGGCTTCATTAAGAAAGCCAAATGATCAAGAAGCTATGGGGGATGCTGCTTATGCCTCCCAAATGGGTATCACCACCTGAGAACAACCCACCAATATATATATATATATATATATATATATATATATATATATATATATATATATATGATATATCATTTTAAAACCATGTCATGCCTTTATGCCTCCCCCAAGTACCCCTTATTCCTCACATTTTCTTATGTCTCCCCAACCTCTTATGGCACCCCATAATGAGTAAAGAAATGCAAGCTATTTCTTTGTAAGGTGCAACCCAAATCCCAACTCCCTCCACCCTTATACCTCCCTAAAACAACTTTTTCCTCCCACAAAATAACCCATAGTATTCTCCTACACCATTCCTAGGCCATCTACCCAACAGCCCACAATATATATTAAAACATTCACACAAGAACATTTACATATATACAAGAAGAGTATTTTAAGATCAAAGCTCCTACCTCTCCATGATGGATTTGTTCCAAGTTCCAAAACAACAAGCTTTATCCCAATGCAAGCAATCCAAAACAGTTAAGCACAAGCATGCAACAATCTTCCAAACACTTCTCCAAGCAAGAGCTCCAAAAACAACAAGAAAAATTCACCCAAAATGAAGTCTCCAAAGTGAAGCAAACAAAAACAAGGAAAAAAAATTCAAATTTTATAGAAGAGGGAAGAGAAGAGGGTGAGGTGGATCCATGTAGGATGCCACATCACACATCCTCAACCCCAACCCCCAAAATTCAACTTCATTCTCCAATGCATAAAAATAAGTGGGTGAATAATATGACAGTTTACTTACACACTCAAATCCAACCCACACCCCAAAGGACTGAAATTAAAACATGTAAGAAAATTGCAATTAAAACCTACAATAAGTCTTCCCAAAATGCATAATAAAAGTCTAATTTCAACTCCCCAACCATAGGTATGGTTGGTAAATAAATTTAAGAGGTATGTGACAAGTTTAACTTGTCCCACAAGCCTCTAAAACAGTCTCCAAGGACAAATTTGAATTTCTAAGAAGGTGGAGTGTTTCACACTCAAGATTTAACTTACACATCACTTACAAGGTCACTTACACATTACTTACACATTCTTACAACACTTTAAAACATGGCCAACAACTCTATTAATTACATTCTTATGACATCTTTTAATTAATTAACTAAACAATATGATTACTCACAATATTAACACCACATTAAATAAATAATGAAAGGGTAAGTGCACCACATAAAACACATGCAAAATTTAAACAAAAGAGACCAAATAAAAGAAAAAACATAAAATCCCTTGGTCACATTTAAAGGTGATGCCCCCCCCCCCCCCCATGGGAATCCCTAACACAAACAACACACACAAACAAATACATTTCCATGGTGACATTGTTGAATTCATCTAGAATTCCAATGTGGTTGGTCTCCAATCCCCCAATGTTTGTTGTGATATTTTAACCTGCAAAACACAAATACCTCCTTCGGCCTCATGGCCATATTAGAACGTCCAAAATAATATAAATATAATTAAAATTCCAAAATCATCTAGATATATGAATCACAACAACATCAAAGCAATCTAACAATATCATTTATAGTTTTATCAACAACTATATCATCATCCAATAATTTTCCATTTCTAGGTCTACTCACAATATCAAATATCACAAGTCTAAACAACATCCATCATATAACCATGTCCAACAGTATATCATCATCAACATATAAAATGTCTCTAATAATCATCATGCATCATAACTGAATCAAGTCAACAATAATCCATGATCTAACATTTAACATCATACTATAATAAATTCCATAATCATGTTCATAATATAATCAGCAGTATCATGATTAGTATAAAAAAGGTGTCAAAGGGAAGTGGGACACTACATCCCCCTCCCCTTAGACTCGACTTCCTCCTGGAAGTCACTAGAACAAATGTGGAAACTGAACTTGTAACAAAGTAGCATCCTCCCATGTAGCTGCAGTCTCATCATATCTGTCCCACTGCACCCGAACCTAATCAACCTCTCTACCTCGAAGGCCTAGAGTCCTGTGATCTAGGATGTGAATGGCTCCACCATCACCTGCCCCTGATCCTACACCTGCAATGATGTCCAATCTAACACATGAGAAGGATCTACAACATATCTCCTAAGAACCGAAACATGAAACACATCATGTACGCGAGACAAGCTAGGTGGCAATGCTAGATGGTAGGCCAAAGGGCCGATACACTCCAAGATCTCAAAAGGACCCACGAATCTAGGAGCTAACTTAGAACCTTTTCCATAATGGATAGGGCTCTTATGTGGCCTAACACGAAGGAACACCTTCATGCCCACATAAAAACTATGGTCAGTCCTATGTTGATCTGCGTACTTCTTCTGCCTGTCCTGTGCCTCCTGCAGTCTCTGTCTAATCAAAATCACCTACTGCTCCATGTTCCTGCAACAAAGCTAGTCCAAGAGAAACCCTGTCCTCTATCATGTCCCAACTAAGAGGTGTCTTGCACTCTCTACCATACAAAGCCTGAAAAGGAGCCATGCCTATAGAACTCTAAAAACTATTATTGTAGGAAAACTCCACTAAGTACAAGTACTCTTCCCATCTAGACTGCTGATCCATCACATACATCCTGAGCATGTCCTCTAAAATCTGATTCACCTGCTCAGTCTTTCCATCTGTCTCAGGGTGATATGTTGTGCTGAAATTAATCTTCGTCCTGAGGGCATGCTGCATGGTAGTCTAAAAATGGGAAGTGTACAAGGGATCGCGGTCACTTATGATCTTCCACGAATCCTGTGCAACCTGAAATCTCATCCAAGTATACTCGTGCCACTGCACTAGCTGTATAAGTGGTCTTTACTGGAGAAAAGTGAGTCACTTTTTTCAATTTATCAACCATGACCATGATGGCGTCGTGGTGATATCTCGACATCGGTAGCCCAACAATGAAGTCCATGGAAATGGTGTCCCATTTCCACTCTGGTATAGCATGAGGAAAGAGAAGGCCAGCTGGATGTTGATGCTCAGCCTTCACTTTCTGGCACTCTAAACATCATGAACAAAAACTGGGCCACATCTCTATGAAGTCCTCTCCAATGATATAACTATCTCAAGGTGGCGTGCATCTTCTTCACCTCAGGATGGGCTGAATAGGGTGCACGATGTGCCTCTGCCAAGATGTCCTACCTCAAGCCTCCATCTCTGGGAACATAAATCCAGCCTCTATGCCTAAGAAGACCATCTGCCTCTAAATAAAAACCATCAAACTTCCCTTCGAGGGGTCTCTGAGACTCGATCTCTACTCGAACTACAATGTAGAAGCTGTCAAGAGGAAGCTGCTAAAGAATCCTGCTCTGCAAATCTGTGCTCACTAAGGTGGCCATAGCCACATGTCTCCATCTATTGAGAGCATTCACCACCACATTCTCCTTCCCTTTCACATGCTCTATCTCCATATCATACTCACAAAGCAACTCCATCCAACGCCGCTGACGAGCGTTGAGATTGGGCTGCGTGAAGAGGTGACGAAGACTCAGGTGATCTGTCCTGAGTGTGAATCTCTGACCAAGTAGAAAATTCCTCCATCAAACCAAAGCATGCACAACTTCCGCAAGCTCAAGATCATGAGTTGGGTAATTAAGCTCCTAATATTTGAGTTTGTGAGACTCAAAAGCCACTACTCTTCCCTCCTACATCAACACACCTCCAAGCCCTGCTAAAGAAGCATCTGTAAATGAAAAAACTCACCCTGTGGATTTGGCACTGCAAGAATAGGTGTTGTAGTGAGGCATTCCTTCAGTGTACTAAAGGCCTTCTCGCACCTATCTGACCAAACAAACTTCTTCCCTTTCCTCTGTAGGGAAGTGATGGGGTGTGCAATCCGAGAGAAGTCCTGAACAAATCTCCGGTAGTAACCTACTAATCCCATGAAGTGTGCACCTCAGTCACAGTAGTGGGTGCTGGCCAATCCATAATAGCTCTAATCTTGGAAGGATCGATAGTGATACCTTCCCCAGAAATGATATGGCCCAAATACTGCACCTCCATCTGAAAGAATGCACACTTCTCCAAGTTCCCGAAAATTTGTTGCTCCCAAAGACACTGAAGAACCTAGCGAAGGTGCCCCATGTGCTCCTCATGCATACGTGAGTAAATCAAAATGTCATCAAGGAAGATGAGCATGAATTGATCTAAGAAGGTCCTAAATACCCCATTCATCAAACTCATAAATACTGGGGGCATTAGTCAAACCAAAAGGCACCACTGTGAACTCATAGTGGCCATATCTCGTATGGAAGGCGGTCTTATGAATGTCTGCCTCTGAAATCCTCAGCTGATGGTAGCCTGACTTAAGATCAATCTTAGAGAAAACCATGGCTCCTTTCATCTGATCAAACAAATCATCAATGCATGGAAGGGGATAATGATTCTTAATCGTTACCTTATTCAGCTGGCGGTAATCAATACACAACCGCAAGGATCCATCCTTCTTCTTCACAAAAATCACTTGGTGTGCCCCAAGGGGATACACTAGGATGGATAAGGCCTTTCTCTAAAAGGCCCTCAAGCTGTAACTTGAGTTCACAGAGCTCTGGTGTGGTCATTCGATAAGGTGCTCGTGAGATAGGCTCTACTCCTAGAACCAGGTCTATATGAAAATCAATCTCACGTGGGGGTGGTAACCCTGGTAGCTCCCCTAGAAAGACATCTAAAAACTCTCTCAAAATGGGGTGATCATCTAGCGATGGTCCACTAGACCCATCCTCTGATCTGTCACTGACTGTAATAGCATACATCTAGTAACCCCATCGTACACACCGCTTAAGCTACATAGCAGAGATGGTATGAATAGAAATGGGTCTCCTGACCCCTGAAATCACCGACTCAACTCCCAAATCATCTGCACAAGATATAATCTTGTGGTAACAATCCACTCTAGCCTTGTGTGCAGACAACCAATCCATACCCAAGATGACTCCATAAGAGCCCAAAGGAAGGATACAGAGATCCGAGGTAGTGGTGAAAGGTCCCAAATCCACCACACACTCCTTAACTAAGGAGTCTACAGAGATCTTGGCTCCCGAAGCCATCTCAACATCCCAACTATGACCCTACCTAACTACCACCAGCCTACATCACTCTACTAAAGATGGTGCAATGAAAGAATCAGAAGAACCAGAATCAAACAAGATGGAGGTAGGAATACCACCAATGCTACCTGTGGTCTCAATAACTATACTCTGATGTTCTACCTAGCGGTTCTTGACCACTGCATACATCCTATGACTGCACCCCATATCACCAATAGTAGGCTCTGAGATCTGTGTCTTACCCTTGTTATTAGGGTTCTGTGGGCAGTCTCTCAAAAAATGTCTAGTAACACCATAACCAAAACAACCGCCTGATCCTCTCCCCTGTGTAGCAGGTCCAGTTGGTACTCTGGAGGTCTGTGGTGTGGATCCTGATGATCCGCTATGGTCTGCTGAGGTCTGCTGGCGAGCTCCTGCTGAGTGAGCTCTCTGGGCACCCTGTGTCCTGATGGGACCCCTAGGAGGAGGCCCCATACTCGACCTCTCTGTGCATCAAATCTCTGTGGAGGTCTATAAGGTGGGCGGGACTGCTGCTGCTTCTGCTATGGTCTAAAAGATGACTGTGCTGAACCCTGTCCACCACGAGGAAGAGGTACTGACCCCCTCGATCTATTGTCCTACATCTGTTGTATGCTGGCTCCAGATTCGGTCTCTAGCCTGCTGGGTCTTTCCCTGAGTCTCCTCTGCTATATAGGCCTTCTCGATGGCCTCAGCTAATGTCTGTGGACAATGGATCCACACTGCACCTCCAATGTCTAGATTTAGGCCCCGGATGAACCTTGTGGATCTACACCTACTCATCCTGCATGTAACCAACATACTGGAGTAGATCCAGAAATCTACTCTCATACTCAGCCACTATAAGAGATGCCTGTCGGAGGTCATGGAACTCATCTATCCACTATTGTATGAACCTCTATGACAAGTATTTGTTCCTGAAACACTCCTCAAAGAGCTCCCAGGTAACTGTCTCAGAATCAACATGGAGCTTCTGCTCCTCTGTCCTCCACCAGACACCAGCTCCATCCCTCAGTAGATGGATCGCAACACGAGCTTTCATGTTGCTAGAACAAGGACAGAGCTTGAAGCATCCACTCAAGCTCACCAACCAGGCCTCTACCTAAAATCCACCTATGTCACCAGAATAATGTGATGGCCGAAGCTTCAAGATCTCCCTGATGTGATCTGCAGCTATGGTCTGACGGCCTCTAGGTCTCTCTACATGCTCATCCCTAAGCCTAGGACTCTGAGACCTCTCTCTATGTCCTGAAACTCGGTCACCCTGTCCCCTCTATGGTGACTCTGCCCTGGCTGACTCTGCATGGGAGTTCTCTCCTCCATGCTCCTCGCTGGGTCGAGGAGATAAATGACCCTCAATGGAAGGGACTCTATCATGTCTGGCTGCATGTCCTCCTACTGATCCTCCGCGTAGAGTGGCATTAACATCCTGAAGAGTCTGTAAAATCTAGGGTAGGATGGCTGCTACAACATGATCTAGTGGTGGTAAGTCTAGGTCTATGTGAAAATACCCCTCGTCCCGTCTTGCCTCCTGCACAGACCAAGGTGAGAGTTAGTTCATTTTTCTAAGTTTTATTCAATTTCCATGTTTACTAAAATATGTAATCTCTAACTAAGTTACTTTCTAGATTTAAAAGTGTGATAGGTTTAAGTTTCATGTCTCAAGTTTTCTAGTGTGCCCAATGGTCCAAGATTTTGAACCACTGCTCTGATACCAAGTGTAACGCCCGCTAAAAACAACCCACTTGAGACCCAAGAACAACCTAGGATTAGTTAGGAAAATTATGGAATAATTTTTTTTGTTTAAGAAGAGTCTACAACCAGGTTACAAGGCAACAACTATCACTAACAAGTTCCAGAAACAATTCTAATCCACTAGAACATACTTTTCTTTTATTAACAATTATTAGAGGTCATAAGGTCCAAAATTTAGGGTTAGAAGGTTCAATTAGGTTCAGAGGGTAATTCCTCACCATACCCACTCTCTAACAGGCTTAAAGTTTTAATTTGATTTTTCTCACACTTAACGCATTCAAAAATTCCCTAAATCATTCCCATTGGATAGGAAATTTCCTCACCTTTCCATTGATATAAATAAGTCCTCCTAACTCCTCATATTTCTCAAGTTATGGGCCGGTGGGCCTTGGGGTGAAAATTTTCCCCAAGAGCGGGCCTGCAGGCCCAGGGGTGAAAATTTTCCCAAAGGGTGGGTTGCGGGCTGGGGAGACCTTGGAACATTTCCCATGTGGGTGAAAAACTAACTTTGCACCCGCGCACCCGCGGGTCCGCAAGTCCACAAGGGACATGTGGTGCTTCTCAAGCAGCGCGGGGAGAGCGGGGCGGCGGGAGACGTTTGGGAAAATTTCCCAGTGGGGCAAAAAGCCAACATTGTGCCTGTAAGTCCACAAGCCACAAGGGACACGTGGCATCACCTAAGCCAATGTGGGGAAAGTGGGATGGCAGGGAGAAATTTTGTTTAACCCCGAAGGGCTAAGAGGGTAACACTGAACCGCACCTCCGCCGGCTCCTCATGCCACGTGGCCGCTCCTGATTGGCTGCGGGTCAGCGGGATGGTAGGGAAAACATGGAAAATTTTCCCAAAATTTTCTGAAACACAAAAAGGAAAAAGGGACCCGCTCCTCTGCCGATGCCTCGTGATGCCACGTGGCATCACCTGATTGGTGAGGGGCGGCAGGGCGGTGGGAAAACTTGGAAAATTTTTTTTGGATGCGCTAAGTTTAAAAAGGGGTCTGCCCTCTCTGCCAACACCCCGTGGTGCCATGTGGCAGCCTTCTGATTGGCTGTGGCTGGTGGGGTGGTAGGGAAAATTTTGAAAATTTCCTAAAAATTTTCTAAGTGCTTAAGGGAAAAATTTGGGCCGCGGGCCCGCCAAGGAAATTTTTCCCATTTTTTTACGCCAAGGAAGAAAAACTTCAAAAGGCCATAACTTTTGATAGAGAGCTTGGTTTTGGGAAAACAAGGACTTTCTGGAAATCTCTCGACGTCCTCTTTGCACAGAGATCATTAATTTTTTATTTTGATAAATTTTAAGGGGTCAATTTTAAGAAAACGGCCTGCAGGCTTTTACAGTGCGAACTGGTAAATTTTAACTTGTGAGATTTATTCAATTTGATCTTCTTCCTCTCTCAACATGTCAAATAGACATGGGGACATGTTCTTAGGATGGATTTAAGGAAGGATTCAAGATTCAATTTGTCTAATAGATTTCCAATTTGAACATTTTCATTTTTGACAGCAAAACGACTGCAAAAGCCCGATTTTGCCAAGTTTTGAAATATTTCCTCTAAGTTCCTTTGTCTAATTGAGTTCATTTAGGGCCTACTACTTCATTTAATCATTTAATTTTTATTTTATTGTTGCAGGTTCGAATCTATGCATTTTTTGTTTAGATAATTGCCAGTTTGAAAGAATAAAACAGAGGGCAAATTTTTAAAGGATCTATTTAATTACTTTCCATCTCCCAAGTGTGGAAATTCATTCTAATCCTAGCCTAATACATTTATTTGATTCAATCAACCCATCTATGGGCTAAAATGCAAATTCTGATTTCCAATCTTAACATTTTTTTGAAGAACAGAGCATTATATTTTTCCTCACACGCAATTCTTCTTTTCAACAGAGATTTCAAAACACAATGGATGATCAATTTCAATACAACAATACAGATTGAAAAAGGTAATGCAATCCTTTATTGATTCCAAAATACAACATTACAACCTTTCTTCTTTTATTCCTTCCAAAACATATATTATATACAGAACAAAATAATACATTTTCTTCTCACGTGTTTCACTTTACCACTTTTCAAACAGGGATTTCATAGTGAATGCTAAACACATATTTCCAATGGAATAACAACATATGGACAAGACAAAACCACTTCCATTAATTTAAATGAACTCTTACAACTTCCTTTCCCTTTGGTTTCAAAATGCAACATACAAAAACACGTATCTTTCTTTCACATTCTTTCCAAAATAGAAAACAGAGTATAACTCTTTTACATTTCAATATACAACTTGCAATCAGTACAACATCTTTCCATTACAACCATTTACAAGTTCATCCACTTCAAGTGGGAAAGGTTACAATGAGATTTCATTTCACAAGGGACTGTCAAACTATCTTTTCTCAGCTCAGAACAACAACATGCATACTCCTCATTCTTCCAATTTGATCACAACAGGAGTAGGGGAAAGGCAACGCTCTCCACCCAACCAAGACATCCAATGAAGAGGAGAAGCCATCCTTCTTCATTGGCCTCCAAGCCCCAACCACAAAGTAATAAAAGATGTGATCCAACTCATGGCAACAACTAGGCTTCCACAAACATACAAGCAACATTTTCATAAAGAAACACAGTCCCAAACAGAATGTAGTTTACAACTACATTAAAACATGACAAACAATACAAAGGCTTCATCAAGCAAGCCAAAGGAGCAAGAAGCTATGGGGGATGCTGCTTATGCCTCCCAAAGGGGAAAATGGGTATCACCACCTGAGAACAACCCACCAATATATATATATATATATATATATATATATATATATATATATATATTTCAAAACCCTGTCATGCCCTTATGCCTCCCCCAAGTACCCCTTATTCCTCACATTTTCTTATGTCTCCCCAACCTCTTATGGCACCCCATAACGAGTAAAGAAATGCAAGTTATTTCTTTGTAAGGTGGAACCCAAATCCCAACTCCCTCCACCCTTATACCTCCCTAAAACCACTTGTGCCTCCCACAAAATAACCCCATAGTCTTCTCCTACACCATTCCTAGGCCATCTACCCAACAACCCACAATATATACCAAAACATTCACACAAGAACATTTACATATATACAAGAAGAGCATTTCAAGAGCCAAGCTCCTACCTCTCCATGATGGAGTTGTTCCAAGTTCCAAAACAACAAGCTTTATCCCAATGCAAGCAATCCAAAACAGCCAAGCACAAGCATGCAACAATCTTTCAAAAACTTCTCCAAGCAAGAGCTCCCAAAACAACAAGAAAAATTCACCCAAAATGAAGTCTCCAAAGTGAAGCAACCCAAAACAAGGCAAACAATTTGAATTTTATAGAAGAGGGAAGAGAAGAGGATGAGGTGGATCCATGTAGGATGCCACATCACACATCCTCAACCCCAACCCCCAAAATTCAACTTCATTCTCCAATGCATAATAAATAAGTGGGTGAATAATATGACAGTTCACTTACACACTCAAATCCAACCCACACCCCAAAGGACTGAAATTAAAACATGTAAGAAAAGTGCAATTAAAACCTACAATAAGTCTTCCCAAAATGCATAATAAAAGTCTAATTTCAACTCCCCAACCATAGGTATGGTTGGTAAATAAATTTAAGAGGTATGGGACAAGTTTAACTTGTCCCACAAGCCTCCAAAAACAGCCTCCAAGGACAAATTTGAATTTCTAAGAAGGTGGAGTGTTTCACACTCAAGAGTTAACTTACACATCACTTACAAGGTCACTTACACATTACTTACACATTCTTTAAACTTTAAAACATGGCCAACAACTCTATTAATTACATTCTTATGACATCTTTTAATTAATTAACTAAACAATATGATTACTCACAATATTAACACCACATTAAATAAATAATGAAAGGGTAAGTGCACCACATAAAACACATGCAAAATTTAAACAAAAGGGACCAAATAAAAGAAAAAAACATAAAATCCCTTGGTCACATTTAAAGGTGACCCCCCCCCCATGGGAATCCCTAACACAAACAACACACACAAACAAATACAGTTGCCATGGTGACCTTGTTGAATTCATCTAGAATTCCAATGTGGTTGGTCTCCAATCCCCCGATGTTTGTTGTGATATTTTAACCTGCAAAACACAAATACCTCCTTCGGCCTTGTGGCCATATCAGAACGTCCAAAATAATATAAATATAATTAAAATTCCAAAATCATCTAGATATATGAATCACAACAACATCAAAGTAATCTAACAATATCATTTATAGTTTTATCAACAACTATATCATCATCCAATAATTTTCCATTTCTAGGTCTACTCACAATATCCAAATATCACAAGTTCGAACAACATCCATCATATAACCATGTCCAATAGTATATCATCATCAACATATAAAATGTCTTTAATAATCATCATGCATCATAACTGAATCAAGTCAACAATAATCCATGATCTAACATTTAACATCATACTATAATAAAGTCCATAATTATGTTCATATTATAATCAGCAGTATCATGATTAGTATCAAAAAGGTGCCATGACCCCATCTAAATGTAACTAAACTCGAAATTTAAATCTCGTTCTCTGTAAGATGTTTGTTTATGATTTAAGTGGACTTCTATAATAATTATACTTGTTCTGATAATTCTAAATCATAGAATGAGGTAATATTAGTGGATTGGAGAGTATTTAGAATCTTGGGAATACGAGTGAATAAGGTCAATTATGTATTTATGAACCAACTATTTGTAAATGTTGAAAAAATATTATTTTCAAGTTTCTTCAATCAAATTTACATCATTACATTCTGAAATTTTATTGCTTGTACATGAAAGTTGTTCCAATGACATATATAACGTTCTCTAATATAATTTATTCGAGAACTAAATTATCTTATTATGTCCTTACAAAAAACCTAGCTTAGTTTTTATAAAACTTTCTTCAATCACTAGAATATCAAATTTTAATCATAATTAGGGTAGCAACTACAGAACTATAAGAAAACAAGAATTGTTTTATTGTGCTTATTACACCACGGAGTATATAAGATATGTGGATATTGGATGTACTCTACCACATCAAGCAGTAGCACAAACAATACAATTATACTAATTCTAATAAGGTATTAACTTGAAAAACTAGTGCAGCGCATTTAAAAATCTATATTGTAATTTCATGCTACAATGAATGTTTTGATGATATTAGATTCTTGTATAATTTCAATGATTTCTTTTGATAACTTCAACTTTGAAATTTGATGAATACCTTGAAAATAATGGATTATTGAATATAACGTAGATGTCGAATTGAACAATGACCCTTATGTATGTATAGAAAATTAAAATTCAAGTTCAGATTTAAATCTCTGACGCATCAACTTCCAATATCCAAAAGTGTGTAAAGCCATGACAACGGTTAAATGGGGCGAAGAAAGAGTTAGGTATTACCCTACTAGAATTATTCACTTCACAACAATTCTAATTTGGATAATAATACGGAGTTGATATAGAAGAATCAAGAAGGTGAGATGTTAAGTAGATTAATGCGCACATAAATAAAGAAAGACCACTTGAAGGTACGAAACTGCACAAAAACATTAAAGGTAGACCAATGACTTTTCAGGATCATGGCAATAAATGTCTTGGTCCATTTGTGGTTGTCTAGGTAAAATTAACATTAGACTCTAATTCGAATGTACGCCTTTTTAAAGTGGAAGTTCAGAAAAATGTCTTTGCAAATTCTTGCTTTTACGAAAGCTTCTATTTCTTGAAGTCTTTGCAACATGTGGGTGATGCAGGTAGTGTATTCCTTGTGCTTGACTCGTCCATTTATGATTCGCTCCTGTGCAAACCAAACTTGGTACAATTATCGGGCATGTGACGCCAGTGTCTCACTTTCTAATGACATCACGTCTTCCCCTTTGGCTTTTAAATCAAAGACATCGAGTCCCCCCGTTAAAAACACAAAGATACCACGAAATTCATGGGATGTCACAGCTGAGATGACATTTGCAGTCGCCCACATGTTCGTCAGTGTTTCCCTTGTTTACGGAACTTTCGCATTTCCTTCCTAGATAGGTACAACCTATAAATGATGAAAACAAATTGGTATTTCATATAGAAAAACTTTTTATTGGGAGAAACGAACTCATATTTATGTAACTTTGGAGATGGTCGATAAAAATAATTACAATAATGTGTCAATGTAAAACACACTATATATCGAGGGTTAATTGTTATTGACATTATGAATAATGAATGTATATGTTCTATTCAAATTTATACATATATTAAGAAGATTGTATTACAATATGATTCGTATAATATTGTGGAAGAATATACAATTTTTAATATTAGAATGGAATTACACCTTATTACAATTTATTTTCAATGTAGTATTTATTATATGAATATATAACATATTTTTTGAGTTGCCATGGAGACATCATATGATATTAATTCTATTTATTGTTTATCAATGTGTGATATTTAAGCACTGAGTTTGAATCATTACAATTAAAGGGATATAATATTTTAAAAAGTTAAAACTAAAAATATTAAATACATTACAAAAGCAAAAAGTATTAATGTGGGATTCCAAAAATAAGATATGGTTAATTACAAATAAAAAAGTCAATTATACTTAATGTACAAGTCTTAAATAATGTGCCTCTTAGAAAATTGATGAATATATACATATTACACCTTTAATAATATGCATGACGATTTGTTTTCTCTTTGTTTCATATTATATTAATATTCATAATAGGCCTCATCTTTTAATGATTGCATTGCATCATTATTCTTCAAGAGCAAGAAGCTTTGCACGCTTCTCTATAACTAGTTATTTATTATATCATGAAACATTTAATAGAAATTATTATGATTAAGTGATCAACATTATTATATGTCCATTGCAAAAAAAAACCTATATGAACCACATATATATATATATTAGAAATTTCATCAAATACATAATATAATAAGGTCATGTTGTTTTTCACATAAAAATAATATAAGGAGGCTCCTCACCTTGCATTAGTACTACATTGTAGAGGAATAGTTCTTAAAATAGTTTTCTTATTGTGTGACTTACCTCCCCTTAATTACAACTACATCTAGTCTTTCTCTTTCATAACCTACTAGCCTAATGTATTGCATTAGAATATATTTCTTGTATATCCATGTACTATGTTATGCGATGTAATATCATTGTAAGGGATACCATCAGAACATCTATATTAGGTGCCTCCCTAACCAATTGAACTATAAATTGTATTTGTAGATGTGCATTCTCATCCTTGACATCATCAACTCTACATGAAGGATTTATGTATAATTCTTTGGCCCCATTTCATTAGATAAAATAGATGTGCATATCTTGAATTCTAAATATAAGATCGCTCAAGTATAATGGCAAAAATCCTCTAAAATTTATTGATTTAATCACCTCACCATACATATATTACAATGACCAAATATTTAGAATTAAAAACATACTAATTTAACAATTAAATTTCAATATAAAAATAATAATCATGATATAATATTTTTTAGTATAACGAATGACCCTAGTTGTGTTTTTGTGGTCAATTTTATTATTTTGGAAATGTATAACATATTTTAATTTTTCAAATAAAATATCTTTTTCCCATTTTGTTGGGGTATTGTATAACTAGCATAAATATCATGTTCACCAAAATGTATTAATAAAGCTACATCATAAACATAATTCAATCAAAAATTGGAATAATAATTTGGACTAATAATGGGGAAGTATCGATGCTATATAAAGTATGTGAATAATGATATTATAATATTCTATAATAATATAAAGATATAAAACCAATTATTATGCCATGAGAATAAAGGAAATCACAAATAGAGGATTGTAAATGATGAATTAGAATGCTTATATGTTGGACAGAAGATGGAAAGATAGTCAACATGAAGCAAATAAAATTTATACATTGAAATTATCCTATTGATTTATTTGAAAATGATTGGCATGTTTGAGTCAAAACTTCTGTAATGGAAAATATATTATGATTGATCTTGTCTGTAATTCATAAAGACATATAAGGATGAATTTGTGAATATCAAAAAATTTGTGTATATGTTCCTTAATTTGTATGTATCTACTTCTAGAACTAGATTTTTAAAATGATATGCTTGAAGATGAAATTACTTCTCCTTTCTAAAATCATTCCTTGGCTAGCCTTAGTGATCAGAAACATTAAAATGTATTTTAGTTAGTCTTATTTGATTTGTCCAAACAAACTGCAAAAGGCTAAGCATTCCCTATGTACCACTACTAAAAATAGGGGTCAAGCTCATGTAGTTGACCTTTGAGAATATGATGAGGCATAACATGCAATAAATAATAAAATAAAACTAGTATGAAAGCCTTAATTTTCTTTTAGAATAGGAGAACATGGATTTTTACCAATGTATGCTTCACATTTATAGTATTAGCTTAGATAGGGTTTCTCGTAAAAGATTTGACTATTTTTGTGTAGTGTTTCTTAATGATGAGGTGATGTCTAGAAAGTTTATATGTATTAAGATTTATTTGTTGAAATAAATTACCTTCCGTTCGTTTTTATGCTCAATTAACGAAAAATTACAATTATGGCTATCCAGGACATGTAAGACTTTTGAAAGTGTAATTGTTCGAAAGTGGAATAATCAGTTTATGACATGTGAATATGTTTTCGACTAATATTTTTGAAGTGTTATTAACCTATCAGAATGTAACGAAACTAATAGTTGAAAGAGTTCTATGTATGATGTTTTTTTAAAATGTAAGTGGACTTCTATATAAATTTTAAATGTTCTGATAATCCTTAACCATAAAATGGGATAAAACAAACAGATTAGATAGTATTTCGAATCTTGGGAGTATGAGTGAATAAGTTCAATTATGTATTTATGAACCAATCATTTATAAATGTTCAAAATGTATTATGTTCAAGTGCCTCTGATCAAATTAACAACACTAGATTTAGAAAGTTTATTGTTTAGACATGAATTTTTTCTAATGACATATCTTATCCTCTAATATTATTTGTTTGATAAATTAATTCATTTATTATGTCTTTATGAAAAATATAGACTAGTTTTCATAAAATTTTCTTCAATCACTAGAATATCAAATACTTATCGTAACGGGGTTTTCAAATTCAAAACAATAAGAAAACAACAGTTGTTTTATCATCCTAATTACACCGAGGAATATATAATGTACGTTGATATTGGATGTGTTGGTACCTAGATTTGATCTCCTTCAAAGGTAGAGCAACATCATGGACCTCGCAGGATGCTCAGAGGCAAATAGATGATCGTGTATGTCGTTTTGTAGCCGAGGAAGCAATAAATCTAAATTTTTGGCACTTAGGCTTTGGACAGGAGTGGGTAGCACCTTAAGAGGATTTGATCTATCCTCACTATTTTAGGTTGTTCCTTTCAAACAAGGTAAGAGAACCCTTTGTAGCCTGTTGTTATGGAGGAGATGGAGATATCCTTCCTAATGAAGTTGTTAAGGAGACCTTGAAGAAAATATGATCAATGTAACAAAATCTAACTCTCACGTGTTGTCACTCTAGATAGTGGAGATATTTTTTGGGCAAGGTTCAGGCTACTAAAGACATTTGGGACCCTGATTGCTTCTGCATGTTTTGGTACTAGAAACTATGCACTGGTATACACATAGGTTAAACATGGGTAATACAGGTACGGTTAGTTGTTTTTAAATAAATTTTTCGGTGGGAGGTGAGACAGAATGAACTTTGTTCATCAGATACTTGAGAAGTATTACAAAATGGTAGATTAGACCAACAAGATGTCACAGGGCAGCTAAAATGTTTCTTTAACCAGAATATGAGCTGTAATGGAAGCCCAGATCAGCACTTTTTCACACAACCTGTGAGATTCCAGCACAAAGGCTCAAGTTAGAGAACCTAACAAAGCATCAAGATCCAATCCAAATCATGCCTAAGGTACACCCAAAGGGTTACAGACAATCTTTGTCAAACATAATCAAAGAAAAGTGATTTTAAATTATTTATTTCGATCCCAGATGAAGGCTTTTCCGATAAATGAAATTTCTGATGCCACTAAACTATCACAAGGATTGAGACTTGTGTGATTAGAATAGATTTTAATACAAGATTGCAACAGAAATAAGAAAAACTATTCACATATATTCAGAGATAGAACAAGAATATTTTTCTCAAGACAACAAAAAATAGCTCATATTTGATTATATCTATCAGCAGGGGAAAGTTTTTCAAACAATCTCAGATCTTGTCAATTGTTGTTCACTTGTAACCACCTTGACACAATCAAACTTAATACAAAAGAGATATACAAGCTTCTCATACGGCTTCTCAAAAGACAGGTTTTGTCCAATTTTCCGCTTGGGAATTTTCTTTGACCTCTAACACTCCAACGCTTTGCATGAAAATTTTGGTGCCATTTATAACATTTACAATAGAGCCCCTTTCCCCCAAAAAATAAAGACATTGAGTGCAAAAATGCTTACCATGATCCAAATCATGATTTTCGGGATCAAATCTAAAAAAAGTCGCCAAGTGCTCGAGGGGGCAGATCTCTTCGAAAATCTTAGCATTCAACTCCTTCATTTGGTAGAACACTCCTCCTTAGACTCACTAGCCACTTCCACCCCAAATCTGTCAAATTTGGTTCCTTGCATGCTCGGGAAAAGAAAAATTGAAAATCATATTGAGCCCAAGAGTCAGACCACTTTAATCATGAAATACGTCTCTAGATCTCCTCCGTCAAACTTAGATATGAAAATTAAATCTCCTCTCTACATGGCATGTAGAAAAAAACAATAAATCGTGAAAACTCACACTTCCACGCGTGTTTCAAAAAAATGGGGGGGGGGAATAAAATTCAGACTCTCAGCTCACGTTGATCTTTACTTTGAATTTGGGCCTTCCACGTGGAAGATTCAACTTTAAAAAAAGCTTGGGGGTTTCCTTTGACTTTTTACAACCTTTTGAAAAAATGGAAAAAATCTCCATTTTGCTCCACCCCTCCACCCTTGGGAAATGAGCCTGACACGTGTCCTAATGTAGGTCCCAACAGAACTGCGCTTCCTTTTTAATTTTTAACCTTTTTCTCCCAAGAGGAAATTTTTGCAAATTTTCCCCGAGAGTCTGCACCTTCGCCGTTGACTGGAGAAAGCTTTGACTTTTCCCTTATCGGGCTTGCAGGCCATTTTGCGATTTTAATCCTTTTGATGTCAAGGGGCAAAAATTTTAATTTACCTTCAATGGTTCGCTTCTCCACCTCTTTGACTTTTCAAACTGCCACGTGTCACAATGGCGCATCCAACCAGAAGGGGCCACTTTTTAATTGATGCCTAGAAGTACTTTTGACTAGGAAATTACACCCGTCAAACCATAAAATGTAGGACAACCACCATTTGAGCCCAAGGAGATAGAAAACATAACAGAGGCCGCAATCTGAAGAATTTTAATGAAAAATGGGGAGAGACTATTTTGAGCACCAACGGGATGTACCCTTCAACATTAAGCGACATCAAAAACAATACATTGATATTAATTACAATATGGTAATAGCTAAGAAAACTACAGCAATGCATTAATAAATCTCTACATCGAATTTCAATGGTTATGTGAATGATTTGATGATTTTAGATTCTTGTATGATCTAAATAATTTATTTTGATAAATTTTACTCAAAAAATTGTTGATAGCGTTTAAAATAATGGATTATTTTATACAAAGTAGATATGGAATTGAACTACGACCCTTGTGTATGTATAAAAAATTCATATTTAAATTAGGATGAAAATGTCTCACACATCGACCTCCAATACTTAAAAGAGTAAAATCATTATAATAGTTGAATGGGGTAGAAGAAAAGTTTTGTGTTACCCTACTAGAATATTTCACATCACATTGATAATAATTAGGAAAATAATATGGAGTTGATAAAAATGGAGTGAGATTGTGAGATACTATGTAGAATGTGTACATAGATAAACAAAAACCACTTGAAGGCAAGAAATTTCACAATAATATTATACGTTTTCCAATCATTTTTAAATATTACATTTATAAACACATGGCAATGAATGTCTTGGTCCATTTGTGGGTGTCTAGAGAAACTAAAAGTAAAATTAAAATTAAAATGTAAAAGTGGAAGTTGTGAAAATATCTTTCAAAATTTTTGCTTTTATGAAAGATTCTATTTCTAGAGGTCTTTGCAACATGTGGGTGATGTACCATATTTCTTATGCTTAATTCTTTGCAATATATGATTCAATCCGTATAATTTTCAGGCATGTGACATTGATATCTCATTTCTAGTGACGTTATGTCTTCCAAGCTAGGTCCTCTTTGGCTTGAAGTTCAGACATGGAGTCATCCATTGAAAAGACAAAGGACACTTAGGCCACTTCTACGAAATTTATGGGATGCCTAGAGAAATATCCTTGCACTTGTACTTGATGCCCACTGCGTGATCACCCTATCCATCACGCAGGTTTGCAGTCAATGCAAACTTGTGTAAAACTTGATTGGGGCAGTCCATCCTTGCACCCATCCGGCCTTGAACCTGCGACCCCCACGGCCTATTTCATGTGCCGCACCATCCCGTTGCACACTCACATGTGAAGGACTATGGTACATGTTCTTTTTATAAAAATACAAATAGAAATTTGATGGAATAGGTAGCAACGTAATACGTTGTTACCTATTCCGTCAAAACTAACGGTGTCATGATAAAACTAACGGCGACGAGATGGAAAATACTTTTTTCCTTTGTGCAAACTTGCGTGAGAGATAGGCCCATCCCCCACTACGTACCCTCATGAATCACAACTAAAATGACATTTGCAGTCACCTAGAAATCACGTTGAATGTTAGGTTAGTGTTTCCCTTGTTTACAGATCTTTTACGTTTCCTTCCTATAATATTGTCTATCATAAATTCTTTCAAGGACATGGAATTGGACGAACAAGGATTTAATTTTATTTTTTATTACGGTTTTCATTCGCCCCAAGCCGTGCTTTTGGATGGAAATAAGGAAGAAATTGAGCACCTAAAACCTTCCAATTTCGTCTTACTAAATGGCGAAACAAACTCATCTGGACGAGATGACCATAAAATTAGCTCTTATGCTACATCTACACGAGACCCTCTTATGATCCCAACATAGCTTCCTCAAGCGATCCGGTAAAAAATTTCTTCAGATACATAACGACTTCCATTCAGATTTGAAAGAAACAATATTATTGTTGGAAATAGATAATTTCTGCCCCATGCTTTAATTGCTATTTTTGTTGGAAACATGCATATATGTGCAACATGAATAATTTCCATTGTAGATTATTTAGGAAAGATAAGATTAGATTTATTCATGTTTTAGTTTAACTCCAGCTTCGTCTTCTTGTTAGGAAGACATATAAAATGAAACAATTTTATTTATGCATGCAAAGCATGAGGGTAGATTTAAAGCAACAATTCTGATGTAGAAAGTCTAATTTAAGGGAAGTTCATTGTTGAGTTGAGAAGGAGTATTTTCTATTTAATTAGCAGAAATTCTAGATGTAAATACAAGTGTTGAACACAAAATTAAATCATATCAGCCAATGACATTGTTAGATAATTAATAAAATCATTTCTAAACAACAATGCTGGTTTGATTTCAAATTACTCTATTTTTATTTGTGAGTCATTTTATTGTTCTATTTATATTGTTCCCTATATAATACTGCATATTTTCTACAAATTGGTATCAGAACAAGGTTTTACAACATGTTATTCCAGCAAGTTATTAAATTACTAACAAACAATTGCTTCTACATATAGTAGGCATACACCACAGTTTAATTGAATGAATTGTGAGTATTGTTCGTTAACCATGAAAGAGTTATCCAGATCTCAAGATATGTGGGAGATCGTTGAGGATGGGTACACAAAACCTGTAGATGTTGTAGTGTATATTGCGCTTTCTTAGGTAGAGAAAGATACTTTAAAGGGGTTATGAAAGAAATATGGAAAATATCTTTTTAATATTCATCACGAAATGAATGGAATCATTCTCCCAAGAGTGGCAACAGTTAGTCAAACAAAATATGCATGGATACACTTGAATTTTTGTATCAAGGTAACGATGGTAAAAACTACAAAGCTATACTTACTTCATAGAGATTTTGAGAACTTATCAATGAAAGATTCAGATTCTATAGATTTTTTTTTACTTATGTAATTGGCTTAGTCAATCAAATAAAATCCCATGGTGATACTCTTGAAGAGAAAAGAATTATTAAAAAATTTATTTGGAGTTTTCCTACGAAATTTGATCCTCTAGTTATTGTTATTGAAGAAACTAAGGATTTGAGTCATTTTTCTATTGATGAGATACATGCATCACTAATAAATCATGAACAAAGGATGAATAAATATGATGTACTTGTAGATCAAGATTTTTCATCTCACAAAACAACTATTTTTGGAAAAAGAAGAGGTATTTTCAACCCAAGAGGTAGAGGAAGAAGTTCATCTAGAGGACACATCAACGGTTCATCAAACTCAGGTGAAAGAGGAAAGAGTTAAGAACATAGTTATGGTCAAAGACAAGATAAGTATCATGTTAAGTGTCATTATTGTAAGAAGTATGGGAACTATGTTTATGATTAGGAGAGGTAAAATCAAAATTAGGAAGGAAGTTATAATTCTAGATCTATTTTTATCACATACATAAAGATTGCAGAAGCAATACCTTCTTTATCCTCTATTGAGTGTAATCTATTGAAAGAGATTCCATGTGATGTATGGTATTTAGATTTTGGTTGCAGTAATCACATGACATGTAATCTAGATTTATTTTCTAGTTTAGATGAATCAGTGAAGAGTGATATTACTCTTGGGAATAACAATATTACATCTGTAAAAGGAAAAGGCATGGATATTATTCTAACTAAATAGGGAGAGCAAACGAATATGCATGATGTTTACTATGTTGCATGTTTAAAGCATAACCTTATGTGTATTGGACAGTTGGTACATAAAGGATACTGATTTTATATGGAAGACAATGAGTGCGTGATTGTGGACGAAAACCCTAGCACTCAATTGATAGAAAAAGTGAAGATGAGTAGAAATAGGATGTTTCCCTTAGTACTAATACTAGGAAAAAATAAGAAATTAGATTTGTTTGCAGAAAAATCAGCAGCTTAGTTCAGAGAAAATTCTTGCATTAAGTCAAATCATTCTGATGTTGAGTCCTGTGCTCAAACATATGAGTCCTGCACTAATGTAAATTAGTCATGTCCTAATGTGAATGATTCATGTGCTACATTTTGTACCAATATAAAGGAGGTTTGTGCTAATGCAAGTGAGTCATGTGCTTAGTCCTGTGCTAATATAGTTGAGTCCTGCACTGAACGAACAAAATCAAATTTTCATTTAGACATGAAAGATGAATCATAGATTTAACATCTAAGGTATGGGCATTTGAATTTTGGAGGTTTGAATTTACTTTATAGAAAGAACATGGTTAAAGCTTTTCCCTTGATTCAAAAACTGGAAAAATTATGTGAAGGTTTTATTTTAGGGAAGCAACAAAGAGGTTCTTTCCTAGTTGGAAAAATAGAAAGAGCAACTTCACCTCTTGATATTGTACATTCAGATTTATGTGCACCTATGCAAACAACTTTTTATTAGAGGTTGTTCATATTTTATGAAATTCAATGATGATTACACAAGGAAGACATGGGTATATTTTATGAGACATCAATCAGATGCCTTTCATACATTTCAGAAGTTCAAGGCATTAGTGGAGAAGTAAAAAGGATACTACATCAAGGTTATAAGGACACACAAAGGAGGTGAGTATGTTTCTAATGATTTTTTAAAATTTGGGAAATGTCATGGTATACACAAGTAATTTACTAATAGGTATATACCATATTAGAACAATGTGATCAAGAGGAAGAGTATAATGATCATGTAAATGGAAAAAAGAATGATGAAGGAAAAGCACCTTCTAAATGACTATTGGGAAGAAGCAGTGGCAACTGCTGTTAATATTTTAACTAGGTGTCCAACAAAAATTATTAGGAACATGGATTTTCAACAAGCATGGACAAATAGGAAACATGGTGTTTCGGATTTCAGAGTTTTTAATTGTGTATCTTATGCACATGTACCTAAAGAGATAAGTAATAAGTTAGATAACAAAGGATAAAATTGTATATTTGTTGGGTATTCAGAGAATACAAAAGAATATTGTTGACATTTTTCACACCCTATGTGAAAAAGGTCAACTCGAAACTTTTAAGTTTCTCATATTGGTTGAGTTACGAGTTTTGGCTATGCTTGGGACAACCATCTTGGAAAAAGATATAGTTTTTAATTGTTTGGTTTTGGATAGTTGGAAGTCATTTTGGATTAAAATTACAACTTGGGTACAGTTAAAGAATACCATGCCTCATAGATGTAGCCGTTCCATTTGAAACCCTCGTCAAAACTATGGAACATCCATAAATGACTATTGTAGGGCCCTGAGGAAGGCAGGAAGGGAAACATGTATCAGATATGAAGTTTTGAAAGCTATGGACATGTTGTAGCTTTGAAGGACAGGGTGCACAATAAATTTCAGTCATCCAATGAACATCAAAAGATACATTTGATTTCAAATTATTTCCATGGTTAAGTGAATTATTTAAGTGTTTTGAGTGTACAAGTTCATTATTATCCATTCAAATGAAAGAAATTACAGAAAGGAAAGATATACATCTCATTACACGATAATAGTCCATCTATTCATATGGAATAAAAGTATAGTGAACCCACACAAGCCTCAGAAATAACTCTAAAATCAAGTGCATGCAATGAAAGGACATATACATAAAGTTGTGAACAAAGAAAGGATCAAATCCACCATTTCTTGGATTTTCATTAGTTTGGGTTGATTTTATACTCGCTGCCCCACTCCACCATCTTCACCAGTTGTTGCATTGTACCTGAGAAGGGAAATAAAGGATCACTAAGGCTCCAGATTTCATGCTTGTTTTATTCACAGGTTTGAGTAGGTGTGCTTTCAAATAATGAACTTGAAATCAATACAAAATGAATAAAAAAACATTTACACAATATATAATTTGGGACCAATGATAAAGAAGGACCTAACACCATTGTTCATCTTCCTTTCTCATTCCAAGTAAGTAAAGACACAGTTATGCCAATGAAAAGAAAAGTAAAAAGCTTTAAGTTTAAAGGTACAATCAATTACAACAGATAGGAACAAGTACAAAATATCATCATCTGAAAGTAGAAATGGAACTCAAATTTTTCGCATCATTTATTAAGATCAAAAGTATGCATATTCATTATAAACTGGAATGGACTATGTAAGTTTACAGTTTATGAAGTAAAACAACTTATGATGGAAAGAGAATTGCTTCAGTTCAATTTTTTCTCAAAAAATGACTAAGGAATTACAGAGTTCACAACCAAAATCACATAGCAAATGGCACAACAGAAAATAATGGTAAAATAAGACAAACTCCAGAAGAAATTTATATTCCAGATTTCAGGAATCAAAGCCATAATGCTTTGAAAAATCCTCAATTGTTTTGAAATAAACATGATTGAAACATTTAAACTCAAAAAAATTGATACAAATTCAAGAATATTAAAGACCTACATCTCGAAGTACAGTCTTAAAGTACAAATATCATGATATAGTGCAGAGTATATGAAAATAAAAATAATGAGAAGCTCACAAGAAACAATATAGAATAATCATGTAGATGAAGCTGAGTTCTAACCCAGTAAGTTTTTTTATGAAATTTTCAATCGAAGACAAGAAAACAAAGAAAACCATGAAATATGACCAGATCCAATGCAAATCTCCATGGCAACAAAGCAGTATTACCAGACGTAGAGGGATGAAACAAAAACATAAACATATACTAATGGAGTTTCATTTTACAAACCCTCTACACTAAGTAATTCTTGAAATCACGAGCATACACATGCTCTGAAGTACATATAAATGGTATGAGGTATTTACAAAGTTCCCGGGTGGAGCAACTATCATGCAAAAAATCTATAGCAAAAGGAAGATACAACAAAGTGAAACCAAATTTCGAATTCTACATTTATGACACTTGATTACAGTGAAAATCAAACCCAATTATCGCTTCATATTAGACAGTGACCAAACGTTCAAAGGATATGGCTCTCACTCATGGCCGAACTCAGCTATAAGTATGGAAACAGAGCATCGAAGAAATTTTAAAATGGATCAAACACAAGCTTTAAACTTGGTGAGTACAAGGTCAGCTCGAATCGGGTAGTGTATGGTATAAAAGAATGTGAAGTGAGTTTCAAATATATGGCCATATCAAATGTTACCATAAGCCAAAGAGATAAAGCCGACCAGGAAAATGAATACGCAAAACACCTCAAAATGGAAACATGATGGATCAAAAATTAAATAGAGTTCTAGAGGCCATTAAAATGTACAAATTAGATTATAGAATCAAAAGAAAATGAACAATTTTGAAAACCAAAGATCTCAAAAAATTCCAAATATGGAATTGAAGACAGAATATGCATGAACAGAGAAAAACCTTAATCAATGAAACTTCGTATTTATCATTTAGAAGAGAAAAAATGATACCCATTTTTATTTAAGGTAAATATAGAAGATATGGCATCATTTTTGAATTGAAAAATGAGATATCTCAAAAAATGACAGAAAAAAGATTACCGAGGAAAGATCAAGTCCAAAACATGCTTACCTTATTAAAAGTAAAACGTTCCAGTAAGTATCAAGACAACCCATCATCAAGTAGTGAAGCCTTGAGTTCTTATCAATGGCGGCCAAGAGATCACACAAAGGGCTTTAGATTAGAATATCCCAGAAAGCTCAAAGAATGGAAAAGAAAATGCTCACAACAATTTCCATGAACAACTATGGTCATGGAAAAAAATAAAGCAAGGGTCGAGCATACTCAAAACCCTCAAGGCCTAACCCCAATAGAATGCAAACTTCATGCTAAAAATTTAGAGAACTCGAATTCATAAAGAAGATCCCCAAATCTTCACGATGGCACCCATTCATTACTAGAATCTCTCAAATTTCATAGAGATGAAAATACAGAAGGATTTTTCTTTACATACATAAAACCCTCAAGAAATGAGCTTCAGAGCAAAAAATACAATGCGTAAAACCCAAAAAGGTTAAAAAATAAGAGAAGAATCAGATATATGCTTGTAAAGTTCACTGTAGAGACTGAAAAAGGAACTGAATCGAGCTTAAAAGCTTCAATAATGGCAGTCGTGTAAAAATATTTCGAGGGCTTTTTCAAGAGAGAAAGAGTGAAAATGGGACGATCATTAGGGTTTGAATTTATTTTACCACACAAGCTCAAGAAGTGAGTTAACAAAACTTAACCACAGTCAAAGAGCCAACTACCAAGCTACATAGCCACGGTGGAGACGATCAAGGTACATTTAATCAATGATCAAGAAGAAGTCATAATCAATGTTATCTCAACCAAACCATGGTCAAAAGGTATGTATGTGTCGAAGCCACAAAAACACTAACTCCACTCAGGTTAGTCTCGAAAGAAGAGCCACCTACAAATCTCGAGGGGTATGCCATCGTAGAGGAGGGGACAAAATTATTATGTTTTCAACACCACACTATACGAAATGATCTGAGTCAAATTCAGAAGAAGGAATCATAAATTTTTTCCATGTAAAACAAGCTAAATGATTATTTAATCATAATATGTGTAGGAGGAGTTCATGTTAAGATAAGACTATACTGAAGTGCATCGTCAACATTATTTGACCCCTGATCTATTATTACCACCCTAGTCATGATGGAATATTATTCACATGCACAAGTCAGAGAAGACAAGGAATATTTTTGACATGTAATCATGAAGGGGCTAATGATAAAATTGAAATATTTTTCCTTGAAAATAGGCTAAATACCTCGTACCCTTAAAGTGGTCAACATCAAAGGTGGTTCTCATATGGGATCTTAAAACAAAGGTATTATTTTGCATGTAGAGGTTGAAATTTGACATGAGACCATAAGAGGACAAAATTATGCATGGAGATGTCAACATCAAAGCCTAAGCTTGGAGGTGGTCCCCATCAAGTGGATGCATGGGTGATTATTTTTGCAAGTATTGTAGATTAATGGAATTTATTTTTCTCACTCACAGTGAGATGATTTCTTGCATGCCTTTATAAAAGGATAGAACAGATAAGAAGACCAATTTGCATGTACCTAGCAGAAGACTTGCTCATCAAGAACAATTTATTATTAGCAAATTATTCACCCATGCTTTTTTTAAAATAGAAAAGTCAACTTCAGTTTAACTGTATGTAATCAAAGGCTATTAATGCCTCTTTATACTAGTTTGATTTATTTTATTCCTTTATTTATTATTAAATAAAGGATAAAAATAGGATGCATGGGCGAGTACAACCTTAGTATATTTTTAGGAAGGGTGGTTGAATCAATTTTGTTATATATTGTGTGCCTTGGAAAAGCACAAAGAGGAATTTTTAAATACATGAGTGCTGAAGAAAATTTCTACTAGTTTTTCACTTTAAATGTGAAGTATTTTCTTCCTTTCCAATTATTTACAGTCTTGTGTATGTTTTCCATTAATCTTGTGAATGTTGAATTCCCTGATTAATCATGTTACCCTGTTGCAAATTCAGTAATCTCTACATGATATTAATGTGTATGTGTAGCTTAGTAGTATTGTTGTGATTCTATCCCTCAACACATCAAAGTGTTTACCCTTAAGGATCTTCAGAAATATGTTGGCCTGTGCATCAGAAGTTCATTCCATATCAATTTTGTATGTACTCAGTCAAATACGTCATACAAGTTTTGTGTATCACCTTAGTTTTAATTCATTATTTACAATCATATTTACCCTTAAACCCTAGAAATCAGTTTAGGATACATCAATAAGGAATTGACCTTGAAACTAGAGACTCACCTCAAAATAGGTATACCGACAGACCTAGGTTGTTTCCATTATATCTACAAAAAAGAGAGATAAAATTTTCAAGCTTAGAACACCTACAGCCATCTTTGTACAGGGTGCACTTTTGAGAGATAACAGTTTTGGCACACCCAATGGGACAAGGAATAGAAACTACTATTGTTGTGTTTTGAAGATTCAATATTTAAGTAGAACTCATCTGGCGAATCCATGAATCTGGTTTTAGAACACTTAACAACAAAATCAAATTTTCATCTGCAATTTTTAGGTATTTTTCAAGAAAATCAGATCTATTTATTTGTTGTTATCAACCATTTTATGAGCAGAAGACCTAATTTTTATAGTTTCAGGATTTTATGAGGTCCTGTAGCCATGAACCCTAATTCTCAGCAGAATTATCAGCCAAACTAGCAAACCTTTTATCTAATTTCCCCTTCAGACTAGTTTCATAACCCCTATCAGAATGAATATCCTTGTGACCCAAACCTTAGAAACCAGTATGATTGTCAATATGATGATCATTACATTCTTCAAGTTTAAATTTATGTAGAGGGTTATGCTGAATGTGAAAGGAAAAGAGATATTGAAATTCAGCTTAATGAACTTAAGAAATCATTTTTAGTTGTCAAGGAACTATACCACCATATCATTAGCAGTGAAATTTGATAGGCATCAGGTTATGGACACATATCAAAAGAGTTTTCCCACTTACCTTCCCTATCAGAATTCAATGCCTATATGTTCCCCTTATCAACCAAAGCAACCTGTTCATCAAATTTTAAATTATCAGGCTGTTACAATTCCTACTTTTCCTACCCTGTAATCATGCATTGAATCTAAAATAAAGTGTCCAAATTGGCATTCAAATGCTATCCTAAAAGCAGAGTTTGTAACCCAGGCTCTCTTTAAATAATTTCCAGTTAAGGCTGAGATTAGTCCCACTCCTCCTTTACTCATAATTCTAGTCTAGGAAAAAGAGGATCATAATATCATTCAGGAGGGACAACCAGCTGAAGAAAATAATAGGTTGGAGCTTTTATAGAACATAGAGCAATGGGCTTCTAAATTTGAGTTTGATCATACTCCATAATTAGAGGAGAATCCCATTCGAAAGGTACAGTCTGATTTTTCAGTAGATCTAAATTAGATTATGGATGATCAATAGTCTTTGTGTTCCAAGAATAGCATGCATCGAAAGCACCATACTACTACAAAATTCTAATTCATCCCAGTTGGTAGAACCTGAAGGACATTTGCAAATAATTTCCAAAGATAAATGAAACTGTGTTGGAGCTCAATTTGATCTTGCCCCGTTTGTCCTTGAAATTCTTCAATTTGTGGGCTTTGTCATGTTTTCTATCTCCCTATATTGATGCATGAAAATTGTATCTCCATTTGGTTGCCATAACTCAATCCCTTCCTTTGGTCGAGGATCACTTAAAATTCCATACTTTGGTTTTTGATTCCTTTATCCAAGTGAAATATTTGTAACTTGGGCATAAAATCATGGTTTTTTCCCTCCCTTCTGTTCTTCCATAGTCACATTTTGTTTTCCCCATCAATTTTTGTCCCAATATATGTGGAAATGTGATTGGATGCGGCTTGAAGTATCATATTTGGGTCTTATATCATTTACAAATTCTATAATGTCTTGAGAGAAAGGTTCATTTTTGGGCGCAAATGGTGATTTTCCTACATTTTACGATTTGACAGGTGTGTTTTTCCCCGTCAAATATTACATCTTAGCATCTATGAAAATGTGTCCCTTTCTGGTTAAATGTCGCTCGGCGGAGCACTTTGAAAACTCTAAGGTCTTCTTCCACTTAAATCTTGTCCACGTGGAGGGCCGACGCTCATCTAAAAATTCACCTTTTGGATTGACCTTAGAATTGTGCCTGGGAAACACGTGGAGGTTTCTACTACCTTTCCCAGACTTAGACTATTTTTTATGTGGTCAGTGTATCTTTGGCAGACCATGGACACAAGGAAGGCTAGCACTCATTTGAGGATCCACCTTAGGGTCCCACCTTAATAGTTGTGCCAAGGGTACACATGAAGGCTTTCGTCTATGCTCCTCTCTATAATTAAACCTTTGAAAGGAACTTTCTAAAGGTCTGAGATACATGAAGGGACCACACCTATTTGAGGACCAGCCCCTAAATTTTATTTTGAAGAAGTGTCAGGAGGACACTTGGAGTCTTCCACTCACTCTGCCCTTGCTTAGACTTTTCAACGGCTAAGAAAAACTATCTCAGACCCTAGACACATGGTGCCTTCTACTGATCCTTCAACATTTTTGACAACTCTATTGGACTGAGACACATGGTGAGCCCATGCTTGTTTGGGGTCTCCACTTTTGGGGACCATCTCAAAATGTGCCATTGAGACACGTGGAGGCTTCTGTTGGCTCCTTTTTTTACTAAGACTTTTTCAAAGGCCAAAAGGCATTTTTCTTGTGCCCAAGGCAATTGGAAGGCCCACACTTGTTTGGAAACTTTCCCATGTACTTATCCTTTGTAGTTACACCAAGGAAACATGTGGACGCCTATAAAATAAATTAGAAAAGGGGTATAATCAATGGTTGTTGTGCATTAAATCTATTTTTCTGCCATTTTTTCTTCAAGATTACTGGAGATGCGAATATGCACTATTTTTCATCATTTTTTGATGAAATTCCTTGTCATTTTTGTCTCTAAAGTGCCATTAAATGGATTCAGAAATTTATTTTTGAGTACAAGGATTTTTAAGGTCGATATTTTGAAGTTGGAATTGCTCGGGCACTTACAAAAACATGAATTACTAGAGAAGCTGGATGCGGGAAAGAATTACAGAGGGAAGAGAGGGAAAAGGATGAAATGATGAAGGTTCTAGGTGTAAAGGATGAAAAAGGTGTTTCCTTGAGAGTGAAAAGGATTGCCTGTCAGATCCAGCTGTACAAAGCCTCCAGAGAATAGTTAAAATGGGATTTCTTGCATTGTAAAATCAGAATGATTAGAAGGACTACCAAAAATTTATGGCATGACATCCTAGTCATTAGTCGAGGGTCTGAGAAATGTGATCACTTCATGATTTGTCTAGCTGGCAACTTTTTGTTAAAAATTTGTTAAACGTCACTTTCTGAGGAAAATTGGTAACAAGAAAAGGTCCCTCGAATATTCTTCTTTTTTGGGGGAAACTTTGGGATGAGTGAGTGAGTGAAATGTATAAATGCAATGAGAATACTCTTACAAAGGTTCAAGGGGTTGAATTCTTAAGAGAAAATTTGAGAGATCATATCTTCTTGAGAGACCAATTCAAGATACCTGGTTAATTTATTCTGTGTTAGATTTTCTATCATGTCAAGTCGGTTGCAGATGTATAGACATTGATGAGCATGGAGATTGGTATAGAAGCTTTCCCCTACTAATGAATTTAATCAATTTTGAGTTAATTTGTGTCAATTTTGGAGAAATTTGTGTCTGTTTTTGTTTCATAATGTCTGCAAGTAGTTGTTCTTATTCCTATTGCAATCTTGTGTAAAAGTCCCCTCCAAATCACACATGATCTCATCCCTGTGAAAATTTAGTGGCATTTGCAATTTCATTTCAAGAAGAGCCTTCATCTTGTGATGAGATAAACAATTTGAAATCACTTCACTGTCATTTGTTGATTACTATTATCTATAATCCTTTGAGTGTATCTTAGGCATAAGGAACCAGGCATCTTTGATGTTTTATTGAGTCTTTAGCTTGAGATTTCATGTTAAATTCTTGGAGATTGTGTGAAACTGTGTGGATCTAGGACTCCATTGAAGCACACCTTCTTGTTGAAGGAATATCTTAGCTATTCTAAATCTTTATGTCACTTATCTTTCCAATTGTTGTGAAGTCTCTCAAAGATATGGTATAATCAAATTCATCCCACTTAATCTCCCACCAAAATTATTTAAAAAACATGAATCCATCTTGAACTACCCCTGTTTTCTCTGTGTGTCAACAAAGTACCAAAATCTATTTACTAAAATATGCAGAACAATCAGGATTTCATAATGTCTTCAATAACCTTTGCCTTGTTTTGAACGTGTCTCCATCTTTTAGAAGCACGATAACTCTTGAGAGTTAAATTATGGAGAATTGATCATACTTTCCTAAGGTTTTGTTCAAAAAATTTGTGCAAAAGAAGGATATCTCCATCTCCTTCATCAATCAAAGGTTACACTATGGGTCTTCTCACCCTAGTTGAAAGGTACAACTTAAAGTAGTGAGGATAGGTCAAATCCTCTTGAAGGTTATGTCCATCTCTCCAAAATTTAATTGAAAAAAGGCCAGTTAGATCTCATCTCCAGCTACAAAATGACATACATTATGATCTATCTATCTCTAAGCTCCATATCAAATATTTAATGTTGCTCAACTTGAAAAGAAAAACAAATTTGGATACCAACACTCGTGGTGGTGCAGCTGGGGATCTTATTTGCATTACCAGGGATGATTTGTTTATTTGTTTCAAGTTAATATCCATTTTTCCTATCAACAACACTTGTGGAGCCGTTATCGAGGATTATTTGAGTTCCGAGATTTATTTGTGCGGCAACAACACTAGTGGCTCCATTTCTGGGGATCTGATTTTCGTTGTTGGGGAAAATTTGTTGATTTCTTTCCAATTCATATCCATTTGGCCTATCAACAACACGCGTGGCACCATTTTCAGGGACTCTTTGAAGTATTTTACAAATACAGTACATACAAACCTTGGTAATACTTCTTACACATTTTGTGTGCTAATACATTGCTGTAACATATTTATCTGTTCAGATCTATAATAATTGTTCAAAGTTATAATTTCTAAATGCAATATTTCCCGCTTCTATAGTTATTGTACTAAAGTTTTTATCATCATTCATGAATTTGGGTAGAATAGAAGCATATATTGTAAACTTTGTAGGAATATGGTATTAACAGACATTCAATAGGTCTTTCATAGTGCATCTACACAAATTAAGGTTAAAATCCTTGGTGATGACTCCGTGCTATTTAAATTCTTAATAAATACCAATGTCTTAACATATATCAAGTAATATTTTTCATTAATATCTACAAAGCTAGAAGGATGAAGATATTTCTTCACCAAGGACCCTAGTAGAAGGTTGTTTTTAGATTTGGGAAAGTCTATTTCAGAGGGAAGAAGAATTTGGAAGGTTGTTAGAGATCAAACATCAAGAAAAGAGATCTCCATTGGTGAAACTAATCAACCTGTGATTGAATATTGCAATACTTCCTCAATTGTTTCTGAATCATTTAGTCTCTTTTTTGAATTGAATTCTCCATCTAGAGAGGGTACTTATTTTGTATTTGAAAAATTTACTTCTCAATCTACCCCTGTATTTTCCAAATCTGATAGAGTTTTCCAAGAAACATAACCTTTAGAGGGAAGTAATTCTAAGAATTGCATCCCTGTACCACATATACTTCTCAATCCTCATTATTTTACATCTCCTCTAAGGTCACCTCCTCAAAATAATATGGCTCAGCCTCCACCCAGACCTCCATTTGTTCTTAATACTTTTAGAACCATCAATTTTAGAGGTATGGTTGGCTATCCAAATGTTGTGCCATAAGATTTAAGAAATATATTGCCTAAGTTTCAAGGAAATAATTCAATCACTGGTGATCAACACTTGAAGATATTTCTCAATATGATGGAGGAATTTGAAATATAATTTGAGGATGTGTACATTAAATTGTTTATCCATACTCTAGAAGAAGATGCAAGGGATTGGTATAAATCATTGCTAGATAATTCAATTGATTCTTGGACAGAGATGAAGAATGCTTTTAGATTACATTATGGAGATAAAAAAAAACCCTAGGTTTCTTTTATCAAAATTTAAAAATATAAAAAATAATCCTAATGAATCAATGCATGATTTCAATATAAGATTTAACAAAACATTGAGAAGATTGCCTGTTAATTTGAGGCCATGTGATTAATCATGTCTGATAAAGTATTTAGATGCATTTGATAAGAAAGTTCCATACTATTGGAGGGATAATATCCCTAGAAATTTGAGGCGGTCCTTTACCATGGCTTTGCAAATTGAGAAAAAAATTAAACCAGTTGGAAAACCTCCTAAGAGGGAGGGTGTTAAATTGAACAACCTAGAGAAGCCTTAATTAAATAAGGTTGTGGATCTTGAGGAAGTTATAAAAACTTTTGGTTGGAGCTGTTAAAGAAATCTCTTACAAGCTAGCCAGGGAAGAGAAAGGAATTGGACAAGGTTCTCAAGGTCAACATAGGCAACAAGGACAACAAAAATTTGAAAATCATCCTAGAAATGATCAGAGATCTGATGCACAGAGGTAAAGGATCCATGGGATCAAGACAACTCCAAGCTAGAGAAAATAGAGTAATTTCTTGATCCTCTAAATGCCATAGTTGATGTTGTTGAAGAGAAAAATGAAATTGATTGGTGTGACAAATGTTTCTTACGCCACCCACCATGTGAAGTAGATCAGCAAGTTGAAGAACCTGATGATGATTGATAACATTGATGATGATGCATGCATGTTGAATTTCTCTACAACCTCACATCAAGGTGAAACTTCAACTGAAGTAATAAGTGCAAGAAATGTTGCAAGTTTTTGGTATTGCATTCACCGGGTACCTCTTCTTCCTCTCTCTCATACTTTAGAAATAGATATGGTGCAAGATTGTGAACTTCCTAATAATGATTTTGAGTACCTAAAAGTTCTAATGATTAAGAAGTATGATGGAGGAATCCCATCAGAAGAGGATAGAAAATTTTTAACGAATGTTGTTGCTTTCCCAAAAAAAAGAGTATAACACAAGAATTAAATATATCAAAGGGGTAGGGCCTCAAGCCAAACAAAAAACCTCAGTTCTCACCAATGTCTCAAAAGAAACTCCAAAGAAAGATGCATCTGTAAAAGGCCTTGTTGTCTCAAGTAGAACTGGTGTTCCCACCCATGCCCCAAAATGTGAAAAATCTTATGCCATCTGACGAGTTTGTCAATATTTCTCCAAATAATACTTTTCCAAAATACATTCCTTATGACATTTCCCAAGTCTTGAGTCAGATCAATATTTCTATTCCAATTGTTGAACTGCTTAGGATTCCTCAGCACAAGAAGAGGGCCTTTGAGTATTTGGGATTGGAAGAAGATAGGAGTACCCAAGGTAGGAATATAAATAATGTAAACACTCCTCCAACCATTTAAGACCTAGAAAAACAACCAAAATTGGAGGAGATAGGTGAACCACCTAAATTTTACTAGGGAACATATTTGGTTGAGTCTTAATTAAATGTTGATCAATTTTTTACAACGTTGATTATTAAGGATAAACTTTTGCACAATTGTATGTTTGATTCTGGAGCATCATGAAATGTTATACCTTTAGAGGTCATGCATGAATTGAACATTAAAGTGACAATAGCTTATGTCAAGTTTACTACAATGGATTGTAGAGAGGTTCCAATTGTATGATGTTTAAAAGGTTTGCTGGTACAGCTTGCAGCTTAGCCATGTAAAAACTTAAAACTTGATGTTATTATTGTTGATTGCCCTGCCAAATGGGGCATGCTGTTATCAAGACAGTGGGCTGCAATTTTTGGTGGAAAGTGTTCGTATGGATATGTCTTTTGCCACCATTCCAATTGAAGGAAGTCTTGTAAATCTCTATGGAGAGAAGAAGATGTTACACCTCATTGAAAATCCCAATAATACTTCTTATGAAGTGTTGTATGTTGATGTAGATGCTGATAAATTCATTGGATTTGTTGATGAAAAAGAGCACAATATTGAACAATGTAAATGTCTTGAACAAGTAGGTTTTCCTTGGACCTTGTTATTCATTTGAGCTTGTTCCAAGTTTGGAAATTGTGCTGGTTTTGTTCCAATTTCTCCAGGCTAGAAAGAGTTTGTTTTTTATTTCAAAATCAACTTTGAGTGCACTAACAACATTGTTGAATATAAATCATTGTTATTAGGTTTGAGAATTGCATGGAAATATGGTGTAAAGGATATCATTGTCAAAGGAGATTCAAAACTGATTGTCAAGAAAATTATATTAATGATTTCTTTATTGTTTATCAAGATGATGTAACTATGTTTTTCCATAAAAAGAAATGATCACTTACAACACTTGGAGAGAATGTTGTTAATGTGTAGAGAGTATGGCATATCATTGAATCCCAGGAAGTGCCATTTTAGAGTGCAAAAGGAAAAGCTTCTTGGTCACATTATATCAAAGGAAGGGGTCATTATTGATCCTGAGAGAGTGAAATCCATCAGCAAGGTTCCAATTCCAAGAACTAAAAAGGGAGTTCAATCCTTTTTTGGACAAATAAATTTTATCAAAAGACTTATGTTTAACTTTTTGTTGAGCTGACCATCCCCATTAACTAGCATGCTGAAGAAATACTAAGTTATCAAATGGGAAGAATCTTCCATTCAAGCTTTCAATGGGATCAAATGGGAAGAATCTTCCATTCATGCTTTCAATGGGCTCTTAGATTTGGGATGACAAAGATCCCCTTGATGGTTAAACCTATAGAAGAGGCTAAGGTTGAACAAATGGTGGCTAGGGCTGATTTTGTTGCAGCAGAAGAAGAATATCTTGCAGTCCCAACTTGTCCTCTAGAGCAGCAGATTGAAGAGTTTGACTTAACAAACTTCATGCTGGAGGAAGAGTTCAATCAAGAGCAAGATTGTCTTCAAACATTGGAGGAAGGAGAAGCTGCTCCAAATCCAAAAGAAGAGGAGCACATTCCAGCTGTGGGGGAGAAAATTGCAGATCCAAGAGCTCTGAGCACAAAGCAGGCTACAGGAGAACCTTCAGTTCTTCTTTCTACTTCACCTCTCTCAAGTTCCAGTGCTGAAGAGGAGTTTGACCTCTCAAACTCAATGTTGAAGGGAGAAAGAAACCATGGTGGTCAAGTTACAGATCAAGAAGACACCATGGAGGAAGTTGAATATTTGCAACAGGACAGCAATAAGGCAGTTTATCTGTCAGATTTGGAGGACTGTTTTGATGGAGAAGAGCCGGTTGAGTTTCCACCATTCTCTCTTTCATCATCCACATTCCAAACACAAGAGTCTGCTATCCTGAAGGAGAACATTCATTTTCAGCAGCCTGCATCTTATAACAGCTCTTCGGAATCAAGATTGGAAGATTTTAATCTTTCATGTTCTTCATTGGAGGAAGAGAAAGGGACAGAAGGAACTTCACCATTTCTTCCACACCATCCATTCAAGGGTCTATAAGAAGACTCCATTCTTGGAGTTGAAAATCACAGCAATGGGCATACTCAAACGGATCAGACCTTGCCCAATCAGGTATTTGGCTTCATTGGAGCCAAAGGAGAAGTCACAACCAGTCATGCTTGCTTCTGAGCATGAGGGTGAGCTACAAAGTATCAAGGATCAGCTGTCATACCTCTTCAACCCAAATGCAGAGCAACTAAAAGAGGTATTGAATTTACCTTCAGCTGACACCTTGATGATTTGTGATAGAAGACCAGCTTCTTGTTGATTTTCCATCCATCCAAACAACCATGATCAGCTGCCAAATCAATTGCATGGCTGCCAATTTTGAAGAAAGGAAGCTATTTTGCACAACCAGTTGCAGGGTTTGTTTAGCTTGCCTTTGCTTCCAGTTAGAGTAGAGTAGGTAGGTTTGCTTTCAGTAGAAGAAGTGCTTGTGCACACTCTGCATGTTCCATTTGGAGCATGTATGATTTTCAGTTTTGTACATAGTTTTGGTGTGCTGGTTTTGCTCTTGCACAGTTCATTTCAGTGGCATTTTGGTGAGAACAACTCCATGTCCAGTGGGTTTCAAGTGGCTCAGAGGGAGGTTTTCAAAGTTCAGATCAGTTGCAGGTTACAACTCATGACTCCATGCCCAATGGATTGCTTCAAGCAACTGGTAACTTCTATCTAGCAGGCAGATGACCCCGCTGAGTCGCCAAATTGTTATCCAAAATTCACCCCCAGGGTAAATTTGATAACATGCATCAAATTCTCAAGTCCCAAGCAGATATATTGATTCAGGGAAAACATCATGTTTCTAGGGTCCCCTCATATTTTTCTAACTCCCCTGTCCAAGAAGGAAGAGAGCAAGTTCTGAGAAAATGCGAAAAAATTGCAAAAAATAAGCTCGGGCCAGAAAAAATCACGAAAAATGGCTAAGTCCTTGTCCTAGGCAATAGTCGGGACATTTGGGACATCAAGGCGCGAACCGGCCGAAAGGCCGCAGGCGGTCCGCAAGCAGCATTTGGGACAAGTGGGACAAAGGGACGCGAAGGACTCCGAACTGGCCGGTTCACCCGAAACAAACAACTGTAGCACCAGGACAGTCAGACCAGAAGGACGTGCAGGTCCGAGAAGCTGACCCGGCCGAAGAGAAAAGAAAATCAACTAACTGCTCGGGACATTTGGGACAAATGGACGCGAACCACCCGGATCGGCAGAATGGAGAACTTTCAGTCTGAAACAATGTGGGACAAGTGGGACAAAAAGTACGCGAATCAGCCGGATCGGGCGAACCGGAAAATTTGTCCCAAAGCCAGAAAAGACATCTGGGACATCTGGGCACGATGAGTACGCGAACCGGCCGGTTCGGCTGAAACGGGAAACTTTCAGCACTGGGCAAGTGGGACAGCAAGGGACGCGACGGGACGCGGAAAGCCGAAAAAGCCGAAGGCAGAGGAGAAAAGTCAACATTTGACCCGTGGAACTTCAAACGGCCATAACTTTTGACCCGAGCTCTGGGATTTTCACATAAATTGGAATTTCTGGAACGAGCACGACGTCCTCTACGCCACAAAAACTGGATTTCTTATTTTTAATAAGGGTAGATATATTTAAATAAAAGTCAAACATATTGAAGGGGCTCCAGTCAGTCAATGCTCATTCCCGTCAAATGACAGAAAACGCCTGCCAGCCCCAAAATAGCTGCCCGCCACTCAGAAGGCCATAACTTTTGCATTTCTCAACGGGAAAATCGCACAAAATTGGTACCGTTGGAATTGTGGTTCCGAGCCCTAAATGCACAGAAATCAAGAAATTCATAGATTTGATCAGAGCTCGGATTATGCACGTTATTTTTAAGAAAACGTGAAATGGGTTACAGAACAGTGTTTTATTTGGTAGCTGGGAGTGCAATTAAGAGGCATGGTCATCATCACTTTCTCTGCTGCAGCACATGGGACAGTATGGGGAGCCTTTTTAATGTAATTTACAACTATTTCACTCAATTTAATGCCTCTTACAGGTGGTTGAAGGACAGATTTGTGGGATTTCCAATTTCCCTTCTCTTCCCTCTCTCATTTTTCTATATATTGTACACAGTTGGGCTTCATTGTCAAAGGGGGACATAACAAGTTGTTCATGGGGTTTCAAAGCTCTGCCCTCCCTTCTTTGTCTTCTCTAGTGTGTTGCAGGCCCTTGGAGCTCGAACCTCCTCCCTGCTCTGGTAATGGCATTTTTTTCCTTTTACTAATGAAATAGATGTTCTGTGTAAACTTTTGGAGCAACAAAAAAACGTGTTTTGTGGATGCATCTGTCTATCCTTGCTCGTGTTTTGCTTGCATCTCTTCTTGCCCCTTTGATCTTTCTATAAGAATATTGTGTCTATTTTGAATGTTCTTGTAGGGATTCATTATCATTGTGTATGCTTGGAATATTGTCTTGTGAATGCATTTTGCTAGATTATGATGCAACTGTCATCACCTCTTCTAGTGTGCACTTTGCTCTGTATTTCACACATTTGGAGACTACTCTCCAACACCCTCCTTTTCTGGTGTATCACCGCTTTAGTGTAGGCTTTCATTCTTATGCATTCTCTCTCCCTGGTCCCTTGGAAATTTAGATTAGATTAGATTATCTTATCTTGCACTGGAATAGCTTGTGGTAGGTAGTTTAGGAGCAGGAACCAGCCTTCTCTGGAGATTCCTCTCTCAAGTTTCAGCAAGTCCCACAACTTGGAGAGAGGTTTCCATGTTGTGCAATCACACTGGATGCTTGAGTGATCAACCTAGAAGCCTGATCTGCATCCAGGGGTGCTATGATTCGGTGCACTAACAGTTACAACTTCATCAACACTCCTTGACTAAGCTAGTTACTCAGGATGGCATCAACATGGGACTAAAAATACAAAGATAACATCTTCCTTTTTCTTAGGAAATGTGAAAACGTGCCAGTTCTTCTTCGAAGGAAGACCATGACAAATTTTTGGTCTGCGGGCACGATACTCTCATAGCATGCGTGCAACTGAAGTCCCATTTAATTGGAAATGGGGAATTTATGTAACTCATCCCCTGAGATCCTACGATCGCTACCAGTGCTATTACCATCCTATGTGAATTGCCTTGTAGCCAATGGTTATTTCACTGACCTGGGTGGAATCAATCCGTCACATGCTCCCATACTCTTTCGCTATGCTTTCCTCCTAGACTATCATCCTTGATTATCTCATGAGCGATATTCAATCCACTTCCTAGTGTCCACTAAGATTATCTATTATGCCCACTACTTCTCATGAGTTTCGTAGAGCCAAACCTTTTATCTTCTCCTATGGTAAAGAGGATGGGGGTCAATTTGATCCTTAGTATTTAGTTTTTCACTAGAATCCCTTTTCCTTGAAGTGCTTCAAGCTTAGTCCACTCTTTTCTTCATTGTCCTGAAGATCATTCAGAAGAACATGAGACCTCATACAAACCGAAGTGGGGTGAGCAATTGAAGCCTCTTCTATTTGGCTTGTCATCATCCCTTTCAAAAGATCTATTGATAAAGGCCTCATTAGAGCTCTGGTATATGTTTCTTCAAGCTTCATCCTCCTCTGCTACATTCTACTTCTTCCTAACTTGACTCTCTTCATCATTCCTTGGTGATGCTTCTTGTGCAAAAGGCTTCCTCTTTTTTCGAAAAATTGAAGATCAAGAAGTTAGTCCATATGATGCTTTAAACAATTAGGTGAATTATTGAGTTATATCCTTAGCGAAGGGACATCTTCCATCAATAGCGTATGTGAAGTTTAGAGAAAAGTTGATAGACTTGACTCTGGTGCACCCATATATTGTGTTATCTACACACTTAGTGATTTCTTCTCTATTGGGGCTTCTTCCCTCTCCCTATTTCTTGGCATGGCCTAGGCATTCTGGATGGGGAAAGCATGGTAAATTTGATGCTCCAAGTGGATGGGCCCTTATTATAATTGATATTCAAATTGGTGAAAATACCTTATTTCCTAAAAGAATTAGATGAGGAACTGCTTGAATTGCTTGTTAATGGTAGGCATTTGAAACATTCCTTGATTTATTTAGCTTTTGTGTATAGTTTTTTTCGTGTCTTTCTGATTTCATGTTTTTTAGTGTTTTTTTGTCCTGGTCCTTGGTGGCCATTTTATTTGTTTCTTGGTTCATCCTTGGGGGAGTTTGTTATTATTGTTCTACTATGCAAGCTTATTATTTGACTCCAATGCCAAATGGTTTATTTTTGGAACTTGGTTTGCTATTTGTTCTTGTTGCATTCGCAAGGAGTGCCCATCCTCGAGTCAGAGCCGATGTTTGTGCTCAATTTGATCTCACCCCATTTTTCCTTGAAATTATTCAATTTTAAGGCTCTGTCGTGTTTCTATCTACCCATATTGATGCATGAAAACTTCTCTCCTCCATTTGGTAGCCATGATTAGTCCCTTTCTTTGGTCGAGGATCACTTAAAAGTCTAGAATTTGATTATCGTTCTTCTATCCATGTCAAATATTTGTAACTTGGGTGTAAAATCAGGCCCTTTTTTCCCCTTCCTTCCATTCTTCTATAGTCACATTTTGTTTTCACTGTCAATTTTTGTCCTAATATCTATGGAAACATGATTGGATATGGCTCAAAGGATCATATTTGGGCCATATATCATTTCCACATTCTTTGTCTTGAGAGAAGGATTGATTTATGGGCCCAAATGGTGATTTTCCTACATTTTACGGTTTGGCGGTTGTGTTTTTCCCCATCAAAGTTACATCTTAGCATCTATGGAAATGTGGCACTTTCATGTTGGCTACGGCTTGACAAAGTCTATTTAAAAACTCTAAGGTCCACTTCAACTCAAATCTTATCCACGTGGAGGTCCGACGCTCATCTGAAAAATTCACCTTTTGGTTTGACCTTTGAATTGTGCTGGGGAGACACGTGGAGGTTTCCTTTTCCTTTCCTAGACTTAGAAAAATTTTCATGTGGCTAGTGCAGCTTTGGAGGACCATGGACAAGTGGAGGGTTGACGCTCATTTTAGGATCCACCTCAAGGTACCACCTTAATAGTTACGCCAAGGGGACATGTGGAGGCTTCCGGTGGCTTTACTCTATACTTAAAAATTTCAAAGAAACTTTCTAAAGGCCCGGGACATGTGGAGGGACCACACCTATTTGGGGACCAACCCCTAAATTTTATTTTGAAGAAGTCCCAGGAGGACACTTGGAGTCTTCCACTCACTCTGCCCTTACTTAGACTTTTCAACGGCTAAGGAAAACTGTCTCAGACCCTAGACACATAGTTCATTTTGCTGATCCTTCAACATTTTTAACAACTCTGCTGGACTGAGACACATGGTGATCCCACACTTGTTTGGGGTCTCTACTTTTAAAAAGGGACCATCTCAGAATGTTCCATTGAGGCATGTGGAGGCTTCCACTGGTTCCTTTTTTACTAAGACTTTTTCAAAGGCCAAAAGGTGCTTTTCTTGGGCCCACGACATGTGGAAGGCATTTTCCCAAAATTGTTCTAAAACATTCCCCTGTACTTCTCCTTTGTAGTTGTGCCAAGGAAACACATGGATAACTATAAAATAAAGTAGAGAAGGGGAATAATAACGGTTGTTGTGCATTATGTCTGTTTTTCCACCTTTTTTTCTCCAAGACTCATGGAGATGTGAATACACACTATTTTTCATCATTTTTTGATGAAATTCCTTTTCATTTTTTCTGCAAAGTGCCATTGAATGGATTCAGAACTTAATTTGTGAGGCCAAGGATTGTTAAAGTTGATATTTTGAAGCTAGAATTACTCGGGCACTTGCAAAAACGTTAATTACCAGAGAAGATGGATGCGGCATAAAATTACAGAGGAAAGAGATGGGAAAAGGATGAAATGATGAAGGTTTCATGTGCAAAGGATGAAAAATTTGTTGCCTCGAGAGTCAAATCCAGCTGTATAGAGCCTCCAGAATGAAAAAAATGGGATTTCTCACATGATAGAATTAGAATGATTAGAAGGACTACCAAAAATTTGTGGCATGACATCCTAGTCATTAGTCAAGGGTCTGAGAAATGTTATCAGTTCATGATTTGTCCAACGAGCAACTTTTTGTTGTTAATTTGTTAAACGTCACTTTCTGTGGAAAATTGGTAACAAACAAAGGTCCCTCGAATATTCTTCTTTTTTGAGGGGGAAAATTTGGAATGAGTGATCAAGTGAAATGTATAAATGTAATGAGAATACTCTTGGAAAGGGTCGTAGGGTTGAATTCTTAAGAGAAAATTTGAGATATCCCTTCTTCCTAAGAGATGAATTTGAGATACATGGTTAATTTCTTCTATGTTAGATTTTCTTTCATGTCAAGTTGGTTGTAGCTGTATAGTCATTGATGAGCACTAAGATTACTCTAGAAGCTTTCCCCTACTGATGAATCTAATCAATTTTGATTTAATTTCTCTCAATCTTGGAGCAATTTGTGCCTGCTTTATTTTATAATGTCTGCAATCATTTTTCTTATTCCTATTGCAATCTTGTGTTAAAGTCTCTCTGAATCACATAGGATCTCGTCCCTATGACAATTTAGTGGCATTTGTAATCTCATTTCAAGAAGCTCCTTCATCCTGTGTTGAGATAAAAAATTTAAAATCACTTCACTGTCATTTGTTGATAAAGATTTTCTGTAAGCCTTTGAGTGTATCTTAGGCATGAGGAACCAGGGGTTTGTGATGTTTTATTAAGTCTTTAGCTTGAGATTTTGTATTAAACTATTGTAGATTGTGTGAAACCATGCGGATCTAGGCCTCCAATGAAGCACATGTTCTGGTTGAAGGAATATCTTAGATATTCTGAAGCTTTCTATCATCTAGCTTTCCAATTATTGTGAAGTCTCTCAAAGATCTGGTATAGTCAACTTTATCCTAGTTAATCTCCCACAAAAATTATTCAAAAACCATGAATCGCTCCTGAACTACCCCTGTTTTCCCTGTGTGTCCACAAAGGAACAAAATCTATTTACTAAAATATGAAAAAAAATTAAGATTTCATAATGTCTTCAGTAACCTTAGCCTTGTTTTGAAAGTGTCTCCATCTTTTAGAAGTGAAAACTATTGAGAGTTACATTATGGAGTATTTATCATACTTTTGCAAGGTTTTCTTCATAAAATTTGTGCAAAAAAAGGATATCTCCATCTCCTTCATTAAACAAAGGTTACACTATGGGTCTTCTCACCCTGGTCGAAAGGCATAACCTAAAGTAGCAAGAATAGGTCAAATCCCCTTGAAGGTGCTATCCATATCTCCACAATATGAGTGATAAAAGGCTAGTTAGATCTCATCCCCGGCTACAAAACAACATACATTATGATCTATCTATCTCTAAGCTCTATTTCAAATTCATAATGCTGGTCAGCTTGAAAATGAGAAAAAATTTGGATACCAACACACTGATCTAAGGGACAAGAACTGGGTTGTAGCATATTAGTTATCATGGTTGATGACCAAAAAGAAACAAATCAGTTTTAGAATAATCATGATCAAACAGTTGAGTGTGAAGAACCTCATTTTTTCTGCATACATGGAGATAGTTACATTATTAGGGACTTGCAGTGTTTCATGAGGAATGTTAGATGGTACTCGAAGTATTTAGAGAAACTATTTTTAATTGAGGAGGAGACAAAATGTTCAGAGAACATTTTAAGAAGGGATAGAGTGAAAAAATTTGAAAGTTCTACTGAAATATCATTCTTGGTAGTAGTGGATCAGCATACTAAAAAGGATGAACAACAATTTTAAGACTCTAAAAAAAATTTCAAACAGTTTAAAGAAGAAAAAAAACTTCTCATCATATTCACGATGTTATGATTGATGATATACAACAACTTGAAAAGGCTGAAATTTTTAAGATAAATTTCATATTATCGAAAGGAATATACAACAGTCTATAGAGGCATATCAGTTCTTAAAACAACCTTCGAAACAACTTCATAAAGAACCCTTGATAAAAAAAATAAGGTTCATTTTTCAGTACAAGACAAGAAGATTAGCTTTTCAGCTATTTGGAGGCCATGTCCTATTTGGTATCTCACTAGTTCACAACATGCCATGGTAAAACCACAATTCATGCTCATATTAGAGCCTAAGAATGAGTGTCAGATACTCAATAATAAGTTTAAAAGCACTTCAGAATAGTTTGCAGATCAATTAGAAAGATTCTTCATGTTTTGGGCTATGTTTTGGAACAAATTCAAGGTACACATCTCATTTTCAGTTCTGTCATGCTACTTGTTTTGCAAGCTGAATTCATCATCTCGGTTCTGGAGAAAAGGAAGCTATTTTTCACTTCCTATCTCAAGATTTATTTAGCCTCGATTTGCAGTTGGTTAGAATAGGGTAGATTAGGATTTCCCTTTCAATAAGTGTAGTTCATTCGCATTGCAGTTTTCAATTCAATAAGTGCATTCATACACATGATCTAGTTAACCGGATCCTTTCTAATATGGGTGTGTTTTCAGAAAAGGAAAGTTTTGGCTGTATGCATTTAACTCCATGCCCAATGGATGAGAGCAAGGCACTAGTCTAATAGCTAGCAGGAAACTTTTCCCATGAGATCACCAAAATTGTTGACATTTTTCACACCCTGTGCAAAAAAGGTCAACTCGAAACTTTTAAGTTTCTTAGATTGTCCAAGTTACGATTTTGGCTATATTTGGGACAGCAATCTCAGAAAAAGATATAGTTTTTAATTGTTTGGTTTTGGAAAGTTGTAAGTCATTTTGGATTAAAACTACAACTTGGGTATAGTTAAATAATGCCATGCATCATAGTGTAGACACCTGTAGTTAGACCAATGCACTATTACTCCTAATATTCAACTCCCTAGTCTTCCCTTTGTAAATTAACGACACACCACCAGTTAGACCTATCTAACTCCCTTCTCATGACACCTTTTTGGTCATTTTTCCTCTTATAAACCACCTAAAGTGGTTGTCATTTCCTTGTTCTAACTACATTAGCTTCTTATTCCCTTCTAGCTTGCTTCCATTAGCTCCCTGGAATATCAATCCACTTTGCTGGATTGATTAAGCCCTTCAGAAACCCTTCCAAAACCCTAATTTCTCTCTAAGAGAGATTAATTAGTCTAACCTAGGTTAAATACCCTAAACATAGTCAAATCAAACTTTGACTTGCTAAAAGTGCTTTTTGGACTTTAGCCTTTGTCCCACATGCACCAAAATCTCCCTTTTTCTTCCAAGCCAAAAACTATAAATAGGGCTATACCCCCTCCCTCGTTTCAGGTAAGTGCACGAAGTTGGTGGACAATTCTGTGGACATAAAAACCTGAAATAAAGGAACCGCGATCGCGGTTCCTGAATTCGAGGTTCAATAATTACTGAACCTAGAACTGCGAGTGCAGTTATAAACAGCGATCATGGAACTCTGAGACAAAATTTAGCAGTCCCGCGACTCCTTATTTTCCTCATTTTTCATTTCAAACCACGATTTTTCCTAAACGTTTTTCACTTGTGCTTTCAATACCACCTCAAAATTGCTCATTGGACTTCTGGATAGCGATAGATTCAACCATGCTGCCAAGACAAGGAGGTAAGTCCCCGATTGTAATCATTTTTTTGCATTTTAAGTTTTTTTTTTACATTTTCATGGGTTTTTGGAAATGTTTGTTTGTGTATACAATTTTCTTCTTTTATCAGTTGGTCATAAAGCTCAAAATCATGAAAACCATCAAAACATTCCTCAAAACCCACCGAACATTCCTCAAAACCCTCTGAACATTCCTCAAAACCCTCCTCCAAACATAGATCCGTCCCTTGTGGCTCCTTCTATCCCCACTGAGCTAGCAAGAACGCAAGATAATATCATTGGAAGAATCCAAGAAAATAAAATTCTCATTGAGAACCTAGTTCAAACTATAAGACAAAATCATGCTACAAATCCATCCCACATGACTTTAGCCAATACATTGCAAACATTTATTGGCGAAGTCGAGTCTACAACCAACCAAATACATAGATGGAACACCTTTATAAGTGACTTTAGGTAGTGGTATGTGGATAAACTATCCCATGCGTCCATCAAAGACAAAAAATTTGGAAAATACCTCATTTTTGCATTATTTACCGACCCTAGAACCAATGCCCCCCTGCAGTTACTTGCAAACGGTTCCCAATCCATTGGTGCCATGATGACAGAATCAAAAACAATTTTTGGGACCAATGGTGGATGGTTTTTTATTATCCACCATGCAACAACAATGAGGTTCCTCTTTATTTTTTGAATAAATTATATTGCGAGTTCGTGCTCAATGAGGTCCCGAATTATTTTGACTTTTCTAAATTTTTTGGTCGAGGAGGTGGCTCTGGATAAAGCAGACCTGGTGCATCGCGTAGGTCAGCCTAGGATCCCCCATGTCCCAAAACCCCCAATTCCTTCAGTTATCCCTCTTACAGTGAAGGAGGTTGTGGATATTGATACATTATATGCATTAAGGGAGCTCACTGACACTCTCACCTAGCATAGTGACTAGATTACATCTGGTGATGTTGGTGGAGGTGCCAGTTCTAGTGCACTACACCACTGTGGATCATGTAGTGCCGTATGCACTGCAAGTGAGACATCATTTGCTGGTTCACAGGATTTCTTTTCTATAGATGAGATGCTTGGGAATTTTTTTGGAACTAGTGCCACTGATATTGGTCTTTCACAGGTAAATTTCACATAAATTTAAATTATATATATATATACAATAGTTTAATTCACATGTTTGAGATATATATATATATATATATATATATATATATATATATTTGATTGTACGTCATGTACATACATGTAAAAAACTAATTTTTAATTTTATTTTAAATAGCAAGAGTTGGTGAAGGAAACATCCGGCATCGACATGCTAGCTACTACGGCTGGGTGTTTTTCAAACGTAAGTTTCAAGTTGTACAAACTTACATTTTTAATTTCACTTGATTGCACTAGATTATTATCATAATGTTTCACGTGTATGTTGTACATGTATTAATATTTTTCTCTTTTATACACAGGAGCTTGGCAGGTCATCATCTGCTCAGGGAACTGAGGCTACTGGCACACCTCACATGATTTTTACGCAGGTTACTAAATCTCTTTACACTTTGTTTCTAATTACTGGAAGTTCACGTGGATTACATGCTTTGGACCTCTATCATTTAGATTTTAATATTGATTTGTACAGATTTTTGTATAGCTTATGACTGCTAGAGAGACTCCTCCATATATGCAGACTGTGGAGGCTACTGTAGATACTGCCATAGCATCTGTAGATCCACTAACTGAGGTACAATTTTTTAAATTTGTTAAATTTTGGAGATTCATTATTTCTTATTAAATTTAAATCTACAATATCAAATTTTGAATGTATATGTGAAATATTTAATTTGAAAATTAATTATTTGTATGTAGCTTACCCCTCGTGAGTCTATTGTTGTCCCTGCGACGCATCAACAAAAAATTGATAGGGATCATGACATTGCGGTAAGATTTCACATGCATTTTAACTAAATTGTACAAGTTTCTAAATTTTGAATGTATTTTAAAATTTTGGGTGTAAAAAACTTGTTGTTTATGAATGTGCAGGTTAGGTTGCAGGCATGCTTAGAGACACCTAGGACCACACAGATGAAATATGTAGTGGCATCTCCCTCCACTACATCCCCAGGTCGTGTACATGCTACTTATAGCAAGGCAAAGAGAGGGAAGATGTTTCATGAGTAGATTTATAGTCCACCTAGATGTACATATGTGGTCATGAGTAGATTCATAGTCCATTGTATATATATAGCCTTTTGCGATCGCATGTGGTCCCATATGTACATCATGACACGTGCTTAGTTCGAGATTTACACATACATTATGAACTTATACATATATATTTTTTAGAGACGTGCGTCTGGAGCACACTTTGTTTGATATATATATATCCATGTGTGTTGGTTTTCATAATGATAAATCTGAACTATATATGTTTGATTTGATTTCATTGCATGTATGATATCCTTGTATTTATATCATTATAAAGAACAATTGATAAATAAAGAACATGATTCTAGAATAAATTGTGTTTTTGAGTACACATTAGTAACCAGATCAGAGGGAAGGAGCAAGGGCCACTCCTCTCCGATGTGAATGGAAGTTTTATTTATTTCTTGTTCAGCTATTCTAATGTTTTTTACTTCTAGTATTAATGTGCTTGAATTATCTAGACAATATTTTCATTCATGTATGTTTATGTTTCCATGATCATAGAATTAGAAGTATTGTCCCTAGCAGTTCTTACTATCTTAAATAAGTTTAGAATAGATCCTTTAATCATGGAAGTTGTGTTATTTCCAATTTGATTAAGTTTACATTCTTAATATGTTCCAAATCATCTCTTCATTGCAAATAGGTTTAGACACAACATTGATATTGACAAAGTATTAAATTATTAAAGCATGAGTATGATCCAAAAAATAGATCTAGAAGTACCAAATTATATGTATTTAAACTTTTTGAAACTTGAAAAATATACCCTCAACATGTTCATTGTTATGGAAAATGGCGAAGTAGGCACCAACAGTTACGTAATTACCACGGTGATTATGCAAACACCTCCTATAGAAAGTAGTGATTTTGTCCTTGACAATGCCAAAATGTGAATCTAAATAGTTGAAAATTTTTGGACTTCCCAAATTAGTTCGTTTCTCATCTCCTTTCACCCTTGGATATAACAACTATAAATGCAAGCACATAAATAATCATCTAAGTAATTCATTTGGAGTGAATTCAAGTGTGAGAAAAGGGGGAAAGTTCTCAAATTGTTCTGGTTGTGTTCATAGATAACTAAGTTCTTTCTCATTGAGGGTTATAAACAAGTGATGCAAGTAGAGAGATCTTAAATCCTTGTTAAAGGACATCTTTTGGTAGTGATCTTGTATTGTATTGTATTGGAGATTTATATAGTGAAGTGAATAAATTTCTTACCTAGCTAGAGTTTTTCCCACATTGGGTTTCTCTAGGATAAAATTATTGTCTCCTTGTCTTGCATATATCTAAATTTCAATATTGTATAAATGATTATTTCATAACATACTGTCCATAATAATAACTTTGATAATTGTTCATTTATCATCACTAAGATAAGATCCATGTTTATTATTTAAAAGATGCAGTTTATGGATCAGAGATTTTAAGATCAAGTTTTTTGGTGTGGTTTAACTTGTGTTGACATTTTCAGTTAGATACCCATCACCTAGAATGGTAGTGAAAGTGATGAAGCTATCCTCATTCCTTTTGAAGAAGATATTTCCACCAAGAAGTGGAACCAAGGAATACGAAACATGGCTCGTAGTGAGATGCACATGAGACTGAAGAAGAACGTTTCTACAAGATGGAGGCAGATGTGGAAAGTCTATCCAAATATGTGGGAAATATTTCCTTGTCTATGGGAAATATTTAGTCCATCATGGGAAGAACAAGCCCATACCAAACTTACTCCTCCTACATTCAAAGAGAAGGCGAAGATATAAATTTAGCCTTATGATGGGGACATGAATGCCGATAAGTTAGACCATTGGCTAATTCAAATTGAGGTATATTTAAATTTACATCAAATCAATGAGAGGAAATAAATTTCATTTTAAACGTTAAAATTAACCATTCATGCTTTAACCTAGTTTGAAAGCTATGTTCATTCCTTGGTTGTTAAGAATCTTCCACCTATTTCTAAGTGGGATGAATTTAAGAGGCCAATCAAAAAAAAATTCTATCGCATTTGTTATGATGAAGAGAGGTCCATGTATTGAAAATATCTCAGGCAAAAACAAGGCCAAGATGTGCAAGAGTACACCGACGAGTTTTGGAAGAAAGTTGTCTAAATGGGAAAATATCTCCAAGTACACTGGTGGAATCCATAACCACTTTCAAGGAAACCCATTATCTTGGCCAATTCGATGAATGTAGATGAAACTCAAGTTCTCAAGCCCACTATCTAGAGAATGACAATTGAACGCTAGAGGAGACGGTGTTTCGGTGCGAAAAAGGGTCGTTGCTTCCGGGCTACTTTGTTCGAGCGTAGTCCCTTTAAAAGAGCCCTCAAACCAAAATATCATTCAACTGCGACGGGTGACTACTCAGACTCTGTGGCACCTAGAGATGCCTCGTCTAATCCAACACCTTGGCATAGGGACCCTCTACAATAGCCTCTCTCAATTTTTTCCTTCTCATTTCAGTGCTCTCGCTGTCCTATTGTTTGTAAACGCGTAAAATTGTGTAGTTGGAGCCAGTGTAAGGTTGTGAAACACTATATTTTGCAAACGGTGGGTCATGGCACCAAACCGAATGCACCAGAACATCTATGTGTCTAAGTGAATGCTAGAGGAGGTTGTGTTTTGGTGTGTGAAAGGGTCGTTGCTTCCAGGCTACTTTGTTTGGGCGTAGTCCCTTAAGAGCCCTGAGACCAAAATACTGTTCAACTTTGATGGGTGACTACTCAGACTCCTTGGCACTTAGAGAGGCCTTGTCTGATCTAGAACCTTGGTGTAAGGACCCTTTACAATAGCCTCTCTTGGTTTTTTCCTTCTCAGTTTGGTGCTCTTATTGTCCTATTGTTTGCAAACACACGAAATAGTGCAGTTGGAGCCAATGTAAGGCTGTTAAATGCTATATTTTGCAAACAGTGGGTCATGGCACCAAACCAACTATGATGGAATGTCTGGGTGGCCAGGTGAACATTATAGGAGGTGGTGTTTCAATGCATGAAATGGTCGTTGCTTCCGGGCTACTTCGTTCAGGCGTAGTCCCTTAAGAGCCCTGAGACCAAAATATCATTCAACTTTGACTGGTGACTACTCAGACTCTATGGCACCTAGAGAGGCCTCATCTAATCCAAAATCTCAACGTATAGACCCTATACAATAGCATCTCTTGGTTTTTCCCTTCTCATTTTGGTGCTCTCGTTGTCCTAATGTTTGCAAACAAACGAAATAGTGCAGTCGGAGCCAGTGTAAGGTTGTCAAACGCTATATTTTACAAACAGTGGGTCGTGGCACTGAACTGAATGTGTCAGCACGTCTAGGTGGCCAGGTGAATGCTAGAGGAGGTGGTGTTTTGGTGTGTGAAAAGGTCATTGCTTCCGGGCTACTTCATTCAGGCGTAGTCCCTTAAGAGCCCTGAGACCAAAATATCATTCAACTTCGATAGGTGACTACTCAGACTCCGTGGCACCTAGAGAGGTGTCATCTTCTATCATGTTTGCATAGAGAACCTCTACAATATCCTCTCTCAGTTTTTTCCTTCTCATTTCGGTGCTCTCGCTGTCCTACTGTTTACAAACGCGTGAAATAGTGCAATTGGAGCCAATGTAAGGTTGTCAAATGCTATATTTTACAAACGGTGGGTCATGGCACCAAACTGACTATGCCGGCACATCCGGGTGGCTAGGTGAATGCTAGAGGAGGTGGTGTTTTGGTGCACAAAAGGGTCGTTGCTTCCGGGCTAATTCGTTTGGGCGTAGTCCCTAAAGAGCCCTGAGACCAAAATATTGTCCAACTTCGAAAGGTGACTTCTCAGACTCCATGGCACCTAGAGAGGCCTCGTCTAATCTAGCACGTCAGTGTAGAGACCCTCTATAATAGGCTCTCTTAGTTTTTTCCTTCTCATTTCGGTGCTCTCGCTGTCCTACTATTTGTAAATGTGTGAAATAGTGCATTTGGAGGCAGTGTAAGGTTGTCAAACGCTATATTTTGCAAACGGTGGGTCATGGCACCGAACCGACTACGCTGACACGTCCGAGTGGCTAGGTGAACTCTATAAGAGGCAGTGTTTTAGTGCGTGAAAGGGTCGTGGCTTTTGGGCTACTTCGTTCAGGCATAGTCCCTTAAGAGCCCTGAGACCAAAATATCATTCAACTTCAACGAGTGACTACTTAGAATCCGTGGCACCTAGAGAGGCCTCGTCTGATCCGGCACCTCGGCATAGAGACCCTATACAATAACCTCTCTCAGTTTTTTCTTTCTCATTTCGGTGCACACGTGTAGGTATGGTCTTGTAAACACTTGGGGAGGAGTTGTTTTCAAAATTTACAACATTTTCAAAATTTACAAATTTTTCAAAATTTACAACTTTTTCAAAATTTGCAACTTTTTCAAAATTTACAACTTTTTCAAAATTTACAACTTTTTCAAACAATGAAAGCTTCTCTTAGTTTCAAGAATTTAAAATTCTCTACTAACAGTGCTAACCACGTGAAGGTGGAAGCTTTTATGGCACCACTAACCTAAACATAAAAGTGTTAGTCAAAGAAATTTAAGTTTCAAATCAAAACCATATACTATCTATATATGTACAAAATACACAAATTTAAAATAAAATATATTCAAACTTAAATCTAGATCTTTAAACTAAAAAATTTATATATATATATTGAAAAGAAATTATATATACCAAACATGAGCATTGTAAATTCATTCCAATGAACCATCAGGATCGGATCTACTCTGAATAGCAAACAAGATTGCTTCATGGTCTGACTCTCGAACCTTCCAAAGAATCTTGTTATTAGGCCTTCCTCGATATCTATACAGCTGAATATTTGTTGCTAGAACTAGATGTGAATATAAGAGTATTTTCCTGTGTGTCTCAAAGTCTTCAAACACCCAAATAGACGAGTTTTTTAATGGATACTGTCGAAGCCAAGTTCCAGTAACTACCACTGACCCTGTAGGATACTCAATATCTTCGCCATCTATAATAGGAGAAGTTAACTTCTTTCTTTCCTTGATGCAACGACATAAGAAATAGTCTGTTCCTTCTTCATTGTCTTCTGTCGTAGTTACTGTAAACACATGTCCTACAAAAAAAAAAACCAAGGTTGAACAACTCAAATTTAAATTACATATTAAAATTTCAATGGACATAACTCAATACAAAAATTAAATAAATAACCATAAATACCTTGTCGCACCAAAATCAAAATTTTGTCGAAGTCCTTGGATCTTGTAACTTCATCTGTAGAAACAAGTCGTAATGCTTGTCGAGGTTGATAACTAGGAAGCGGAGTTAGAGGCCTACAAATCCATCCTTCCACCCATTCTTGTGAATCACACTCAGCAGTGACAAATTTGATAGAATATGCACAAAAACATGTCAAATTTCTTGTCCATACAGCCCACGAAGTAGCGTCTGAGCTACAAAATGAGTGCATATCACTAGACCCAGTGAGTGTCATACAATCCTCGTAGTTAGAAATATGTTGTTCCTCTATAAACCAAAAATATCTGCAAACTGTGGAGTTTTCTTGAGAACCTCGGGCCATGTTGTCAGTGCACCATTCCACTATGCTCTTTGCATATTTTAATTTAGCACCATATTTGTACTTCAACTCTTGCCTTGCAAGAGATCTTTTCACACATGCCCCTGCACCGTCATGCTCTCCTTTTCCATGTCTAGCCTCAGTGAAACTCCAAATATGTTGCACACCCATCTTGACGTGCATTCTGCTCATCCAATAAAACATTCGTGGATTCTTAAACTGAGACGTGCAATTATCTGACCATATATAATGTTGTTTGAAGTGGATGTCCCTATCAAACAAGTTTCCATAAAATAACTAGAAACACCCTCGCACAAATTTAGTAGAATGAGTATGATCATCACTAATATAAAAGTGGTAATCTCTTAAAAAAATTTGATCATTCTCTGCACTATCAGGAGAATGTAGAAATGCTATATGCACAAAAATGACAACTTGTACTAAGTTGTAATATTGTGATTGAACCTCCATTTGTAGTTGCAATGTGCAATTCTCTACAAAATCGACCACTAAAACAATAGTACCAATAGCAAATGTTTCTTTGCATAGCTTGAATTGTTCATCAAACCATCGAGCTCTATGTGTATGCCTCGCATACTCATAAACAATTTCATCCTTAAATTTTCTCATAAATTTAAAAATGGGCATTTGTTCTGTAACTAGCTCACACTGTTTCGACTCTTTTTCATCTTTCAACTGGTATGCAACTAATTTATATTTATCAAACTCAACTAAATTATGTCCTATTGTACCTTCAATTTTCTCATGGATGCAACTTTCCAATTTAGGTAATCCGCTGCGTGTACTACAACTTCCATCTAAACAATCCTGACTATAAAAAAATTGTCCAACTTCTTTTTCATAAAATATAGTAGGAATTAAATCCCTAGAAGATATTGGTGGAACTTGAACACCACATTCAGATAACATAGTTTCAGAATGAAAATTAGAATGAATACGTAAAAATTTAGCATAATGCATTGCAAATTCAACATGTTGCCTACAACAACAAGTGGTGCGAGCATGGTTGTTTTTCATATAGAATGGTTTTAACATTTCAAAAAAAAATTGACTAATTTTAATTTCCAGATTCTCTTGTTCAAACTTACAAAAAAATTGAGTTTGATTCATATCTAAGAAATTCTTTGGATGTGGTTCACGATTAGTAGAACCAACTCTTCGTTTTATAACATCTCTTATATTAGGTGAAAATATAGTGTTATCATGCAAAAATTTAATAACAAATTCTCTTATAGCATCATAATTATTTTTGTCCTTACGCGGTGCTCTAGCAGAAAATGCCCAAAAATTGGCATTATTGAGTAATTGAAGGATATTACGTCTTTTAATTGCTTTCATTAGAGTTTTTCGATTAACTTGCAACATTCGACTTGTTTACATAATCAAACGTTGTTTTTTTATTGATTTACTTACAACACTAGAAGAAAGTACACTACACACAATATTACTATCCCTAGTGCGTCTCTTGACACCAACAATGTGATATGCATCATGAAGGTTTTCAACAATTGTAGAGGTTTGACCATGTATATTAGATGTTGTCAATCCTAAGGTGTTTAATGTAGGTCTCATTTTAATCAATTTCATCAAACTAACCAACAACTGACATCTTTGGCAATCATTTAAAATTTTAAAATGATTATCCAAAATTTTAGTGGCTTTTCTTCTGATTTGTCATTCAAAAAGTTTTTCAGACATTGGTTTCAAATTTTTTTCATCAACTTCAATAAAAAAATTAGGTTTCTTACGTAAAATCCTAGGAGGTTTTTTTGTCAAATTTTTCTTGTCTACAGTTTCAACATGAATTTCCTTATTCACATTTTCATTGTCTCCTTCAATTTCAACATTTGCTACATCATGAGTATTTAATTCTTCTTCAACATTGACAGTAAACTTCTTCATCATGAGTATTTAATTCAACAAGTCAACATTGACAGTAGAAACATTACCTAGTTCTTCATTGCTTACAATAGTTGGGATTGAATATGAACCTCTTCTAGATTCACAAAGTTTCCGCATTCGCTCAGCGTTTTGAATTTTGCTGGTATCTAATTCGTTTGGTGTTTTTTTACTTAATGACTTCATTTGTTTTCTCCCATAATGTTTTGCTTCCGGTGATAAGAAAAATGTGTAGAAAAAGACAAAATTTCACAGTAATTCGTACGGTAAGGTCAGAGAGTAAAAATCACATGGTAATTCATACATTGGGATGTGTGTAAATATGATTTATGAACTGTGAGTGTGCTTTATAAACCGCGATCGCGGTTTATAAAGCGCGCTTGTAGTTTATGTTAAAAAACTGTGATCACACTTTATAAACCACAATCGCGGATCTATCTACCGAGCCTAAGCCTCGGAAAATCTTTTTTTTTCCCCAACCAAAGCTATGGAAGGTCATTATGAAGTGTAAAAGGTCAAAAAACCTCAAATCTGCTCTTCTAAAGACTTGAACCATGCTAAAAAACTGAAAACATTTAACAAAAATGGTGCCATCGCGTAGGGGATATTCTTATCTTCGTAGAAATATTGTTTTTAAAGTGAATAGAATAAGATAAATATCATTTTATAATTTTTTACTAACAATAGGTCTTTAAGACATTTTTTCCCATGAATGTTCATGTCTACGTTAAATAAGACTGTAACTTTTGTTTCGCTTATCAAAATATGATAAAACTTATACCATCCCAAGCGTGGAAAAATTCTATACACATTAAAAAAAATATTTGATTTCGATATTTTTTGATATAGTTATGGCGGGCAAACGGAAAGCGCTCCGTTTTCTAAATATTTTTAGACCACTTTCACAAAAAAAATATTGCTTAAAAAAGTACAAAAAAAAATCCATCCCAAGATAGACAACTACATCTAACATTTCACCAAAGGAAAAAAAAAATAACAAGATTTGGTCATCTAAAATGTGGGCAAACGGTCTACAATCTTATAAGTTTTTTTTAAAAAGAAACTAAGTCATATAATTTTAAGTGTTTAATATAGCTAAACTTTTCCGTTTTAAAAAAAAAATAGTATTTTAGATACTAGATTCTGAATGCTATGATTCATATTTATATAAATTTTTCTAATTTAGAGTGCGTGTATAGCTAATAATCCCTACAAGTTGAGATTTTTTTGTTTTTTGCAATATGATGTCCACGGATGACCCTATATTTGTCTATCAACTTTCTGCACTTACCCTTTCCTAAGAATTCTATCTTCTTCCTAACATAGATTATAGCAATTAGTTTATGCTTTAGATTGTATTTCATCTTCTTCCATTTGACCGAAAAGAATTTGATTTTGTATTTCATAGCATTAACATGGAGTAAAAGGGAAGATCCATTGGCCTTAAATCCATTAATGGGGAGATCTCTTTCTCTTAAACACATAACTAAATGCTTAGATCCTCTTAGGTTCATTGTTTTAAGCTATCAAAGAATAGAGATTAACTTCATTTGCTTAGTTTGCATGTTTATTTCAATTTAATGTATGAAAAGAATAAAACCTTTCTCATTTCTTATCACATGGTCCATTGATCAATTTTCTAAAATCCTTTGGGGATTCTTTAGATATTCTTACCCCAAATCAATGGCTTTTGCAAATTTTCAAAGCTAAAAAATCCCCATGGATTCTTACCACAAATCCATGGGGGTTTTTTTAGCTTTTTGATAGTTTTTGGAAAGTTGGGACCAAAAATGTAATTCCATGTGATAGGATCCAGCAACTATTTTTGTGACTTCATTGATAAGGAATACTAGGTACATTTTTTTATCAAGCGTAATATTTTCTCCAATCTCGATGATCGAGGTGATCTCATACTCAAAAAATGACTGTGATCTATCCTAAAACATGGATTTCATATGAGGGAGCTTGAGTTCCCTATCCAGAGGTTTATGGACTTTGCTCCATACTTGAAACCAAGCAAGAAGGCTCAATGGAGATCCCATAGTGATAGACTCTTTGATAAACTCATAGACAAATAGAATGAAGAGTCTAAAGATGAAGTGATTTATCCATTCAAAGATGATCATGAACTACCACAGGAGGTTGATCTTACTCTTCCCCCTGATCCTACGTAGATGGAAGATGCTTCTAAAATTCTTATTGAGGAAACAAACAACATCAACATCGGATCAGAGGAGCAACCTAGAATAGTCAAGTTGTGAGATTCACTCTCAGCTCAGGAACAAAATACCTTTCTAGAGCTCTTAAAAGAATACGTTGACATATTTGAGTGGACATATGCAGATATGTCTGGTTTGGACCCGGAGCTGGTTGTGCACAACCTCGTTGTGCACGTAGATGCCAAACCAATCAAACAAAAGTTGAGAAAGATGCATCATAAGGTGGTGCTCTTAGTCAAAGAAGAATTAGAAATGTTGTTAGCTATTGATTTCATTAAACCTATTGACTATTCAGAATGGATCTCTAACATAGTCCCAATAAAGAAAAAACCTGTTGGCATAAGGATCCCCATGGATTTTTGTGACATCAACAAATCATGTCCAAAAGATGATTTTCCCCTACCTTACATCGACATGATAGTCGATTCAACAACTGGCTATGAAATGTATTCCTTGATGGATGGTTTTTCAGGTTATAACCAGATATCAATTGTGGAAGAAGATCAACATAAGACAACATTCATCACCCCTTGGGGAACATTTTACTACAAATTCATGCCCCCCTTTGGGCTTAACAATGTTGGGGCTACTTATCAGTGGGCCATGAAAGTTATTTTCCATGATATGATAAGTGAATGGAGGATTATGTTGATGATATCCTAGCATAATCCAAAAGTAGGAAAGAACAGCGTGAAGTGTTGATGCGTATCTTTCAGCATCTAAGAGACTATAAGGTTCGTTTGAACCCTAAGAAATGTGTCTTCAGTGTTTTATCAGGAAAACTCCTAGGGTTTATTGTCTCAAAAAGAGGGATTGAAGTAGACTGTGTAAAGTTTATGGATATCAAATAAATGCCACCCCTACCACTCTCAAGCAACTAAAGAGTCTATAAGGAAAGATTTAGGAAATCCATCGCTTTATTTCACAACTTGCAGATAAGTGCCACCCCTTTACTCATTTTCTCAAGAAAGATGTCACATTCAATTGGGGACCTGACTATCAGAAAGCCTTTGCGCTACTCAAATAGTACTTTTCTATCCCACCCGTACTAATGCCACCTACCCTCAGTGAACCTCTCCTCTTATACATTTATGCTACCCAATTTTCCATTGGTGCATTACTTGCCCAATATGACTTAGCCCATAAAGAGAGAGAATTTTACTATCGTAGTTGCACCTTGATCGCATATGAGTTGAATTATCCCCAAATAGAAAAGGTCTGATTAGTGGTTGTCTTCGCATTTCAAAAGCTTCCCCATTATCTCTTGAATAATAAAACCAAAATCATATCCAAAGTTGACCCTCTCAAGTACCTTTTATCCAAACCCACCCTCACAAGCTGAATGGCTAGTTGGATCATTCTCCTGAGTGAATTTGACATCAAGTTTATGAATCAAAAGTATTTAAAAGGACAGGTACTGGTTGATCAGTTGGCAGAAGCTCCTCTCCCAGGAATGGAACCTTTATTCTTGGATTTTCCAGATGCATCTATGATCTATATTGAGGAATCCATGGAATGGAAGGTTCATTTTGATGGATCTTTTACCTTCTATAGATCCAGAGAAGGAGTGGTGCTCATCACTCCATCAGGTGATGTCATACCACGAGCATTCTGGTTGGGATTCCCATGTACAAATAACATTGTAGAGTACGAAGAACTCAACGATAGCCTCAAACTAGCTATTATATGGAACATCAGACAACTGTGAATCATTGGAGACTCTCAACTTATCATTAAGTAGGTTAATGATGAGTACAAGGTTAAAGATGAGAAGGTTAATCCATATAAGAAAATGGTTGAAAATTTGAAGGAATATTTCACACAAGTCATATTTGAACAAAAACCAAGGTTACATCATGGATCCATGGATGTTATGACTACTATTGGGTCTCTCTTATGCATAAAAATTGAGGAAAGCAAGATGCCTTTCTTCATGGAACATTTACAGGTACCTCCATATGATATGTTGGAGTCATGTTTGGCATGTGAAGTTGTTGGTCCTTTATCCCCTTGGTATGATCCTATCTTCTAATGCCTACAAGATGGTACTCTTCCCCCTGACATCACCCATTCTGAAAAGAAATCCCTTATTCGCCACATAGCCTGTTATACCCTCCTATGAGGCACCCTTTATCATTGTGGCTATGACAAGAATCTGCTTCGTTGTTTGGATGTTGTTGATTCTATCCACACAGTTAAAGAAGTACATAGTGGTATTTGTGGAGCACACACTAGTGACATGGTCTTAGCTAAAAATCTATTGAGAGTAGGCTATTATTGGCCTACCATGGAATCTGATTGTTGGAACTTCATAAAGAAGTGTGAAATATGCCAAAAATATGGAAATTTAATACATGCACTAACACAAGCCTTACAACATATTACAACACCTTGGCCATTCTATAAATGGGGATTGGATCTCATAGGGAAGCTCCATCCTTCTTCATCAGATGGTCATACTGACATCATCACTGCCACCGAATACTTTACCAAATGGATAGAGGTTGTCCCTCTTACCTATGTCATTGGTGCAAAAATTTAAAAATTCATCATGAACCATCTCATATGCCGTTATGGGATCCCCTCGGCCATTTTCATTGATAATGGTAAATCCTTCAAAAATAAAATGGTTAAAACATTGTGTCAACGCTTCTATAGCCAACTTAAGTGGTCTACCCTTATTACCATCAACGTAATGGACACGTAAAAGCCACCAATAAGACCGTTATACAAATTATGGACAAAATGGTCAGTAAAATCGGCCGTAATTTGCATCTGCAGATACATCCCACCCTCTGGGCCTATCATACCTCCATCTACACTCCTATTGGTGTGACCCCATATTCACTTGTCTATGACACTAAAGCCATCATACCTTTGGAAGTGGAGCTTCCCTCCCTGAAAATATCTCTTAGAGACTATCTTGATAAAGATGAAGACTACAGAGTTTCTCGCCTAGCAGAGTTAGAACTATTAGCTGAAAGGCATATCAAAAAATCAATCACCTAAAAGTCTATCAGAATAGAGTTTCCAAAGGATATAAAAAATGCATCATTCATTAATAATTTGACGTAGGAGATCTAGTTCTCAAATAAAATTAGAATAACACTGTTAAAGACAGAGAAAAGAAAGGAAAGTTCGAGGCTAACTGGGTAGGTCCTTATGTTGTAATTACAAAATATGGATCAGGAGCCTACAAACTTGCATATTCAAATGTTGAAGAGCTTCCAGAACCTATGAATGCAATGCACTTGAAGTGGTTCTACGCTTAGGCATGACGAGAATATCAAATAAAAACTAAAAATTGGAAAAACAAGAAAAAACAAGAAAAAAATGAGAAAAATAGTAAAGAAAAAGTAGGTCGTCCTCATGTTAAAACCATGCAATTGTGGTGCATTGGGCAGGTCTTTAAGTGAAAACCACTTTTTGGTGCTCAAGGAAGATTCAACGGAAACAAGTTACTCTTACAGAAAGATGGGTAATCATTACCACTTTTTAGGTATGAGTTCTTCTGTTAGGTCTAGGAACCCTACTAAGACCACATTTGCCTTGCCATGATCTGGTTGGTTTTCTCTTATATCTGCATGGAAGAAATTACCTTTTTATGCTCTCATCTAACACTGAGCATGAAATTATTTTTACCACCTTCTCGCACATACATGCATGGCATTCTACCTTTTGTATATTCCCACATCACGTTGGGGGCATCCACGCTTCTTTGTTCTTGTACATTGCTTTCAGAACATGACCTTGGGAAATACAAAAACATTTAGAAAATGATACACAAAAATCTAAACATCTAGAAAATTTCCCTTTTCAGGGATAAAGCTAAATTCATCTCACAATGTTATCTTAGGGAAACCTAGACAACAGTGAAAAACGTAGCTACGAAAACTTATCTTTTTATATAAACCCCAAATACATTAGAAAATATGTTAATGTTGTCCCGCAAAAACAAAGTAGTGCTTTAATTACTTTTAGTTGTTGGTTTGTATAGTTTTGATGTACTTAGTCTGTTGAATTGTTGGTTCTTTAAATGGATCATTTTCTTATCTTATTTTGAATCTAGTTTAATTTAAATTATGTATTACATTAGATACATTTGGGAACTCTCATGATTTTAAACAATTGTTGTAGGATTCTTTATTTGTTATGTGCATCTATTTGAAGTTCATTTTTACTTCCTTATATTAGATGTCATCTTAATCTATTGTTAACTTTTGCATGTGTTTGTTTAGTTGTAGTTTTTTGTGTTGTTTATATGTGTATATTTGTTTAGTTTTGTTAACTTTTGTTTGTTTGTTTTGCATAGTTGTTTTTTTATCATATCTATCATCTATCATTTCATCACATTTCTAACATCATTCACTATATCATATATATACAAAAATGATAATTATTACATCATGCATGTATGCTAAGCTAATCATCCCATATCGTATCATCAATGGGGGCAACATGGGTTGCACATAATCACAAATCTATCCCCCCCACACCAATATCATCTAGTATCACCCCAAGTACTAGCATAAAAACTCATAAACAAATCATGAATCCAAAACATGTGGTGTTATCTATAGATATATCATCAACATGAAAGCATGAAATATACACATTTCTGAATCTAAGGTATGCCACATACATAAATGAAATAAAAATCATACATCATGAATCTATCATAGTATGATACATCAAAATGTATATATATACATGTATAACTGTCCAGGTCAGTACTCAAAATAATAAATCATCAATACAATAAGCCATCAAAAAGGGGCATGCATCAAAAATAATCGATCCTTCATCACGAGGCGTCATCAAAATCAGCCTTCATAAGAGACATGTATACAAGATATCTGTAAAAAAAGAATGTAGAGCTCAACCACAACTCTCGTCCTCGCTGAGGCTCTTGGGTCTATCACCTGGTCGATGAAATAATGGTGGCTGTGATGGACCTGCACTAGGGGTACCACCAAACTGTCTAGATGGCCCCTATCCAGTCAACTGCTCTAGTATAGGCTACTTAACTGATCTCACTGAATGACCTGATCTCCATGACCTAGAGCTTGTCACACTCGAATCTGACTAATGGAATGATACTACTCATTGATCTACTATAACTGCCCTGAAGTAGGCAGTCCTATAGTACAAGGCATCATAATTAGATCTCATCACATCTCATATCAAATCTACATCTTTAGAAGTGAGAGATGCCTATAGGGAAGCATCTCATTGGCCTGTCAACCTACCAATATCAGCCTAATATTGTCTCAAGGTAGTGACCTCTCGATCTCTATCTACGGTAATAACCTACACCTAGGCCGTGCCTGATCCCTCTATGTAATATAACCTTGTGACTGTACCTATACATGGTCCCTCTGGGCCACAACAATCTGCCCCTGAGTCTAGGACTAGTTTAGGAGGCTTAATATCTAAGAAGCATGTGTGGCCATCTCTCACATATGACTCTACCATGAAGCACTATTGTTGTCCTAGGTAGCCTGTGCCATAGCCTGATCCCACTCCGCTTAAAAAATTTACACCTAGGCAAGTGCCTGATCTTGCTCTGCTGTGAGGGCCTATACCAATGCTCTAGTTGCATCTCTCTCACCAGCCACATGTAACTGTACTCTAATAGCCTCCTATAAATACTGCTAAAGAGTAGCCCACTGCCTCCTAGAACTGCTACTCTTTGGAATATCAAGTGGTGGGCCCTGCTTTGGAAGTACCTACTGATGAGGGGTATATATCCTCACTGGAATGCCCACTGGGAGAAACTCTATATCCACTGCCATGTATAAATGTCTCGACCTGCGACTGGGGCCCTGTCCCTATGGCTGTTGTGGTACGGGACCCTGTCCCTTGCCTCTAACATACTATTGTGAATCGGGCCCACTGTCATCATCGTCATTATCAATATCAGCTTCACCCTCACCACTGCTAGGAGACCACACTAGAGGAGGTCTCACGCTGATGTCATACGCCACTTTGGGAATACTTAAATAGTGTGGGAGCACATCGTGGTACCGTGGCCCATAATCCTACAATATGCCCATAATCGTGGTACTGGGCGTACGTGTCCCTGTCCCTGTCCCTGTATAGTACGGTAGGATTATGGCCCACTTTGGGAATGACTCACGTGGCCGAGATGCCACAGATTACACTAGACCATGGTTTTTTAATAGCCATAGTAGAGCGATGGCATAACGAGAGTCAGTGCACATCATGGTACCGTGCGCATCTATACTAGACAGGGATAGGGACACGTACACCCAAAGTGAGTCATTCCCATACCGTGGCCCATAATCCTACAATATGGGTCACTCTATCATCGTCATCAAATTGTGCCTCTATCACAGCTAACCAACTGTAGTTCTTGCGAGTCTGAAGAACGGGTAACATACGTTGCAAAATCAATGCAAGTGTTAGGCTCTTACCTATTTCTATATATTCTTCTAAGGAAAAATAATTCTACAAATCATCTAACTTACTAATTATTCCTTTCTTCTAATCTACTCTAGTTTAAATTTTTCTATACTTGGCTATTTTACTAGCCAAGATTTTTTCACACCTCTTTTTGACACTTGCACACCCCTTTATGTGCATACGCATCCGTGCAAATGCATGCATGCCCCTAGTCTATTTTTCTCTTGGCCACAAGCCACACAGGATGCCTACGCACCAAGTATGATGGTTATGCACCTAATATTACTTGCATGTATGCACGTATCTATTTTGCCTCCATCCAATGCATATGCACACCTAGGGCACTAATATTCTTTTCAAAAAATATATGTGTGTGAATCCACCTTTTTAACAGATAAACGTGTGCGTATCTAGCTTTTTACAGGTACGTGTACGTGTCCCTGTCCCTGTCTAGTATAGATGCGCAAGCGTGTCCATATCTGTTTTGATGCATGCACGTGCACGTACTCATCAAACCGATGCATACGCCCACGCATATGCGTCAAATTCCATCCTACCTACCCTAGAAAACCCTGAAAAGGAAATAAATGTGTAATTAATAGGGGCATTAGGGGGTAAATGCGTAATAAATTTTGTTGGGTCTCGCATGTACTCTCGCATACGATCCAAGTGCCTCTTCCTCCTTGGTATTCTTGTCATCTCACTCCAAGGCTATCGCTTGCACTCATAGTAAAAATTTACAAAGGCTCTGGTAGAAATTATTGGTCGTGAGTGGGTATATTAACCCATCGTGATGCCTCTAGTGCATGTTTTCTCTACCGAGATAATTCTAACATTCTTCTATCCACCGTGATAATTATTTTTGTATTAAAATAATTATTTTAAATAATTTTAACATGCTGGGGCACTTCGTGTTGTCCAACGGTCACTTCTCCATCACACTTATATAATTTGTGCCCCTTTCGGGTACCCTTTTCTCACCTTTTCCTCTCTTTTTCATCTATTTCTCCCCCATCATGATAATTACTTATTAATTTATTTTAAATAAATTATTCTCGACCCATTTTTCTTCTTTTGGGAATATATTTTGGCTTTCTGACAACTTTTCCTTCCTACTATCACCCTTGCATGTATTTTCAGAAGATCTTAGATCTTTGGAAATTCTTCTCACTGATTAAAAAATTCAAAAAGTCAAAAACATTTAAAAAATTCAAAAATGGCTCAAAATTGGTTAAGATAATCATCTACAACTGAAATATGTGTCTCTCGCATGGGACTCATCCCAGATCTTGCTGACATTTTCAATTTTTTTAAAACAATGACTTGCGCATCACCAAAATCCTTAATCACCTACACAAGCTATGTTGCTTACTTCGTCTGTACTCTAGGGCACTATCAGTTGCCTGGTACTGTTTTCATCGTGTACATTACTTTTTTGCGGGACCCAAGTGTCCTTCATCTTTTCCCTTATATAAAACACTTTGCTTGGGGCATCATTCTTCACCCTTGTCATTTAGCAGAACATTTGGGACTACATATTGAAAACAAAATATTTGTGCACCTATCTTGAATGTTGTTGGTTTAAGAGTGTGTGATTGTACTTATTTCCCTATTACGTGATTTTTTTAATTTCTCGTATTGCATTACATTCAGTTATGTTGTATGGAGTTGGTCATTTTTAGCATAGGACGGTTGTTTGTATACTGGCTTTTCATGTCATTTTACGCTTCCATCGCATGCTCACACTTTAATAAGGACCAATGAGGAGGATCTTAAGAATTATGATGATAAAATATTAATAGCAATTACTTTTTGGACAACTCAATATCCCTTTTTCTTCTTGTTTCCCACCTTATCCGTACACTTTCCTTTCTATTGTTTCCTTTTTCAGTCGTCGATCAAGTTTCTTTGTCACCCCATCGACACTCGAGGGGGCATCCTTCGTCCTTCATCCTATTCATTTTTCTTCTACCCCTTCAAACTTTTCTACTCATTTGTGTTTGTCTACTTTCTTTAAAGTGATGTAACTTATGTCACCCCAAAGAGGGGCAAACGTAGACACCTATAGTTTGACCAATGCACTATTACTCCTAATATTGCACTCCCTATTCTTCCCTTTGTAAATTAATGACACACCTCCAGTTAGACCCATCTATCTCCCTTCTCATGACACCTTTTTGGTCATTTTTCCTCTTATAAACCACTTAAACAGGCTGTCATAGCCTCATTCTAACTATATTAGCTTGTTATTCCCTTCTAGCTTGCTTCCATTAGCTCCCTGGAATATCAATCCACTTCATTGGATTGATTAAGCCCTTCAGAAACCCTTCCAAAACCCTAATTACTCTCTAAGAGAGATTAATTAGTCTAACCTAGGTTAAATACCCTAAACATAGTCAAATCACACTTTGACTTGCTAAAAGTGCTTTTTGGACTTTATCCTTTGTTCCAAATGCACCCAAATCTCACTTTTTCTTCCAAACCAAAAACTATAAATAGGGTTATACCCCATCCCTCATTTCGTAATAATTCTCTCTTCTTCCTAGAATATATTATAACAATTTTTTTAGGCTTTAGATTGTATTTCATCTTCTTCCGTTTGAGCTAAAAGCATTTGATTTTGTATTTCATAGCATTAACATAGAGTAAAAGGGAATATCCATTGGCCTTGAAGCCGTCAATGGGGATATTTCTTTCTCTTAAACAAATAACTAAATGCTTAAATCCTCTTAGGTTCATTATTTCAAACTTTCAAAGAATAGAGGTTAACTTCATTTTCTTAGTTTGCATGTTTATTTCAAATTAATGTATGCAAAGAAGAAAACCTTTCTCATTTCTTATCACATGGTCCATTGATCAGTTTGCTTAAACCCTTTGGAGATTCTTTAGAAAAGAAAAGAAAAGTTAAAAGATCGAAGTTTAAAAGGTACAATCAATCGCAGCAGATAGGAACAAGTACATAATATCATCATCTGAAAGCAGAACTAGAACTTAAATTTTTGGTAGCATTTATTAAGATCAAAACTATGCATTTTCATTATAAACTGAAATGGACTATATAAGGTTACAGTTTATGAAGTAAAACAACTTATGATGGAAAGAGCATTTCTTCAGTTCAATTTTTACTCACAAAATGACTAAGGAATTACAAAGTTCACAACCAAAATCACATAGAAAATGGCACAGCAGAAAAGAATGGTAAAATAAGACAGTCCAGAGGAACTTTATATCCCATATTTCAGGAATCCAAGCCATAATGCTTTGTAAAATACTCAATTTTTTTGAAAGAAACATGATTGAAACATTGATACAGATTCAAGAACATTAAAAACTTACATCTCGAAGTACAATCTTAAAGTAAAAAGATCATGATATAGTGTAGAGTATATGAAAATCAAAATACCCAAAAACACACAAGAAACAATATAGAAGAATCATGCAGATGAAGCTGAGTTCAAACCCAGTATGTTTTTCTATGAAATTTTCAGTCAAAGACAAGAAAACATAGAAAACCATGAAAGATGTCCAGATCCAATGCAACTCTCCATGGCGATAGAGTAGTATTACCAGTTGTAGAGGGATGAAACAAAATAAGAAACATTTACTAAAGGAGTTTCATTTTACAAACCCTCTACACTAAGTAATGCTTGAAATTAGGAGCATACACATGATTTGAAGTACAAATAAGGGGTATGAGGTATTTACAAAGTTTCTGGGTGGAGCAACTATCATGCAAAAAATATACAGCAAAAGACAGATACAACAAAGTGAAACCAAATTTTGAATTGTACATTCATGACACTTGATTATGGTGAAAATCAAACCCAATTATCGCTTCATATCAGACAGTGACCAAACATTCAAAGGATATGGCTCTCAGTCATGGCCGAACTCAGCTATAAGCATGGAAACAAAGCACCAACAAATTCTTAAAATGGATCAAACATAAGCTTCAAAATTGGTGAGTACAATGTCAGCTTGAATCAGGTAGTGCAAGGTATAAAAGAATCTGAAGTGATTTTCAATGATACGGCCATATAAAATGTTCCCATAAGCCAAAGTGATAAACCTGACTAGGAAAAATAATATGCAAAACACCTCAAAATGGAAACATGACGAATAAAAAATTAAACAGAGTTCTAAAGGCCATTGAAATCTTCAAAGTAGATTATAGAATCAAAAGAAAATGAACAAGTTTGAAAACCAGATATCTTAAAAACATCCAGATATGGAATTGAAGACATAATATGCACAAACAGATAAAACCCTTTATCAAGGAAATTTAATATTTATCATTTAGAATGGAAAGAATGATACCCATTTCTATTTAAGATAAATACCTAAGATATGGTATCATTTTTTAATTGAAAAATGAGAGATCTCAAAAAATGATAGACAAAAGATTACCCAGGAGAGCTCGAGTCCAAAACATGCTTACCTTTTTAAAAGTTAAACATTCCACTAAGTATCAAGACAACTGATCATCAAGTAGTGAATCTTTGATTTCTTATCAATGGAGGCCAATGGATCACAGAGAGGGATTTAGACTAGAATATCCCAGAAAGCTCAAAGAATGGAAAAGAAAATGTTTAGAACAATCTCCATGAATAGCTATGGTCCTGGAAAAAAATAAAGCAAGGGTCGAGCATACTCAAAACCATCCAGGATGAACCCCAATAGAATGAAAACATCATGCTAAAAATTTAGAGAACTCAAATTCGTAAAGAAAAGCCCCAAATCTTCATGATGGCACCCTTTCATTATTGGAATCTTTCAAAGTTCATAAAGATAAAAATATAGAAGGATTTTTCTTTACATAGGTAAAACCCTCAAGAAACGAGCTTCAGAGTAGAAAATACAATGCGTAGAACCCAGAAAGGTTAAAAAATTGTAGAAGAATAATATATATGCTTGTAAAGTTCATTGTAGAGACTAAAAAATGAACTGAATCATGCTTAAAAGCTTCAACAATGGAATTTGTGCAAAAACATTGCCATGGCTTCACTAAGAGAGTAAGAGAGAAAATGGAACGATCGTTAGGGTTCAAGTTACTTTTACCACACGAGCTCAAGAAGTGAGCTAATGAAACTTAACCATGGTCAAAGAGCCAACTATCAAGCTACAAATCCACAGTGGAGACGATCAAGAAGCATTCATAATCAATGTTAACTCAAGCAAACTCAACCAAACCATGGTCAAAAGGTATGTACATGTCGAAGCCACAAAAACCCTAACTCCTCTCGGGTTAGTCTCAAAAGAAGAGCCATCGAAAAAGCTCGAGGGGTATGTCATCATAGAGGAGGGGAAAAAATTATCATTTAAATTATTATGTTTTCAAAACCATAGTATACGAAATGATCTAAGTCAAATTCAGAAGAAGGCCTCATAAATTTGTGCCATGTAAAACAAATAAAATGATTATTTAATCATAATATGTGTAAGAGGAGTCCATGTTAGGATAAGACTATAATGAAGTGCACGGTCAGTACTATTTGACCCCTGATCTATTATTACCACCTTAGTCACGATGGAATATTATTCACATGCACAAGTCAGAGAAGACAAGGAATATGTTTGACATGTAATCATGAAGGGGATACTGATAAAATTGAAATATTTTAACTTGAAAATTGGCTAAATACCTCGTACCATTAAATTGGTCAACATCAAAGGTGGTTCTCATATGGGATCTTAAAACAAAGGTATTATTTTACTTGCAGAGGTTGAAATTTCACATATGACCATAAGAGCACAAAATTATTCATGGAGATGTCAACATCAAAGCCTAAGGTTGGAGGTGGTCCCCATCAAGTGGATGCATGGGTGATTATTTTTGCAAGTATTATAGATTAATGGAATTTATTTTTCTCACTCACAAGGAGATGATTTCCTACATGCCTTCACAAAAGGACAGAACAGATAAGAAGACAAATTTTCATGCACCTAAAAGGAGACTTGATCATCAAGCAAGGTTTATTATTATAAAATTATTCACCCATGCTTTTCTTAAAAATAGAAAAGTCAACTTCAGTTTGACTCTATGTAATCAAAGGCTATTAATGTCTCTTTGAACTAGTTTGATTTATTTTATTCCTTTATTTAATATAAAGGATACAAATAGGATGCATGGGAAAGTACAACCTTAGTTTATTTTTAGGAAGTGTGGGCGAATCAATTTAGCTATATATTGTGTTCTTTGGAAAAGCACAAATAGGAATTTTTAGATACATGAGTGCTGAAGCAATTTTATGCCAGTTTTGCCCTTTGAATGTGAAGTATTTTCTGCCATTCCTATTATTTGCAGTCTTGTGTATGTTTTGCATTAATCTTGTGAATGTTGAATTCCCTGTTTAATCATCTTACCCTATTGAAAATTCAGTAATCTCTGCATGATATTAATGTGTATGTGTAACTTAGCAGTATTGGTGTGATTCTATCCCTCAATACATCAAAGTGTTTAGCCTTCATCATCTTAAAAAATCTGTTGGCCTATGCATCAGAAGTTCATTCCATATCAATTGTGCATGTACTCATTCAAAGACCTCATACAAGTTTGTTGTATTACCTTAGTATTTATTCATTTTTTATAGTCATATTTTACCCTTAAACACCAAAAATTAGTTTAGGATACATCAATAAGGAACCAACCTTGTGTTAGTGTAGGTTATTATTTATCCTTTTATTTATTTATTAGGATAATTCTTACACTTTTGTTAGCCCTACACTTGTTGGGTTAGTTTTCTTAGGTGTACTCGTTGTGTGGAGTTAGCTTACTAGTTGTGTTGAGTTAGCTTCTCAGTTATATGAAGTTAGCTTACTAGTCTTTTGGAGTTAACTTAACTGCCAGTATTAGTTAGTGGGAGTTCTTCACCACTGATTTAGGTAGTAGTTGCACTTCCCTCCTCCTATATGTACATCTTTCTTATTGAATAATTAAAATCATTCTATTGTAATGTATTCAACATTATGGATTATGATGGATTTCCATATATGGTATTTTAGCTCTTCTGCTTTGCAAATTTAATGTGGTGTGCTATTATCATCTGAGATCACGGCTTGGAATAATATTCTTATCATTCCTTTCATGGTATCAAAGCCATAGATGATGTAGACATCTATCTGTAAGTTTTTCTTTGCAAGTAAGGGTTTATTATTTTCATGTATTTGGAATTTGTGAGCAATTTTCTGCAGCATGCATTTTTATGCAAAACAAAGTGTGCCATTGGATTTGGAAGGTGCCAAAACCCTAGAATCAACTATAAACTCGGCCATGTTTTGAGACAGTCAAATCTATCTACATTTTAAAGGTTTTTTTGGCACATTTCTCAAAAAATCCGTACAATTATGTACAGACATATTTTTTGGCTAAAAAATTATATCAGATTTTTGGGTTTTTCAAGAAACTTTATGGGCTTCTCTCTATTTTTTGATACAGGTGCCAGAAAAAAAAATATTTGCAGTCAAAGTTTGTATTCACAATTATGCTTTTTGGGTGCTTTATTTTATCCATTGGATAAAAGTATGTCCCTTCCGGATGCATTCTTTTACCCTCTCGGTATTTCGGTTTTGGATGCAATATTTTATCCATTGGACGCAGATCTGTACCCTATGGGTGCATTCTTTTATCCATTAGATATAAACGTGTACCCTCCGGATGCATTATTTTACCCTCTGGGTATTTTGGTTTTGGATGTAGTTTTTTATCCACTGGACGCAGATCTGTACCCTCTGGGTGCATTCTTTTATCCACTGGATATAAGCGTGTACCCTCTGGATGCAATGATTTACCCTCTGGACATTTTAGGTTTTGGGCACAGGATTTTATCCTTTGGTTGCAAGCATGTATCGTGTGGTTGCACTCTTTTACCCTTTGGACATTTGGGTGTCACGTGTACCTTTTAAAAAGATCAGAGTTAAAATATTATTTTAATAGCAAAACCTTGTAGAGCTCATAACTTTTGATCCGTAGCTTGGATTAAGGTGATATTATTTTTGAAATTGTGTATTTTTTCGAGATCTACGCATTGGTGACATTTTTATACACATATTTCAAATGTAAAAGGTGCTATTACTCATTGTAATACTTACATGCACTCAATTATAAAGTGCCAAATTCAGGAGGGTGTTGTGATCACTTGTGGATGCATTTTCGATTGAGCCCGACGTCCTAAAATTTTGGGTACTGCATTCTTGTATCTATGGGTGTATACATTTATATCTCTCGTGTTTGTTGAAAGATTTTAGATTTGTATTTTCGAACATATTTTGGATTTGTATTTTTGACACTTTTTGTGGCATATTAACAGTCTCTCTTATGGGGGAGCTATTCTGGTGGAGCCCAGTGTTAGTTTGTCATTGTTCAAGTAGTTAATTTTGACAATTCATATAGATCTGTGGTGTTACTCTATCCATTCTACAGTATGGGAGGGTGTGGTGTTGATACTGCTTCTTCAGGTTTCATGCCCTTGCCTTGTTACCTTGGATTTTTCTTGGATCGTGGCACTCCTATTTATTTGGATCTTGTGTCCTTGCCTTGTTTCCTTGGTTTTTCTTGGATCATGGCACACCTATTTGTAGCAATTGATCAAATTATGTTTGGTGTTTTTTTTCACTTTTCAACATCACTCCATTGACAGTCTCCTTGCATGGAGCTATTATGGTGAAGCCCAGTGTCAGTTGTTTTTGAGTTATATGATCGAGCAGTGGATTCAGACCATAGTGTGCACCACACTTCTTCAGCATTGTACAAGTTTTTGGAGTCGAGATTTTGAGGATATCTTGCAACAGGATTTTTCTCTCTACTTTGTTATTGTTGGTTTTGGGTACCTTGCGGTGTCCAACTTTCCTAGTTATTGTACGTGGGTACCTCATCAGGGCTTGTTACCAGGACCCACCTTATTTTCCACTCACCTAAGCTATGCTTATGGGAGAGTGTTAGTGTAGGTTATTATTTATCCTTTTATTTATTTATTAGGATAATTCTTACACTTGTGTTAGCCCTACACTTGCTGGGTTAGCTTGCTTAGGTGTACTAGTTGTGTGGAGTTAGCTTACTAGTTGTGTTGAGTTAGCTTCTTAGTTATGTGAAGTTAGCTTACTAGTCTTTTGGAGTTAACTACCAGTATTAGTTAGTGGTAGTTCTTCACCACTGATTTAGGTAGTAGTTGAGCTTCCCTCCTCCTATATGTACATCTTTCTTATTGAATAATTAAAATCATTCTATTGTAATGTATTGAGCATTATGGATTATGATGGATTTCCATATATGGTATTTTATCTCTTCTACTTTGTAAATCTAATGTGGTGTGTTATTATCATCTGAGATCACGACTTGGAACAATATTCTTATCGTTCCTTTCACCTTGATACCAGAGAAACACCTCAAAATAGGTATACCCATAGACCTGGGATGTTTTCATTGTATCTACGAAAGAGAGAGATAAACTTTGCAAGCTTAGAACAAATGCAATTATCTCTCTACAAGGTGAACTTTCAAGAGATAACAAATACAAGTTCTAAAATCTAGTCACTACAAAGGTTGTGATCAACAAGGATGTACATTTCATTGAAAATAAAGCATGGGATGGAAGTATAGAGAAAACTATTAGTATAACAACTATTCTGTATGATGATATTATAGATGAAACTTCATAGCAGAAAGGTAATATATATTCAAATCTTTAACATGCATCACAAGTAGTAGCAAAAATAACACCTTCATCTACAGTTCATAGGTCTCCAATATTTCAGCCATTCAAAATAAACTACAAAGGACATCAGAAAAAGCTCCATCACCACAAAGTAGTCCATCATCAAATAGTCTTGCACAACGGTAACCAAAAAGTCTTACTGTTATTTATAATGTTGATATAACTAGTTCATTTTAAGTTTTTGCATTGGCGTCTCAAGCTACCGATCCAATATATTTTTAAGAGAATGTAAAGAGTGAAGTTTGGGCACAAGCCATGGATGATGAGATCGATGCTATAGAGAAGATTCAGACATGGAGCTTATGGATCTTCTAAAAGGAAAGGACGTGATAGGAGTCAAGTGGGTCTACAAGACAAAATACAATGTTGATGGAAAAGTATAGAAACATAAAGTAAGGCTGATAGCAAGAGGTTTTATGCAGCAATATGGATTAGACTATAATGAAACATTTGCACTAATAACACGTTTGGACACGGTAATAATAGTTTTATCAATTACAGCTCAAAACAAATGGCCTATTTATCATAAGGATGTTAAATCAACATTCTTGAATGGTTTCCTAGAAGAGGAAGTTTATGTCAATCAACCTGAAGGTTATGAAGGAAAGATATATAGGTTGAAGAAAGAACTCTAAGGTCTCAAGCAATCACTTAGAGCTTGGTATAGTATAATTGATTCTTATTTGACTAAGAATGGGTTTAGTAGGAGTAACAGTCAGCCTACCTTATACACAAAGATAAATGAGCAAGGTAAGATTCTAATTGTTTATTTATATGTAAATGCTTTCATTATTAGTAGAAATCTATCTATAGAGTCATTCTAATCAGCCATGAAGAAGGGATTTGAGATTAGAGATCTTGGTCTTATCCATTATTTTTTGGGCATTGAATTATAACAATCAAAAGGTGAAGTTTTTATTTCACAAGTAAAGTATGAAAATGAATTTTTTTAAATGTTTATCATATTGATTTGTAAGTCAACGCTAACACCATTTGTAGTGGTTTTGATGTTAAGAAAAGGGGATTGTGGATCATTGGTGGATCTGACATTGTTTAAAAAGTTGGTTGGAAGTCTTATGTATTTGACAGCCAAAACACTTGACATTATGTATGGTGTGAGCCTCATATCAAGGTTCATGGAATCTCCAAAAGATTCACATTGGCAAGCATGAAAAATGGTTTTGAGGTATGTGTGTGGAACAAAGAATCATGGAATTTTATATTCAAGTTCAGATGAGCTCAAAATAATTTGTTATAAAGATATTGACAATGTTGAAAGTATATATGACAAGAAAAGCACATCCAGATAAAATTATTACTTTGGAATAGGATTGGTTTCATGCACATCAAAGAATAATCCCATTGCTATGTTATCTTCAGAATAATCCCATTGCTATGTAGCAGCGACATGAGCAACATGTCAAGCTATTTGGATGAGAAGAGTGTTGAAATATTTGAGGCAAAAACAAGAGGACGTTGTAGAGATTTTTTGTGACAACAACTCATCAATAACATTATCTAAACATCATTTTTTTATAAGAGGAGCAATCAAATTGATTTGATATTAGTTAACAAATAAATTCATCTTAAATTTTGAAGATCTGAAGATTAGTTTAGAGACATTTTTACAAAGGCTTTGGAAAATGAATTTTTTGAGTATTTGCAAGGTTGTTTAGGAGTTAGTGATCTTGCATATGATAGATCTTGAAATATAAACAAAGCTTCGAAATAGTGAAAGCTACACGGTTAAAATTAAGGGGTACTATTGGAAATATGTATGCATATGCAACATGAATAATTTCCACCATACATTTTCAGGAAAGATAAGATTAGATTTATTCATGTTTTAGTTTAACTCCAGCTTTGTCTTCTTGTTAGGAAGTCAAATAAAATAAAACAAACTTTTTTATGCATGCACAATACGTAGGTATATTTAAAGCAATAGTTTAGATTTAGAAAGTCAAGTTTAAGTGCAGTTTATAGTTGAGTTTAAAAGGATTCTTTTCTATTTAATTAGCCAAATTTGTTATTTTTTCGTATACACACAACTGAAGCTGTAGATGTAAAGGAAAGTGTTTCCTCCATAGTTTAATTGTATGAGCCGAAGATTTGACATTGAAAATAAATTAATAAAATTGTTTATGCACAACAATGCTGGTTTGATTTCAGATTACTCTATTTTTTATTTTGAGTTATTTTATTGTTCTATTTATCTGGTTCGTTGTACAAGACTGCAAATTTTCTACAATTTTCGAGAAAAATAAAAAAGCACGTTTTTTTCATGCAGAGGTTATTTTTAAATAGATATTCCTAATTTTATGAAAAGTTAATCAAGTAAATAAGTCAAAAGCTTTGTATCACACAACATCATGTGCTATTTTTAGTTGATGTTCTATTTTTGATATTTGAGTGTTTAATTGTTATAAAAAATCCATCTACATAGTAGAGGCAATTGTAAGTGTTTTTACACACACACACACATTGTATTTAGCTGAAGCTCTGACAAAGAAGACAATATATATGCACAGAATTAGTGATTTGAGGTTGAAATAATTTGTTTTATTTTTGTTGTTTGCTATTTTATGTGCCTAATTTCTACAAATTTTTATCAGAGTGTAGATTTTTTCAACAGGTTTCTAATTGACACCAAGCTACGACATCTATATCTGGTCTACAAACACCATAATTTATAAGAAAATTAAAAGTATTGGTTATTAACCATAAAGGCACTATTCATATCCTAGGATGTGTGGGAAATCATAGAGAATGGTTACACAAAGCCCGCAGATGCAACGACATATGTCGCACTATCACAGGAAGAGAAAGAAACCTTGAAGGAATAAAAAAAGAAAGATGGAAAAACTCTTTTCTTAATTTATCAAGGCATGCATGAAAGCATCCTATCTAGAATGAAAACAACTAGTAAAGCATTATTACATGGGAGACTCTCCAAGTTTCATATAAAGGTAAAGAGAAAGTACAAACCACAAAGTTATAATTAATTTGAAAAGATTTTGAAAATATGTCAATGAAATATTTAGATTACGTAGAATCATTCCTTACATTTTTAGTTTGTTTAGTCAATCAAATTAAATCTCAAGGTAAAACTATTGAAGACATGTGGCTTAGAAGTTTGTATACAAAATTTGATCCTTTGGCAGGTTCTATTGAAGAAACTAAGGATCTAAGTCTATTTTCAATTGATGCATTACATGCATCACTAATAAATCATGAAAAACGGTTGAATAGATCACATGCAGTTATAGATCAAGACTTTTCATCACAAGTATCAAGAAATCATAAAAGAGGAATAGGAAGGTTAAACCCTAGAGTCAGAAGAACAAGTCCATCTAAAGGGCGCAACAGGTTGAAGAAGTCTATAAAAATCAAGTGGAAGAGGACATAGTCAAGAGAAAAATCATAATCATTATTTAGGTCAGAGACATGATAAGTCACATGTGTAGTGTCACTATTGTAAGAGATATGGCACTATGCTTATGATTTTTGGAAAAATCAACATGATCAGAGAAAAAAAAATCACAATTAGGTTGGAATCTCTACTCAAAGATCCATGTCTATTGCATGCACAAATATTTATGAAGTATCACCTATTGAGTGTAATCTATCACAAGAGAGTCCTAGTGATGCGTGTTATTTGGATTCTGGTTGTAGTAATCACATGTCAGGTAATTTAGATTTATTTTCTAACTTGGATGAGTCATCAAAGACAAAGGTTACCCTTGGGAATAATAATACAATAACTGTAAAAGGCAAATGAACAATCAACATTCTAACTTAAAAGGGGGGGAAAATATTATGTGGGATGTTTATTATGTTATAGGTTTGAAGCATAATCTTATGAGCATTGGTCAATTGTATGAAAAGGATACAAATTTTACACTAAATACAATGAATGTGTGATTATGGATAAAGATGCAAGTACTAAGCTGATTGTTAAAGTGAAGATGACAAGAAACATAATCTTTCCTTTTAAGATTATACTAGCCACATCCAAAGCTCATACTACATATCATTACGAAGCTAAAGAAATTCAATCAACTTTTCAATCAGTTGAAAAATATGAATCGTGGCTATGACATCTTAGGTTTGGACATTTAAGTTTTAGTGGTTTGAATTTATTACATAGAAAAAATATGGTAAAAGTTTTGCATTTGATTCAAAAACTAGAGAAATTTTGTGAAGGTCATATTTTGGGGAAGCAACACAAATAATCCTTCCGAGTTGGTAAAATAGAAAGAGAAAGTGCACCACTTGGAATTGTTCACTCATATTTATGTGGATTGATGCAAACACAATCTATTAGAGGTTACTCATATTCTATGAAATTCATTGATGACTATACATGGAATACATGGGTGTAATTTTTGAGAAACAAATAAGATGATTTTGATATATTTAAGTAGTTCAAGGCCTTAGTGGAAAATCAAAATAAGTGCTACATCAAAGTTCTGAGGACAGATAAAGGTCAGTATGTTTCTAATGCTTTTGTAAATTTTTGCAAATATCATGGTATACACAAGAAATTTACTGCCAGGTATACACCATAGTAGAATAGTGTAGTAGAGAGAAAGAATACAACCATCATGGAGATGGTGAGAATTATGATGAAGGAAAAGCATCTTTTAAATGAGTATTGAGAAGAAGCAGTAACGATTGTTGTTTACATCATAAACGAGTATCCAATGCAAATTGTTGAAAATACGGTTCATCAACAAGCTTGGACTAACGGGAAACACAATGTTTCTCATTTTATAATCTTTGGATTAGTGGCATACTCACATCTTCCTAATGAGCTAAGGAAGAAGTTAGACAACAAAGAAGAAAAGTGCATATTTGTTGGATATTCAGAGAATACAAAAGATTACAAATTGTTTAATCTAGTTACCAGAAAGGTCATAATCAATGGAGATGCATAGTTTTCTGAAAATGAGGCATGAGATGGAAGCATTGAGAAAATAGACAATTTAGCGATAACTATTCATCATGATGAAATGGCAGATGAAAGTATAGAGCACCAAGGTATTGTATCTTCTTCGAATCTTAGACATGCACCACAAGTTGTAGCACAAGATACACCTTCATCTACATCTAGGAGGTCTCCAAGATTTCATTCATCTTAAACTATGCAAAAAAAAAACAAAAAAAACACAAGAAGTAACTCCTTCAGTACCAAAATTTCATCATCTGATAGCCCTTTGCAGTGGAAAACAAGGAGTCTTAGTGAGATTTATAATGTTGATACAACTAATTTTTTTTTCAGTTTTCACATTATTTTCTCAAGTTGTAGATCCATTATATTTTGAAGAGGCTCTAAAGAACTAATTTTGGGTCCAAGCCATGGATGAAGCAACAAAATCCATAGAGAAGAATAAAACATGGGAATTAGTAGATCTTCTAGAAGGAAAGGACATGATAGGAGTGAAGTGGGTCTACAAGACCAAGTACAATGCTGATGGTAAATTAAAAAACATAAAGGAAGGCTGGTTGTAAGGGGTTTTTCACATCAATATGGAGTAGATTACACCGTGACGTTTACACCCGTAGCACATTTGGACATGGTAAGAATGGTTTTAGCCATTGCAGCTAAAAAAATGGCATATTTATCAGATGGATGTAAAATCAACATCCTTGAATGGTTTTCTTGAAGAAAACGTTAATGTGAATCAACTATAATGTTATGATATTTAAGGTCATGAAGAAAATGTATACATGTTGATAAAATTTCTCTATGGTCTCAAGCAAGCACCTAGATCTTGGTATATTAGGATTGATTCTTATTTGATAGAGAATGGTTTCTGTAGGAGCAGAAGTGAGCCTACCTTATACATCAAGATAAATGAGCAAGGTAAAATTTTAATTGTTTGTTTAGATGTGGATGATTTAATAATTATTTGAAATCTATCTACATAATCATTCAAATCAGCCATGAAGAAATAATTTGAGATGATAGATCAAGGATTCATGTACTATATTTTGGGCATTGAAGTTCAACAATCAAAATAATTTTTTATTTTGAAAATCAAGGTATTTTAATGATGTTTTGAAGAGATTGAACATTTTGAATTGCAAGTCAGCGCCAACACCTATTGAAGTAGATTTGAAGTTAAGAAAATATGATAGCGGATCATTTGTAGATCCAACATTGTTTAACAAGATAGTTGGGAGTATCATGTATTTAACGGCCATCAGGCTTGATATTATGTATGGTGTGAGCCTCATCTCATGGTTCACAGAATCTCTAAAATATTAACATTGGCAAGCTAGAAAAAGTACTTTGAGGAGTAGTTTCATGGGAATAAAATAAGCAGCCCCTAGTCACACCATCTTTAGTAGAAGTAGAGCATGTAGTAGTAACAAGATAAACATGTTAGGTTGCTTGCATGAAAATGGTGTTGGAATATTTGAAGAAGAATAAAGAGGATGCTACATAGATTTTTTGTGACAACAATTCAGCAATAATATTGTCCAAAAATCATGGTTTTCATGAGAGGATCAAGCACATAGACACAAGGTATCACTTTATCAGGGAGTTGGTTAACAAAAAATAAATTTAACTTCAATTTTGCATATCCGAAGATTAGTTTGCTGATATTTTATGAAATCTTTGGGAAATGATTTTTTGAGTATTTGAGAAGTTGTTTGGGAGTTTTTGATCAAGAATTTGTCAGATCTGAAAGTGTACACTAGGATCTAGAAGAATTAAAGTTTGAAGGTCAAAATTAAGGGGGAGTGTTGGAAATAGATAATTTCTCCCACATGTTTTAATTGCTATTTTTTGCGAAAGTAAAAAGTAAGTTGTTTTTCATGCCTAGGTTATTTTTAAAAAGATGTCCCTAATTTTAAGAAAAACTAAAAAATAAAATTATTTAAAAGCTTTGTATTACACAAAAGCATGTGTTATTTTTAGTTGGTGTTCTATTTGTAAGATTTGAGTGTTTTATTGTTAGAAAAATCCATCTACATATTAGAGGGAATTGTAAGTGTTTTTATGCACACATGGATTATATTGAGATGAGGCTCACAAGAATGACAATATATATGTAGAGAAATGCTTATTTTGAGTTTACAATAATTTGTTTTATTTCTATTGTTTTCTATTTTATGTGCCTAATTTATACAATTATTGTGTGTATGTTGTTTATTTTTTACCTTTTTTGTTGCATTGTACAAGAAATAATGAACCCAGAAACAATATTCGAGATATGTATTTAAAAATAGTTATGAATCAAACTATTTCAAAGACGGGTATACGTGGCAAAAATACAGAAAGAAATCTATAAGTAACACCCCCAATCACGGTGGATATCCCATCCTACTCACCACATTTAACTTGTTAGGGTTTAATTTTAACAAGTGCCACCAGGTTGTCATCGCGTCCCTTAATATTCCTGCAAGAATGATTATAAATGTTTGTATAATAGTTGTACTATGAAAAAAAATGGAAAAGGACACACGAGATAAAGGAATTTTGATAGGGAAAAAATAACTGAGAAATCTCCACAGTAATGTGTTATATTGGAAAACCTTCCATAATTCTAGCACAACATGACTATGAGGATTCATTTATAAGGAATTATACTTCTCTCTCTTACACCCCACACATCTAAACACAATTGACGCTTATGAACCTCAACTAGTTCCCCCTACTACATATTTATTTACGACTTTTTTATTGTAGTGTATTTATTGGATTTAATAGGTAATGTTTCTATCTGATTGGTGTTGAAATATATTGTTGTTACGTCCTCAAAAATATAATCCAAGGGAATGAATTCTCTCTGGGAGTAGCCACATTGTAATAATGTGAGACTTCTTTCCCAAAACAAACTAATTCCTCTATACCCACATTTTTATATAAACATTTATATATTAATTTAACAAACAATTAATACACATATCATCAATATATTTATTTTAAAATTAATTGGTTAATATTAAATTTTCATATAATATTTTCTTTAAAGAGTCTAAATTGATTTTGTATCAAATTGTCCTGCTACTCTAAATAGCAATCTTGAAACAAAATTTCTGTGATGAAAACTAAGGAGCTACCAACATAATAATGTCGTGATGTCATAATATCATTTATTTATTTCACAACTACTCCTTGCATTTTAAAATGTTTACTATTTCACTATAACATGATTATATTGAATTCATTCAAAGTATGTGTTATAATGTTATTATGTTATACTTTTTTATATTCACTTTGTTATATCATGACAATTTCAACAAATTTTCACAAAAGCTTCTATTCTCTTTACAAGAAGAGTTCTGGGACATTAGAATGTAATTAAGATTCATCATTAAAATTTTAAAAATTATGAAATTAATGTCATGTGATGTATAGACAAAATTCCATATTATGAAAAAGTTACTTTACGTTGGATGCAAGTGAAGATTAGATAGTTTATTTGTAAGCTTATATATTGTTTTGATTTTGTGAAATTGCAAGAACCAACATCTAGAATTATAGCAACCTACCAACTAATTCTCTTCTACATATCTTTCATAATGAGAGCATGTACTTTTATAGCCAAAGCACATACTATAATTATATTTTCTTGGAAAGTGGGTTAAACAATATTCTAAGGTAGAGCCTGTTATTTTACAATGAACTTAAGTTACAAAAATAAGTTATCTCTACTGGTATTAGGCATAACCAGAACTCAAATTAAAAATCTAAGTTAGATATACTAGTATTCAGAAAAGTAATTTCTTTCAACAAAAATGCCTATAAATATCCTAACACCCTTGCAACGACATTGTATGTGTAGTAAATTACTAAGAAACATCTTATTTTTGTCTACTCCATAAGGGAGAACACGAACAAGTTTCTCAGTAGCTGTGGGTGTAGTTCCCACTCCTCTTCAACACTTATCATATTTTGACTTTGATTACTATGGACTATAGACATGGACTTTACATGTTATTTCAGTTTGGCATAATGATAGATCGTAGAGATATTATGACTATTAATATGTTGTGATTGATATTATGATTGTATGGATTCTTAGAGGCATGGATAGAAAATATGCATTGATGATGATGATTTGTGGTATATATATATAATGACATTCTAAATATCTATCATATTGACTATGTTTTGGTGTTTGAACTAATCTTGTGATCTCATTAATATTGATGAAATTGTAGAATTGAGATGTTTTTGAAATGATAAACAAATGATAACATTGCATATATTCGATGATGACTTTGTGATATGATGATTTTTATTGATGGATGTGCATGTATTTTCTTATTGATGTATGTGATGCAGCCATGAGTCCGTAGAAGGTATTTTTTTATTTTTGCAGGTGATTATATCAAAAGAAACAAAAAGGGGGATAGGATACCAAGCATATTGGAATATTGGATTGATAAAACGAAGGTCACCATGTACTCTTTATGTTTAGTTTTATTGTTTTGTGTTGTTAGATTATTAGGAGGTCCCCATAGGGGAGATGACCTCAAATTCTGACAATGGGCTATGTGTGTTTTCCCTTTTCTTTTTATTATTTATTTAGTATTTGATTTATTTTGTAATTTAATTCACTTCATTATTGTTGAATAATGTCCTCTTATTTAAGTTGATCAATCTTTTTAATTATTGTAATTTGAGATGGACCAACGGGTATTTAGTTTTGGTAGATTGTCCTTGATTTTATTTTGGATTTGAAAGGATTTTTATTGGTTTTAGTGTTGTGTACTCTACCTTGCATGTAAAATTCGGATTTTGGCTTAAGGACATTTTTGGAGGCTTGTGGGACAAGTTAAGATTGTAACAAAGCTCTTAAATTTATCTACCAAATATACCTATAGGTTAAGGGGTCAATAACAAACGCCATTATGTGACTTTAAGGTAAAAGGTGATATTTATTTCATTTTCTTACATGATTTTTTAATTGTGTCATTTATAGGTGTGGGTAAGAGTTTTTGTGTGTAAGAGGCTTGTTATTTCCTAAACCACCAATTTATTAACCTTAGGTTTGATGTTTGACTTGGTGACATGGATTTGAAGAGAAGTGATGTGGCATCCTACATGGAGCCACCTCACCCTCCTCTCATCTTTTTCTTTATATGAAAGTTAATTTGATGGTTTTGGGGTTACTTCATTTTATTGTGCATGGTTATTTTGGAGTTTAATTTTGAGTTTCTTGTTTGGGAGTCTTGGACCTCGATCGTATTTGGAATTGAGCTTTGAAGGAGCTTAGAGTTGTGATTTTGGATCACGTTTCTTGTAATGGAAAGGTAGGAACTTCATCCATGCAATTTATTTTTATATATGTGTGTGTATGTGAATAAATGAATGTTTTGTTAGGAAATAATGGATAAAATATGTGGAATAATCCCTCACAGAATCGCAACAATAGAATCTAATATGCAAAAAATATTATAGATCTTAAATAAAAGTGTAGAATAAAATAACACAACATAAAGAGACAGTAATTAACAAGGTTCACCCAATTTGGGCTACGCCCACTAAGAATCACTTGCTCAGATTTTATTACAAGCCACCGCTCTCTCAATACAATACCCAGATCTATTTTGAGCTATGCTCAACAAACTATACAAAATTCACACCTAAATTCAAAACACATTTGCAATGCTACATCATTCCTACCATATGCATAAAACCATATAAGTACACAAATATTTAATCAGTTTTACAAAACTGTGAGTATGAAAACCATGGGCCAAAATTATCCCATAAACCTATGGGTCAAAAATCCCACCCATATGAGAAAAAAATGTTTCCCGGTATATCGGGCAAGATTTAAGGCCAAAATTTTTTTTCTTGGGGGCTACGCTCTCAAACCCTTGCTACTAGGGGCTACCACCCTTGAACCCTCACTTGGGACCCGGACCAACCTCAAACGCTGGCAAGACAACTATGGAAAGTGTACAGTACTCTTAGTGTAGAGTCTTCAACACTTTCTCACATGAAAACAAGCTCCACAACCTAAGAATCTCCCACTTGGAGACTAGTTTTCCTTTGAGAAAGCTTCTCAATCCTTCATTAATTTCCATGAAGACCAACCAAAGTTGAACACAGCTTCAATTTTTCCCTTGTGACCACCTTGGTCATCATTTCTATAGGATTCTAACTGGTATGAATCTTCTCCAACTTCAACTTCTCTTCCTCCAAAGTTGTCCTAATGAAATGGTACCTTAACTATATATGTTTCATCATAAAGTGGAAAGAAGAGTTCTTAGCTAGGTGTATAACACTTTGACTATCACTATGTAGCTTTCCTTCCTCCTACTTATCCCCCAACTCCTCAAGCAATTGTTGTAACCAAATCATTTCTTTTCTTGCCTCAATGGTAACAACATACTCAGCCTTCATGGTTGACAAAGCCACCAACTTCTATAGCTGTGAAATCCAGCTTAATATTGTCCCACCTACAATGTAAACATAACCTATTGTGCTCCTCTTGATGTCTACAGCTCGATCCATATCTATATCTACATGGGTAATATCAGGCCTGGTGCACACCATGACATACATCAAACTGCCAACTGTTGATGAGTAAGGTACCTTGGACATCTGGTTTCTCTCCTTCTCTATATTGGAACACTACTCCTTTGATAACTTGAAATGGCCTGCCAAAAGAGTCCCAACCATTTTAGCATCCTACATATTAAGCCTCTCCTAGACCTTCTTAATGTAGTATTCCTAAGATAAATTCATCTTCAGTTCCTTTCTATCCCAAGATATTCTCATACCAAGGATTTGTTTGTCTTCCCCCAAATCCTTCATAGTAAAGGATTCACTTGGATACTTCTTGAGTACTTTTATTTCCTGCATGTTTTTACCTGGAACCAACATGTCATCCACATAAAAACATAGGATAATATAACTGCCATCCTCAAATTTCTTTGTATACATGCAATGGTCAAAATGGCATCTAATTAACCTTGCTCCATCATGAAGCTATCAAATTTCATATACCATTGACGTGGAGCTTGTTTCAAGCCATAAAATCTATTTTTCAATTTTCACACCAACTCCTCTTTACCTTTGACCTCATAGCCATCTGGTTGTTGCATATGTAGATCCTCCTCCAAATCACCATGGAGAAATGTAGTCTTTGCATTAATATTCTCTAAGTGCAAGTCTTCTACTGCAACTATTCCAAGAATAGTTATAATATAAGTCATTTTTACTACAGGAGAAAAAATCTCATCAAAATCTATACCTTTTTTCTGTACAAACTCTTTGACCACCAACCAGGCCTTGTATCTTTTCTTTCCTCCTTGCTCTTTGAATCTCAACACCCACTTTTTTTGTAATGATCTTTTTCCTTCACGTAGCTTCACCAAATCCCATGTTTGGTTCTCCATGAGATCCTGATGCTCCTCATTTATGGCTTGCTCCAACTTCTTCCTAGCATCTACCTGCATTGCTTCATCAAATCTCTAAGTCTCTCCACTATCAGTGAGTAATAAATAATAAATAGAAGGAGAAAAATGTTTAGGTTCTCTTCTTACCCTAGAAGACCTCCTCAATATAGGATTTTGGGGCTCTTGTTGAGGAGCTTCCTTAACTGATTCAGGTGTCACTTTCCAATCCAGAAGATCCTCTATTGCTGCATATTCTTTCTTGGATTCTTCCCTATTTTCCTACAACTTCTTCTTATGTACATGAATTTCTCATTAAAGACCACATCCCTAGATCAAATGATTTTCTTTTCCTTAATACTCCAACATTTATATCCAAAATCATCACCACTATAACCAATGAAAGTACATTTTTCTCATTTAGCCTCTAGTTTGGTCATATCATCCTTGTCTATATGGACAAACACCTCACATCCAAAGACTCTAAGAGATGAATAATCAAATTTCTTACCATAACAAGCCTCCTCAGGTATGTCTCCATCCAAGGCACTTGAGGGTCCTCTGTTTATCAAGTACATAGCTATGCTCACCGCTTCTTCCCAGAAAGAAAGAGACAATCCTACATGTAACCTCATGCTCCTAATACATTCCATTATTGTTTTGTTCATCATTTTTGACACCCCATTCTACTGCAGAGTTCCTGGAACCATTATTTTCTTGCAGATTCCATTTTTAGAATAGTAATCATCAAATTCATTGTTGCAATACTCCCCTCCATTATCTGACCTAAGAAATTTTAGCTTAATACCTATTTCATTCTCAACCAAGGATTTTCATTTTAAAAAAGTGTCAAATACATTAAATTTGTTTCTAATAGTATAAACCCAAACTTTCCTTGGTGCATCATTAATAAAAGTAACATAATAACTAGAAGCCCCAAAACATGATACCTGATCTGGCCCCATACATCAGAATGCACTAGGTTTAACTTACTCTCTATTTTTGTAGGTCCAACCTTGAGAAACCATACTTGCTTTTGTTTCCCATATATGCAGTCCTCACAGAACTCCAAAAATATTTTGTATATCCAAGAAAATCCTTCTTTATGATCTCCATTCCCTTATGGCTCATATGACCGAGACTATGGTGTCACAATGTTGTATCTTCTTCTGAAGCCATAATATTACAAACATTATTGCTATAAGTGGTTAAATACAAGGTTCCAACCTTCTCACCTCTTGCCACCACAAGAGAACCCTTGGTAATCTTCCAAGAGTCCACTGTAAACATCATAGTACAACCATCACTTCCCAACTTCCCTTCCAATATCAAATTTTTTCTTAATGTAGGCACATGTCTGACATCCTTCAATAGCCAAGTATTTTCCTTCTGCATCTTAACCTAAATAGAACCTTTTCCAACTATGATGCAAGAATCATCATCACCAAGAAAAACATGTCCAAAATCTCCTTGAACATAATCAACTAAATAATGCCTATGTGGAGTAGCATGGAAAGAAGCCCCCGAATCTAAAACCCAGGATTTAGTAATATTGTGCAAAGAAAGAATTAAATAATCGAGACATACAGTACCCATTGACACATTTACCTCTTTATTTTCTTCCTGTTGTTTCTTCTTGTCCTGAAGCTCCCAACAGTCCTTATTTGCATGCCCATACTTTCCACAGTGCCAACATACTATCTTGCTTTTGGGTTTTGACCTTTCCCGATCCTTTGATTTTCCACAACTTCCTTTATTCTTCTGTCTCCCTCTTGTTTCAAATGTCAAAGCATTCCCTAAAGTATAAGATTCACCAGAGATTTTTCTTCACATTTCATCACTTATAATCACCCATAAAACATCCTCAAACTTCAACTTCGAGTTAGCTGGAACCGAGTTACTTACCGCCATTACTAGGCTATTCCAACTCTCAGGTAAAGGGCACATAACTAATAAAGCCCTAAATTCTTCATCAAATTCTACTGTAACCAAAGCTATCATATTTACAACCATATTAAAATCATTTGAATGATCTGCTAATGAACCATTCTCAGACATCTTCATATTAAACAACTTTATCTTTAAAAAAATCTTATTAGAGGTAGAGGGTTTTTCATACAACTTCCCTAAAGCATCCATCAGTTATTTTGTAGTCTTTTCCTTTAAAAAATTAAATAATACTGAAGATGCAAGGCACAACCACATTTTCCCAAGTGACTTCCTATCGAGTAAATCCCATTAAGCATCCATTATGCTCAAGTTTTTTTTCACCTTCTCAGACATCATAATATAAAGATCCTTATGATAAAGGTAATCTTCCATCTGCATTTTCCAAAGAATGAAATTCTTCTCACCGAATTTATCAACCCTTGATCTTCCATCATCTGCCATAGCTCCTACTCAAGATACAACTTTCCCTAGGATTCAACACTTCAACAAACTAGACTAGGATTTGATACCAATTGTTAGGAAATAAGGGATAAAATATGTGGAATAATCCATCACATAATCTCAACAGTAGAAACTAATATGCAGAAAATATTAAAGATTTCAAATAAAAGTGTGGATTAAAATAACACAACACAAAGAGACAATATTTAACGTTGTTCAACCAATTTCGGCTATGTCCGCCAAGAATCACTTGCTCATATTTTATTATAAACCACCACTCTCTCAATAGAATACCCATATCTATTTGGAGCTATGCTCAATAAACTCTATAGAATTCACACCCGAATTCAAAACACATCTGCAATGCTACATTATCCCTACCATATGCATAAAACTATATAAGTAAACAACTGCTTAAGAAGTTTTATAAAACCATGGGTATCAAAACCATGGGCCAAAACCATCCCATAAACCTATGGGTAAAAATTCCATCCCATATGAGAATTTTTTTTTTTTCTGGTATATCAGGCACGTTTTAAGGCCACAAAAAAATTTCTTGGGGGATGCACTCCCTAACCTCTGCTATCAGGGGCTTCGACTCCTGGACCCTCACTCGGGACATGGCCCAGTCCTGAATCCCTACGAGACAACTATTGAAAGTGCATTGTACTCTTAGTGTATATTTTTGGGCTTGGGTAGTATGGTCTTAAGTATGGTGTAGGAAAAGGTTTATTGGGATATTTTGGAGGGAGGCATAAGAGTATTGTTGCATATTTTAGGAGGGAGTTTGGTTGGGTGCCCCACCTTTTAGATAAGAAAAATTCTTACTTATGTTATATGTTTTATTTGAGGGAGGCATAAGAGATTGTTAGAGGCATAAGAGATTGAGGGAGGCATAAGAGAATTTGAGGGAGGAATAAGAGTCTTGTTTTGGGTGTGTTTTTTATTTTAGAGGGTTCAAGGTGGGAAACTAATCCCATTGGGAGGCATCATTTATTTCCTATAATTCCTTGCTCCATTGGCTTAGAGATTTCAAGCCTTGTTTGGAAACTTTGCATTGTTTAAAATTTTTATTGTTGTGTTTGTGTGTGTCTGTTGAAATATTGTTGGCATTTATGTTGTATTGTGAAATAATTTGTGAAATATACCATTGGTTATATCCATTTCATAATTCTCTATGGTTGGGGTTCACAAGCCAATAAGGAGAAAATATTTTTTTCCTCATTAGATTTTTGGTTGGGTAGAAAGTGTTGCCTACTCAACCTTATTTGTTGTTGTGCTTGAAGAGAAGAAAATGGTGGAGCTCAAGTTGAATATTTTGACTTTAAGTATTTTTTAGAAGAAAAAAATGGAATCCTATATTCATAAAAAGCTACCATGTTATTTCCACTTAAAGCAGAAGTCTTGTAATCTTGGATTTTAAAAGAGAGCCTTGTAATTATATTTATCAAGTTATAATGTTTTAGTTGAAAGGAATAAGCTTAAGTTGTATTTTTGGTTGGAAATGAAACTCTCCAAATCCTAGATATTATTGAAATTTTAATATGTATTCTTTGGAAAGGAATGATGTTGTTGTAAAGAAAGTGTTGTTGAGTTCTTTGGGTTGTATTGTTGCAAGCTTGAAATAGAAAAAATGAGTTATTTAAGTATGTTGTATCTTATTTTTGTCTTCAAATAGTATATGTGAAAACAATGAATTGAAGTTGGTGTTATACTCAAAATTCTACATTTTATTGTAAGGAAAATGTTACAAATTTAGTGTTTTAATCAAGAAATGAGATTTGATTTCTTTTTATAATTACAATTTGTTTTAAAATAGTTTAGTAAACTTATATTTTGATATATGTAATGATATATATATATATATATATATATATATATATATATATATATATATATATATATATATATATATATATATATATATATCACTTGGTATATATATTCTTATATATACTCATTTTTAGAGCATTCTGCCTCACACAGAGACCGACATCGGTAGATTGTGTACTGACATTGGTTACTATACGGTGTTACAGTTTTACAAAATTCATTTCCAACTTAAGTTATAAAATTTTATGCTTAGAAAGTCATATACAATAACTATGGAACTCTACTTGTCTATTTAAAGATTCATGTAAATGAATAAATCTAAAAATATCCATTTTATACTTGTGTTACTTTGAATATGCTAAATCTTTAGTAATCGGCGTTGGCTACTATACCAGTGTCGACATTCCTCTAACTAGCACCAGTCACTGGAAACTGTACATAAATCTCACTTTCAACTTTAAACTTAGAAATTCATACCTTCTATTTGAGTCAGAGCATCCAATGATTGTGATAAACTATAGAATGACACAAGAATGTATACATATGAATATATTTGAGGATATATTCATTTGTATACACTATTTTATAAAATTTAAAAGATTTTTTGGAATCACCACCAGTAGTGGAACCGATGTCGATAGCCAGTGCATACCGCTGCCAGTCAAGTGATTGCCACTAGCCACCTATGTGTAGAAACATTTTTTTTTAAATGTGATGTTTTACCAAACTAGTGGATTTAAAGAAATGAAACTTAAATAGAATGTAGATCTAATTATCTACACGCATATATATGTGTATATGCATATATAGACTCATGTATATATGTATATAAATGTGTATACACTTAGATCCTTAAAATGGGTTTTTCCCCAAATGTAACTCAAGAAAATGAGAACCATTAACAACTTTAACTAAATTTGTTGATGAATCCTTGCAATAAAATGAATGAAAATAACTACACTCTACAAGATCTATGCAAATAAATGGGTGAGCCAAATGGGGAACGATATTTCATTCTAATTCATTCCACTATGGTTTCTCTCATACTTTCATGGATTCTTCTCCTCCAACATACAAAACAAAGAAAAGAAAAGAGAAAAAAGGAGGAAAGTAGGGAAAGGAAAATGTTAAAATGATCTCATAAGAATGATTAGGGTTAGAATGAAAACCAAAGATCTAAGGGCCTAAAATGAATCAATATAAGGGTAGGGAATCATTCCTACAACTTTTAGGTAAGGGTATGTTATGGAACTATATGTTTAAATTAAATGTTTGTGTAGTTTTTGAATGGGGTGAGTTAGAGCCTTAGTGTTTTAAGTTAAAATGTAACCCTCTTATAATGGTTTAGAAAATAATTAAATGGAAGTAAAACTATAGTGAAAAAATAATGGCATGGTGGAGGGACATTAAACCTAATGACTTAAGGTGATTAAATTAACTATAAGGGTAAATTTTATAAGTGTGGAGTATGGATATTAATTTCCTAAAGGAATTAAACTTAAACTAAACAAGGAATTTATGGATGCATTGCTAGAGGATTATAACTAGAAATAATTATAGAAATAGTTTAATATTATTTAATTATTAATCAAGGCGCTATCAACCTAATGTAATGAAGAAAATTATTGGTGGGATTTAATTAAATGTACTCTAGGGTTTAACACCCTTAAAACCCTTTAGATAAAAATAAATTTATTTTTTGTAATTTCCTGAGTAATTATTTAAGATTTAATGTGGATTGGAATGCCAAAAATGTGTGCATTGTAGTTGGCTATTAAGTACATTTATTTACTACAACAAGTAAACTTCTAAATGGACCACTCACTACCTTAGTCATATAATCCACCAAATTAACCTTTGTCTCACTATTTCAAACATAAACATCTTATCTTCTACTATTTGTGTGACGAAATGATATTGCACATCGATGTGCTTGTTATCATTGAATCACAACACCATTAGACTTGTACGAGTGTGCTTGCTTGAGCTCATGGTGTGAGTGGGTAACATGGGTGCTATCTCAAAATTGTGGGACTTGCTACTTGAGATAGACCCCCAAATAAAGTTGTTTCTTACTCCTAAACTACCTGTAACAATATAATCTAATTCAGGAAACACTATCTTATCCTAATATAAATTTCCAAGGTACTAGGGAGAGAGAGTGCATGAAAGAAAAGCCTACACTAAAGCTGTGATACACTAGAAAAGGAGGGAATGAGAATAGATTTCAAATGTGTGAAAGATGGAAGTAAAGTACATATTATAGAGGGTGATAACATTACTCCATAGTCTAGCAACTATATTCAAAATAATATTTCATACACACGACAATGGTAATGAATCCTTACAAGAGGATAAAAATAGACACAATATATTTGCAATGAGGTTGAAAGGAAAGGAATAATGTAAACAAACACATCACAGGAAGATACATCCATAAACTTGTATCTATTGCTTGATGATATGCACAGTTCAATTTGTTACAAAATAAGGGCTTAGATAACCATGCAAGAAGTCCAATACAACGTCCTGTAGCACATTGGATTCACAAAAACAATTTTACAGAGTTATGATACTCCCAAAATATCATCTTATAATGAGCTCAACACTCTAATTTATAGAATTCTAAGAGGAGAGAGAGAGGGAGAAATGAAAATCCCAAAAATTTACTTCCCACAACTTGCAAGAGGTAACAAATGAAGTGAAATTATGGTGTTTCTTCCAAAAGGCTCCCCATACTGTCCAATAACTTGCAATAGTGAAAAATGTAAGCCCATTCTTCATTAAATGTTCTCACAACCACCAATAAAATCATTGTTCAAAACTTGGACACGTTTTCAAAAACAACAACATCAAAAATTCATCAATTTATGAATTTATTGAATTATATGCGTTAAACTTGGAATCATGATTCCAACGAGACCAATTTTATGAAAATCTGTTAAGAATTGCAAAAGTTATGGTCTTTTGAGTTTGAGTGGATATTTTGGGTGGTAATTACCTTGGGGTAAGTTTGAGGTTTTATTTCTCTTAAAAAATAAGCTGGAGTATCATATTTGAACAAAGCACTATAATCCCAAATTCACCCCAAGGTAATTACCACTCAAAATTACCTTGGGGTGAATTTGGGATTATAGTGCTTTGTTCAAATATGATACTCCAGCTTATTTTTTAAGAGAAATAAAACCTTGTTTGTGAAAAATTATCGTCACTTATTTTTATATGATCCAAATAGAGGCACGTATCCTTTTAAGAAATACCACTTCCATTCAACCATGTGTTTCTAACATGTATGTATCCTATGCATTAGAAATAACCACACTTGTTTGACATTTTTTCATTGAACTTACTCCTCCAATGAACAAGTTGAAAACATAACCACTACTGAATCTTCAAAGAACAAGATCACCACCCCTCTCAAAATCCACAACACCACATGGAGTCAAATATTTGATTGCACATAAATCCTTCCCTTAATAGAAAATATCATAATCACTAGTTCACTATTAATATTTAAAAATCCACTATACTACAACCCAATGTTCATGCCGCAAATTTTTCATATATTCTCCTACTACTCCTAGTCCATGTGTAATTTTATGCCTTGTGCAAACCATTAGATACACCAATATTCTCACCACACTCTGATATGGCACATGTGTTATGTCCTCCAAATCCTCTTGTGTATTTGGACATTGTTCAATAGAGAGTTTCTAACTAGTTGGAAGGGGTGTGCTTACCAACTTGTTGTCCTATGTATTGAACGTTTCTAACACCAACTTCACACACTTGTACTTAGATTTAGCTAAATATTTATCTTGACATGATCCATTTTGATCACCATTCCCAAATTTAACTTTACAATACCAAGATCCTTCATGTCAAATTGATAAAAATGTTAATATTTCACACATTTAATCATTCCCAGTTATTACTAACTAAAACATTATCACGATCCACATAGATAATTATGTGGATAAAATTATCTCTTCTTCTTTGAATTACAGATAAGGATCTACCTTTCTTCTTTTAAGGCAAAATTTATGAATAAACCCATAAATATTCTTATTCCACATTGTTGGTGATTATTTCGGGACATATAAGGACTTCTTCAAGAGATAAACTATGTCCGCATTACCCTTAACTCCGAAACTGTCATGTTACTTTATGTAGATTTATTCCCCAATCTCCGCATTCAAAGATATTTTTTAACATCCATCTAATATTTCTCCAAATAATATGTGGCAATAATGACTAAAATAAATAGGATGGAAGTAAATTTTGTAACAAGAGTGAATACCTAACCAAAGTAAATTCCTTCGACTTGAGAAAACCCTTTCGCAATAAAGGAATTATTCTATTTCTCCAAGTTACCCTGTGCAATAAAATTATTCTTAAATACCTATGTCTAACATACCAATTTTTTTCTAGGGGGTATATGTACCAAGTCTCATGTATCATTATCATTTATAGTATTGATTTCCTCCTTTAAAGCCATTATCCTAGAATTACTCTTATCTAAACTGACAACTCCCTTTACTATCATTGGTTCCCCATTATTTTTAACCAATAATCAAAATATTCAACATAAAATATAAGCATTAAACCTATAAGATTTAATTGAAAATCTATCGACATTCTACATCTAGAAGTAACACTATCATCCAAATCATATTTTATGTTTCTCCTTGGTGTGATTTTAGAATTACTCATCTCATGAATCCCTTGCTCTAATGATTTCTCTTGAATGACTTATCTAAACTCATTACCTATTAGTTGGCATTATGGTAAAACCTTTTAATCATAAAAATTATTGTCTCTCATAGTGTCCCCTTTATCATTTCATGATACCACCTCTCTAGATTCTACCTTTGGTTTCTCTACCACGTGAATTTTATTTTCCAAATCTCATTCTACATAAATTTCATGACATAAAATTCCCTGAGGACAACATTGCAGTTGTAAAGTACCTTTTGGAGTCGTGGATTCTATAACTTATAGCTTTTGACACCAAACCCATGCCTAAGAAAAAGTGAATTCTCATACATGAAGTCAAGTTTCATTTTCTTCTCATTGGGATATGTTTATGTGTTTAACAAAAAAAGAATCATAAGTGTTGATAAATGGTTTCTTTCCAATCTAAGATGCATATGTGGTATTGTCCACCATTAATGATGTACATGATATGTTCACCAACTAATATGCAGTAATCCCTACCTCAGTCCAAAGATTTTGATATAATATTACACCACATAACATACTTAGGGTGTTATCTATCAGTTTTTTTTAATGCAATCTACCACTCAAGTTTATTGTGGTGAGGAAAGAGTCATATTTTTCTTCATTATTCCATAATTTTAAAATAATTTATTAAATTAATTCTAAAAATATTCTCATTCATTTTCCTTCACAAAACCTTTATCCTTTTACCATAATGGTTCTCAACTAGTGACTTGAACATCTTCAAATTTTTGAGCACTTTATATTTTTCCTTGAGAAAATATATGCAAGTCTTCCTAGAATAGTAATCTATGAAAGACACATAAGAATTTTAGTTTCTTTTTTTGGTAACCTTCACTATTTAAAATATGTACTTTTGCATCACCTGTTAAATACTAGTTGAATGAGCTACTTAAAGAAGAAAATTAACTCTGCTCTATTTTCCATACACTCAATTTTCTCAAAAGTCAAATTCCAAGGAATAATTTAAAATTTATTTAACCATTCCTTTTGATTTTTGACATGTAACTCATTTTCAATAATATGTCCTAACCTTTCATAGCAAAACCATTTTTTATCCTTTGTAAGTAATTATTTACCTTTTTCTAAATCTTGTTGTCACAATCTCTCCTTGACAACCTTTGTCTTACACACAAAAATTTGTTATGGTGATATTTCATTCATATTTTCTTTTGACTATTTTATCTTTCATCTACTACTATGAATAAACTTAAATTTCTTTTACCCCTGATAATATAAATTTATTTTTTGCACAAACTATTGTGCTCGCATCAGTTTTAAATATATTTCATATGTACACTGTGTATCCTAAAACTATATCTTCACACACCACTTTGTACCCATCATTATTTAATGAGGATTATACATCAAAATTATTCATCTTGATCAATAAAAACATATTTCTAGAAATTCCTAGTATGTGCAAAAATCTAGAGGGCTTTTTGGTCCTTCCATATCTAAACTTTAATTTTACTCTTCCTCTCTCCAATATTATATAGATTCAATTATATCCCATAAAAATTGGTCACCCTTATATACCTCATATTCTAAAAATCATTCTTTTTGACTATTCATGTGGACTGAAAAAATTAATTAAATAATCCTTTCGTTAATGCATGCATGTGGACTTACAGTTGCAAGGTAAACACCAAAATAATATGTGCTTTATCCTCCTTAAAAATGTGAAATATATTGAGTTTTTATTTCCTTCTCCCTACAATTCTTATTAAATTTTAATGGTTTACCATACTTGTAACACTTTTCACAAATAATATAGATTTATCACGACACTCCACCTATTCAAGAGTATGGGATAGTGTGTTGTTGATATGTCTTATTCAGGTCTTGTGTCCTTTTCTTGTTGCATTTGTTGTTCTAGGTTCATTAAAACATATATTATTTTGGATCTTATTTCCCTATATTATTTCCTTATTTTTTATACTTTGACCATGGCGCTCCTATTACTTTGGATCTTGTGTCCTTTTCTTGTTGCATTGTTTGTTGTTATCAGATCATGACACACCTATTTGTAGTGGTTCATCGAATTTAGTCTCCTTTTTTCAATTTTAGACATCACTCCATTGATGCTATCATTGTATGAAGCTTTTATAGTGAAGCCAAGTGTTAGTTATTTTTTTTTTTTTTGTGATTGAGAAGTAGATTTAGACCACATTACACACACAAATTTTTCAACATTGTATGTGTTTTTTTATCAAATCTTCTTGGGATACCTTACAACTTTTTTTTCTATATCTACTTTGTTATTACTTGTTTTTGGTACCTTGTGGTGTTCCCTTTTTCCTAATTATTGTGTGTGGGTATCTCATTAGGAATTTTTTCCAGGACCCACCTTTTTTTCCTCTAACCTAAGTTATTAATATGGTAGGTGTTAATGTAGGTTATTATTTATCCTTTTATTTATTTATTAGGATAATTCTTGAACTTTTAATATCCGTACACTTGTTATATTAGCCAGTTTAGCTATACTAATTGTGTTGAGTTAGATAACCAGATGTGATAAGTTAGCTTACTTATTGTGTGGATTCAGATCTACTATCAGTATCAGTTAGTGAGAGTTATTCATGACTCATATAGGTGGTACTTGAAATTTCTTCCATTGACGCTATCATTATATGAAGCTATTATAGTGAAGCCAAGTGTTAGTTATTTTTTATTTTTGTGATTGAGAAGTAGATTTAGACCACATTGTACACACATATTCTTCAACATTGTATGTGTTTTTTTATCAAATCTTCATGGGATACCTTACAACTTTTTTTTTCTATATCTACTTTATTATTACTTGTTTTTGGCACCTTGTGGTGTTCCCTTTTTCCCAATTATTGTTTTTGGGTATCTCATTAGGTATTTTTTCTGGGACCCACCTTATTTTCCTCTAGCCTAACCTATTCCTATGGCAGGTGTTAATGTATGTTATTATTTATCCTTTTATTTATTTATTAGGATAATTCTTGCACTTTTGATATCTCTACACTTGTTCTATTAGTTGGTTTACCTATACCAATTGTGTTGAGTTAGATAACCAAATGTGCTAAGTTAGCTTACTTATTGTGTGGATTCAAATCTACTGTTAGTATCAGTTAGTGAGAATTATTCATGACTCATATAAGTGGTAGTTGAAATTTCCTCCTATATATGCACATCTTGTTATTCAGCTAATATATGGAGCAATGTATTCATATGGATTAGATTATTGACATATAGAATTTTCTTATTGTATTGTAATTATCTCATTGTTCTTCATTACTTAATTTTTTGTGTTTATGCCTAGTCTAACCTTTGTGTAATTCATGTATCACATTTTTCACCATTGCGATCTGTTATTCAAACGATCTCTGGTCTTCCCAATAGCTATATAAAAACTTTCATATAATCAGTTTCGAGTCTACAAATTATCTTTTTATCCATGCAATTAAATTATTCATTGCACATGTCTGAAAAGAGGGGAGAAAACATATGAGGTTTATTCTACATTTTCAATATACATACATCCTTTTGGTTACAAAAATATGAAGTAAAGAAAACAACATAAGAATCATAATGTGGAATAAGATGTTAGTAAAATCTATAGGATTCAAAACCATACATCGTATTCAGGAATGTATGGATGGTTGTGACCATATTCTATGATTTTGTTCAAGGTCACTTTCTCTATATCTTTTGATAGTCTTAGTTTTTTTCCCAGTTTGATTAAGGTGTAAATACGATCAAGGGTGTAACACATTCCATTATATTTCTCCATGGTAATTAATTTTAAATTTGGTTTTGGGAACATTAAATGCATGGGTTTTTTTTCTCCACTCATATTTTAGAATGAAATCAATTCTATTTAGCTTCTACTCAGTTATGTAGAACATGGGAAGAGTATGGGAACACTTATTTATCTTTTATATTTTGTGCCCTAATTTATAAAATTGTTTTTATATCCATCTATAGTGTTCTGGTATGTGGGGTTATGTAAGGTATTAAAGTAGATAATTTCTTCGTAGGAATACTTTTCTATACTCTTGTACTTAAGGGGAAGATATAAGAGTTGTTGAATGACATTAATGTATAGTATTTGTCCTTGGCAAGGTACTTTGGATCCTCAAATTTTTAGTTCTTCCCTTTGGAATTATTATTTTTGGTTGGTACAACTCATACATCAACCTCTCCTCAGCATAAGTTTAGGACTATTCACCCCCACTTCTTGATAAGAGTTCAACAAATCTATAATCTCCTAAGTACAAGAAAGGGAACACATTCCCTCCATAAACAAAAGTGTATTTTTTTCCATGTTTTACATCTCTTTTAGAATTTATTGTTGCACATTTATTTACAATACTTTCAATACAAAAATTTACTTAACATTATATTTCATATCTTAGGAATTTATAATGCCCTTTACTATAGGTTTTGTTTTGGAGCGTGCCAACAACAACACAATGTGATGTTGCAATACATGTCTACATACTCAGGTATCTTTTCTTTTATGATTTTAATTTCTCTTCATACTTAATGGGGTGAAAAAGTAAACACTCAAATTTGACAATTTATCCTTTGACATTCTTGATCTTGACATTACACACTTGTTTGTAAAAATGGACTCTCCTCCCTCTTTCTTAGCACACCATGATATCTCTTGGTTACTTGTTTATCTTTTCATACCTCCTTGTCATTGATTTATGAATTTTAAATGCATAAAACACACCTAAAAAAAATTTCATCCATAGAACCATAATGTAAAATCATTATTTTCCCTCCGAGTCAAAACCAACATTTTCAGTCAGGTTGTACAAATCTACAAAGTCAACCATATTGTATAGTTTTGTACAAACATGTTTTAGGATAATTATTTCAATTATATCAATTAATATGAGTAAATATATTCCCTTGGTCAAAATTTCATGATATAATAACATTTGTAACCATAATAAGAAAGTAAATCATACCTCATTTAAGGACATGCTACTTTATGATCTCCTCATGTAAAAGAAAAAAAGGTAATGTATGCTCCCTAAATATAATATAACTTATGTTCATCGATTACATAAGTGTTATATACAAGTCATAATCCTCATTTTAGGTGTAGGAATTTCCTTATTCATTTTACAAGAAAGTAAAGTGACCCCTCCAAAGTATTTCATGAAGTATGGAAGTCAAAGAAAGCATTGTCAAAGTACAATTATCAAGTTATGATTGCATTATGGTACATATCACATGATGGAGAACCACATGTGGTTCAATCCCTCTTTATAGAAATGATGAAATCATTGGTGAAAAAGGTTCCAACAACACACCTAAATTTATTTTTTATTAACTCCTTGCACTATAAGAGGTATATGGTTTGAGAAGAATTTACAGAGCCATTCTAAGGATGAGAGATGAAGAATGAAACATAGTGACGTAAATTTCTAGGAAGGAAAATCACCCATGATGTTGAAGACACAAAATACAAATAGATCCAAGAATGTAAAAAATGGTCTGCACTGTATGAATTCTATTTACCTAGTTGTGTAGTTTTGTCTACTTTCAGTTTCAAGTTCCAATTTCTCTAAGAAAGCATTATTTAGTCTAAGATGAATGTTTTCATACATTTAGATCACCCAAGATCTTCCATATTCACTTAGAATAAGATAAATTTAAATTTTTCTTTGTTTTGTTATAGTTTCTAGATCAATAGTCACTTTTAAAATTGTTTTTCTAGTTTGTGTAATTAAGGTTGGGAGTTAATTAAATCATTATACCCACATGTTGCATTATTTCATATTTTTTATGCATGTTATTTACACATTATTAAATTTGAATTTTCACATCGCTAGATGCAATTATGGGTTAGTATTTTATAATATTGTGTAAGATTGATGTGTTTTCAAAATTTATTTGAAGGGAGGTTATGTTGCTGAAAGTATTCCAATAAGGGTTGGATAATTTTTTCTAAAAATCATCTGATCCTACCAGTCTTAAGGTTATGGAGTTTTTTATAGGGAAAATTCTATAGGAAATATGCCAAATTATTCGTTGTAGAAAATAATGATAGAGAGGAAAAAGAGGAATAGGGTTGGTTAACAGTTCAATTTAGGAAAAACACACTAGAATGATCTAACCAAGTGATATGGAGATGGGAGGAAAAGAATGATTGTTTTTTTTTATTTCAAATTTATTTTTCTATTATATTTCTTAGTCTAGCTGGTTGTTGGTTTTTCATGTTATATATTTAAGTGTTGTGTACAAGTTTTGAAGGAATATTTCAAATATCTTAATTTACCAATGAAATAATTTTTTTATAAATTGATATTATAATTGAAGGGATCTCATTATACCATACTAAAGTATCTCCTACAAAATCCTTTTCAATGAGCTTATATGTAACATATGTATTTTTTTGAATCCATTCTTTATATATGTTTCAATTTTTTTCAAGAAAAGGGGTTGGATCAATTGACCCATAACAATACATGGTAGGAGAGACTCCCTCTATGTCGATAGAAACTATGTAAGGAGACATGGGTTCATTTTTCACGGTTTGGATAATGTTATTTTATAAAGGGTAATAGGAGGGTTTTGGAAAGGTCCCTTCGCTATTAAAATAAAGATAAAAAATCCAAATAAAGCATTGAGGATTACAAAAAACTAGAATCTAAAACAACAAGAAAGACCATTCCATGAGCAGCCTAAAATAAGGAAAAACCCACTATAAATACCTAAATAGGTCATCAAGAAACCAAATCCGAAGAGGTTATAAGTCTAGAATTTCATACTGGACTTGTGACTCCTAGTTTGAGCAGGTTGAAAAATAGTATAAGAAATTTCATTTTTAACTTTTGTCCATCTGTTATCCCTCCGTCCTTTGAATATTTTTAGGTTTTATGTTTGGTAAGCGGGTCCACTTCCTTTGTTTCACCTAAAAAATCTATAATCGATCCCAATTTTATTTTTGTTCCATTTGAATCATTACGGGTCCACTCGAGGGTAGGATCATTTAGGTCGAGATCCACCATAATGGCCTCATAACTCATGTTTTCACCGCCATTCTCTCCCATTGTATCATGCTTCTCAATGTGGATTCTAGCTAGTATATTTTTTTGTGGGTTGGTTTCATTTAACCCCACACGTCCATCATCTAATATTTTAGGAAACAATAATACCACAACTAACTCCATCTAAAAAGTTTCTTCTGGAACTCCCACCCACTTCTTGTTTGAATTTTCCTCTACCTCGACATTCTTATATGTTGGGGCCAGCCAAACATTTCAGTCCAAGTTGGATACCGACTCACCTAACAAGGTTAGCACCATGAAATACTCTCTGAAATTATTTTCTACACTCATAATAGTTTGGGAAGACATAATCACAAGGGGATGTATAGTCATGACTGCAGGAGGTGAGATCTCCATCCTCCCACACTCACAAATAGAATATCCTTCCTCCTAAACAAGCACTGGCTAGGGTTGTTCCAACACTTTTTCAACCATCTTCAGCAAAATGGGATTCCTTTTTTCTTACAACCATATGAACCGTGGCTCACTCTCCCATATTTACTGCAAAACAAAGATGAATCTTCATAGACAATTTTTTGCAGCCAGAATTCATCTCTAGACACCAAGTTTATGATGGCATAATAATATGTAGCATATCTTCTATATAATTAGATTGTGTAGATTAGATAATATCACATCATTTTCGGATAATTTGTAACCCCCTCCTAATTTTATGAGGAATATTGTTTAGCCTCTTAGCTATATAATATGTATTGTTCCTTTGATTTTATATGAATAAATAAGAGATATCAAATATCTATTTCCTTCCCATTATTTACTCGTCACAATTTTTTAATAGAGAAAAATTGATCTCTACTGGTGTGTTGGAAAGGAGAGACCTTTCTTTATTTTTGGACTATTGCATGGAGGAGGAGTGACCTAATATACAACACACAGGAGGTTGAGGTGACTACGTTGAATTTTTTTTTGCTGAGACCTGCAGACGTGGAAGAAGAAGTCTTATATTTTGTGTGTAGAGAGGGTTAGACATTTCTGTGTTGCATGGAGGAGTGGTCTGCTCACATATCTTGGACACCAAAGATCTGCAAATGGCTCACATGGAGAAAGGAAATTTTATTCCTGAGTGAAGAATCTCACCTACTTGAGCCTGTGTGACAAGTTACCGTAACATGAGAAAAGGATAAGATGTTGCATGAAGCCTAACAGCCACCTGTAATTTTTCTGAATAAAAAAATGGTTCCATTAGTTGGTTGGAGACTAAGAATCTACCACACCAATGAAAGGTGTCTCAAATCCAATTTTGAATGATGAGTGTGACTGACACAATCGAGACTGCGGAAAGCCGCAACATCAATTCGCACGTAGAAGAAAACCATTCAAAACCTTCTAAGAGCTCAGGATTCTACTTTTATTTTCTCAACGAGATTCAAAACACATGAAATCTAGTCTTTGATAGGCTAGTTCGAAGAGGAATTCATGAATATTTCCTTTTCTACGTAAGATACCAAGAAAAGAGAGTTTGGGAAGAGCTAGAAGCCAAGTATGATGCTAACTACAAAGATGAATGAGAACCCTAAAATAAGTGTCACTGTTTCTCAGCACATGAGTATCAAGAGCATTTACGAGCAAGTCCTTCTCATTAGTGAGTAAAAATTTTAATATCTCTTGGAAATCAATAATTTAAATTAAAAATATATTTTATATTTTATTCCAATGTTTACACCAAAACTTCTACTTTCACATGCTCAGTTTCTTAAAAGGCTCAATAATGTGGCTTGTAAAACAAAAATGCATACAATCCTTTATTTTAAGGGATTATGGAGGATTTTCACACGGTTTGCACAAGTTTCAACAGACCCTGATGAGATCATTAAATATGAGATCACAAGTACTAAATCACTAATGATGATAATGTTGAGTATCACCGATGATGTTCAACTACATGTTTGGGATGCAGAGAAACCAAAGGAGGCATGGGACAAGCTTGATACCATATTTGAGGTGAAGAATAAGTCTAATGTTATCAATGTTAATTTAAAATTACATACCCTATCTATGGGGTCTGATGAGAAAGTTGAGGAGTTCTTACGTCGAGTGGCTGAGCTGTGAACATAATTAATAGCTCTTGGTGAAAAGGTAGAAGATACAATTCTAGTTTTGATCACGTTGAGGGAACTCCCCTCTCAGTTCTAAGTTTTCTTTACGACTCTAAGTGTATCCAACTGGGTAGTGTCGTTTGAAGAACTTGTGAACTTATGGCAGCAGGAAGAGGAAATTATTTCAGTCCAAGATGAGGCCCAGGAAATATCCCTTTTCTCAAGGCCCTAACATGGCCAAAAGAATAAAAAAGGTCCCCCAGTGAAGCAATCACAAGAATATTTGATTCAAAATAAGCAAGCTCAAAATTCCAAGCGATGGTGTTAAATCTACAAAACCAATACTCATGACACTGATCATTTCTGGTACAATGGATTGAAACAGGGGTATTTAAGTTAAACAAACACATCAAGGCACATAAATTTTCATAAATACAAACAATTTCCTTGCCAAAGAAATAATAAGGGACATCTCACAGCCCAACAAGATGATGAATCTAATGAAGAGACATCAGAAGGAGGTAATTATGGTAAGAATCTTATACTAGTATCTCAAACTTCTCATTCCATAAAGAAAGTATGGTTGATAGACTCGAGTGCTAACAAGCATATGTCAGGTGATAAGAAACCATTTAATTCACTGAACGAATAACCCACTGGAGATCGGGTTCGGATAGTAGATGATAAAGAGTACATTGCAAAAGCAATAGGAAATGTAACCGTTCCTCTGGGACCATGAAAATGTACACTTACAAAGTTACTATATGTTCCTAGCTTGACTAACAACCTCTTATCAGTGACTGAGCTCTTGAATCATCATCGTAAGGCATAATTTCTTGTCCAAAATGGCATTAAATCATGCTTAATCTCTAGAAAAGGTATGGTTATTGCTTAATAATTTCTAAAAGATAAGTTATTTTCTTTAGATACTGTTTCATCTTCTGCAGTAGATTTATCTACCTCAATAGTTGAATCTACATCCCTCCGGCATTTTTGATATGGTAACTTGTCAAGTAGTTCATTACATCTAATGAGTTCAAAATAAATGGTCCATAGACTACCCAAATTGTCTAGTTCTTTCCCTATTTTCCTTCGTTGTCTTATAGGAAAATAACATAGGGATCCATTTTAGGCGAGCACCTTCCACACCAAGAAGCATCTTGAAGTAGTTCATACTGATCTAAAAGGACCACTACCTACTTTTTTTTAAGGATACAAGTACTTCTAGCTATTCGTGGATGACCACTCTCGCAAGATGTGGGTGTTTTTCTTGAAGAAGAAAAGTGAAGCTCTTCAAAATTTCCATAATTTATGTCATCGTGTTGTGAAAGAGACCGGAAAACCACTTCTTCTACATCACTTAGATTGAGAGGGGTAATTCACATCAAATAAGTTCTTGGCCTACTTGAACAACCAAGGCATTAAGTAGAACCTAACTACTCGCTACACACCCCAGTAAAACAACATTATTGAGCATCGCAACCACACAATGATGGAGATGGCTCATTGCATGCTAACAATAGCAAAGCTAGAGGAACACTATTGGGCTGAATAAGTACAAAAAAATGTATATGTTAATAATATGGCACCGAAAAATATTCTAAAAAATAAAATTCTAGAAGAGGTATGGAGTGGTAGAAATCCATCAATTTCTCATTTTCGAGTATTTGGTTGCATAGCATACATGCATGTGCCAGCTCAGAAGATAAAGAAGGTTAAGCCAAAGATACTCCCATGCATCCTACTTGGCCATAACACTACCGTAAAGGCTTACAATCTCATGGATCGTAAGAAAAATAAAATATATGAGAGTTGGGACATGGTTTATGATGAGTTAACCTTTTATTCAGTAGTGACAACTGTAGAACCATTACCAACCACCTCTCACTGACTAGTCTCCGAATCAGATGATCCGCTAGAGGAGACTACTCAAAGAAAATATGTGCTACCATAAGAGCTATTTGTTGACCTTAGAGAGCTAGATAATGTGACTCCACATGAATCGACATGGCAATGACATAGTTATTCTCAAAATCAGCTAATTTCTCATGTGAAGTGGGTAAAAATCACCATCAAGGACTCACATTTGCAAAAACTCGTAGATACACCATCCGGAATCAAAACAAGAGTCAAACAAAAAATGAGGTAAACACTGAACTCATGAGTTCACTGATTAATAGCTCCACACCTGATAATGTTCATGAAGAACTTAGTCAACTTCAGTGGAAGGAAGCCACGGGTATAGAAATTGACTGAATCAAGAAAAATCAGACATTGGAGCTTGTTGATCTACCTACAGGAAAGAAACCCATATGTTGTAAATGGGTTTTCAAAACAAAATATAAGACAGATGGATCCATTACAAAACATAAATCATGACTTGTATAAGAAGGATATGGTCATAAATAGGGCATCGACAATGAATAAACCTCTACACCCACTATAAATATCAGGACCATCAGAGTTGTTTGTGCACTGACAGTACAGAAAGGATGGAGACTTAGCAGATGGACATCAAGAGTGCTTTCCTGAATGGTGATTTGAAAGAAGATGTGTACATGACCCAACCTGAAGGATTTTTTGATGAAGAGTATCCTAAAAGGGTATTTTGTTTCATTAAATCATTGTATGGACTGAACCAAGCACCAAGGGCATGGTATATCAAGATCAACGATCACCTTTTAAAACATGGGTTCACTCCTTTCCCCTCAGAATCCAATTTGTATATAAAAAAGTAGGAAAATAAATTTTCAATCTTGTTGTGAATGTGGATGATCTTGTGGTCACTAGCAGTTTAGAAGATCAGTTTGATATTGTTAACAATGATCTTAAAAGAACCTTTGAAATGATAGATTTGGGGCTACTACATTACTGTCTTGGCTTGAAAATATGGTAAAAACAACATCACATTTTTGTCTCTCAGATAAAGTATGCCAAGAAACTCCTGGAAAAATACATAATTTCATAATGTAAACCTATATCCAATATCATGGAGAAAGCCTTGCAACTTTCAAGATTCCAGGACTCACCTCAAGTAGATGTTACTCTTTACAGACAATTTTTTGGAGGGCTCATCTATTTGACATATACCAGACCATATCTATGTTATGTTATCTAATATCTCTGCAGGTTCATGTAGTAGCTAAATAAATGTCATTGGATTGCATTAAAGCATGTTTTGAGGTACTTCTGAGGAACAACTGAATATGGTCTAGAATATAAGAAGAAGAAGAATTTCTTCTTACAGTGATATGTTGACTCGACCCATGCCATATCTATTGATGATAGGAATTCAACCACAGGATAAATTTTTCATCTTCGATCTAGACCTATCTCTTGGATAAGAAATAAGAAGATTATTATTTCTATCTCATCCACAGAGGTAGAATATCATGCCACACGAGAATCTATCTATGAAGTGATATGGTTATGTCACATTTTGGATGACTTGGGAATTCCTTAAAATTAGTCATGTATTCTCCATTGCAACAATCAGAGTGTGTTGGAGCTCATGTAGAATCCATTTTTACATGAACGAACAAATCATATTGATATTTATTATCATTTCATTCGATAGCATGTCTTGGACCATCACATTTGGCTCCAATACTGTCCTACAAAAGTACAAGTTAAAGACATCCTACAAAAATCTCTTGGAAAAGTAAAATTTGAACTTTTCAGGGGGAACATTTGCAAGAATAATGTAATAAGGGGTAGAGTGTTTGCATAATAATATGTATCATATCTTCTATATAAATAGATTGTGTAGATTAGATAATATCCCATTATTCTCAGATAAGTTGTAACCCAATCCTACTTTTATGATGAGTATTGTTAAGCCTCTGGGCTATATAATGTGTATCATGCTTATGATTTTATATGAATGAATAAGAGATATCAAATCTCCATTTCCTCTCCATTATTTTCTATCCGCCAGAGGTGTAAAGCCAGAAGATACATTAATACACATCCTTGCTACAATAAATATTGACTTGGATGACGTGGTAGGATAAAGAGCTATCAGAAACCTCATTTATTTAGATATTTCTACTAACACATCCAATTCCAAGAATTCTAAGCAAATTCCAAGATTCCTTACCTAGATAGGACAAGCAATCAGAGTGTGGGTTTTTGAACGTAGTTTCCATCTGAAAATGGCAAGAGTATTTCTTCAAATGAACTACAGTCCACACTGCATAATTATGATTAGATCATTTTTAAGGGAGAAGAAAAATAGATATCTTTTCTATGACAATGCAAAAGTGTTGAGTGTCCCCAAAATCTTACATTTCTTCATGATCTAGCTTCTAACTTGGTCGATAATAGGACGAAACCCATCCCATTATAGAAAATTTGAATATTCAATTAGATTTTTCAAGCACCGAATTCAATACCTTCAACCATGTCCAGTCTCTTTCAACCATTAGGGATTCATTTCTAGCGTTGCCTCCTTCAACTAATTCTATCCAATTAATGTTTTTCCAACAACCCTTTCTGCCCATGTTCAAGTGGGGGGAGGTAGAATAGATCCAACAGTCATGCTTTGTACCAGTGGATCCCTTCTGAGACCATCTCCATCCTCCATTTCCTGCTCCATATTATACTATGCTATTCTATTGTTTCGATATTTTTATTAAAAATTGGAGGAGTTATGTGATTCCCACGAATATCTAAATCTATTGGTGTTTCATATTTATTAGGACCTATAAGTAATTTTACTAGCCAAGAATCCATTTGTAAAATATGATTTTACATTGGAAACCTAAGCTAAGTAGTGAAAGATTGTATAATCACCATTTTATCCAACAAGTTGATGATTGTGAGTTTAGGATCAATTAGTAGAGGAGGTCCACTAAATGAAGCAAATTTGGTATTTTGACTGTACAAAGTTTTTTTTTGGGAATGATTAGGTTTTTGTAATATAATAAGATTTTTATTATAATCAATGGTTTTTCAATGGGGGTTTAGAATTAACTCTTTTATAGGATTGATTGATTGAAAATATTTAATTAATTTCCATTTATTTCAAGGTTGGTAAAAAGCATTATTGTTTAGATTTTTAATTACATATATAGGGTCAATTCCTTTAATTTCAACTATATTACATTCAGATGTAAGTTAAATTTATAATAGGATTATATGTATTAGCGTAAAGTGCTAGATGACATCATATATGGAAGACAAAGATCTAGATAGGATCAACATTTGTAAATTACAAGTATTGATAGCATCCGTTTATGAACTAGAAAATAGAGATATAAAAAATTATGTTGCCAAGGGGAGGTTATTGAATGAAATAATAACCTAGTAGAAGTATAAATACTTTCAAAACTACCTAAAAATGTTAAAAGAGGATAAATAATGAGAAATCAACAAGATGATATCAAATAAATAATTACTTTCCCCCAAACTCTAATGAGAACATCATTTCATATTTTCAAAGAGGTTGATGGTATCAGAATAGATGAGGATCATGAGGAATAATATTAGTAGTGTAAGTGTTTACACGTGGTCAATGGAATCCGGATGAAATGTAAAGTGTGATAACAAGATATATCATGTATTAGGGTTCTATAAAGGGTTTTCTTGTATTCAAAATTATGATAAATTAAGAATCATAGTGAATTTGGCCTAATATACAACATAGGAGGCTCCACATCAATATCACCAGAGTGTATGATGGGAAAATATAGGCTCATAGATAAGTTCACAAATATAGGGATTGAATCTAAGTGTAGATACATGATGTAGACACCAAAGGTGCTCAAAGAGCTCTACTATTGTAATTCTAGAAGATAATGATCCTAACCTTATGATAGTTATAGATATCCAAGGTCGAAACCTAAGAGAAAGATATATCTCATACTATGATTCAAAATCAATATGCATCCAGGGATGGATAATGTAAATTGATTTAATATAATTTAAAAACATAGTAGATAAATGAAATCATACATCTACTTTACTATATAGCAATGAATGGCAAATCAACAACATACCAGTGCTAGATATAAAAACTAAAAAGGGGTTATAAATACTTACTTGTAGCACATGTATGGCCATTTACGCATAATCCTTTCTGAATAAAACAACATTGAAATATAATCACTATGCATGGAGAAGATTAAACCTTAACAACAAGAAATTAACTCCTAAATAATTATGGTGATTCAAAAATAATAGGAGTGAGCTCCAAATCATCATGTCCAACAAGTTGGTAGGAAATAGTGTAAAATTGTGTCAGAATTATCAATTAATACATATGTGAGTTCCTAATTGATTGGTAAGTTTTTATTTAAATTAGAAAAATGGAGGGGTATATATTGTGGACATTATCACCTATGGGTGATGATGTTGGCTATGTAAACGTAAAACCCGATACCATCACCTATGGAAAATAGAATTATCCTTATATAACATTAAGGAAAAAGTGGTGAAATAAAAGTGAGGTAGAATCTAAAAGATAATTAGACGCAATGAAGAAGGTATATTTTGACTGAAAGTAGGGATAATAGTGTGCAATTTTCATAATCAAGGAACATATTGATACAAGTACATGTGATATATGTAATGTGTGAACAAGTGAATGAAATAAGGAAATGGTAGGTGAAATATAGCATAATAGATACACCTATCAAATGTTATAGTCTAACCCATGTGACCATGTTTTATAATACCCCAATTCTAAAAGGCCCCTTGAGGCACCTACTAAGGAGGAAAATTCATCAACAACCAGTACATAAGATAAATGTAATGTGCACAAGTATATGGGAGTGACATCAATCTATTATAAAGGAGAATATGTATTTATTATTATAATGATGGAGAGACTTATTAAAACATAATTGATTTTGCTTTGGAATATAAGCATTCATAATAGCTCTAGGGTTAGGTGTAATATGATAGGAATTTTTTCTAGAATAAAATACTGTACTATACATGAAAGATAATGTGAATCATTTTACAATGGAAGATATAAGTTCTATGGATGAATAGGAAAAACCATCATATAAAAGTATCAAAGTGTATGGGAACAATTTTTTTGTCTAAATTAATAACTCATAAACGAAGAGAAGTGAATCGTGTGTGTTCTACAGCAATTTATCCTTTAGAGGGAATAAAATCCCTTGATAAAATCTGCATAACATTTCTAAATCCATGTGTGTTATATTGTTTGTTACATATTATTCTTAAAACATGCGATATAATAAATAATTTCCTTAGATTTGCGTTAATGTAAAGAGGTGAAATGATCACATATAACATTAGTATCATTAGTATCATTAGTATCAAAAAATAATATGGGAAAGATTCTTCAATTTATAAATATGTGCTCTTAGATCCACTAAGAATGTAGGTATACCAACATATTGCATCTCTAGTTAGATAATGTGTGAAAGCCATAAAAAACAAGCTATCATTGTTATAAGAGAACTGATCTTATCTATAATAGTTACGATGTAAATAAGGGTTTGATATCTCATCACACAATTAACATTTAGACATGATAAAATTGAAATGGAATGAGGATTTGAATATATTACACTCAATGAGGTTATAATATATAACTATTAGAATTGACTGTCGTGTAATAAACCTTATTTTCTAGGATCAAACTATGTACATTAAATTTTAAATAATACATTACATGTGTGAGAGAAACATTCCTTTGATGAGGTATACTATAAACAATAAGATGATAATTTAGGTTTGTATTTTACCATTTACCGTAGCTATAAATACACTGTTTTCTTTTAAAGATAATGAAATGCGACTACTAACATCAATGATTAGTGATTTAGTTTGGCCAATTGAATCTAAATGGACCTCACCATTAGGTACATCAAATTTATAAACAATGGGATTAGTGGCATAGGTAATATTATGATCATCACATGAGGAGGATACATGCTCACATTCACTAAGACATATAAAAGGCATACTATCATTCTAATACTTTTTTGGTATAAGTGGCATGGAAAATACACTAATATGAATATAAATATGAATAGAAACATTATTATGAATATGATCACAATCATGAATAAAAAAATAATTATGAACATAAACATCATTATAAAAAAAAATATAATCATGAATAGGAACATCATTATTGCGTGAAATTTTTTATCTTAATACATTGTTATGTTTAACCGGCCAGGTTGGTTATGCCCTTTGTGGAAAGTCAGTTATGCTTTCCATCCTCAACTAATCAATGGTTCCACTTTATAAAAAATGATGGCATGGAGACCAAAAGCAGAAATGCTAAATAATCTATTCATTGAGTAGTAAAATATACACAAATAACATACCACTACAAGAAACTGACTACCTACCGACATGGAAGAAAAATTGCATACATACCTACATGGAGGAAACCGATCATAAAACCGCCTACAAGACAATGTAATAAATGCTAACATTCCACCCTTATTACATTGTTTTTGCACATAATATTTCCAGGAAGTTGATCCCGGCTTATTTAAAACATGGTAAAATGTTTATATAATATCTGTGTAGCTTGCTCACCTTTGAGGTGGCATGCCATCTTTTTGGCTTCATGCTCTTGGCGAATTATTTGGTTTTCCTTGCAGGATTACAAAAAAACTAGAAGTGAGATGAGTACATATCTCTGCTAACACCTTCGATGGTTTTCAGTTTCCTTGATTACCATGAACCCTTATGGTTTTCTATCAGCAGGTTGACCACAAACTTGGACGTGAAAAAGGGTGTCAACCTTACACTTCAGCGGATTCGGATTTCCATAAATCCTTTTACAATAAACAAGCACTACTTTAGTGCATTTTCTTCTCACAATCTTCTGCATTTTTATTGAAAAAACCAATATACAGCAAAAAAAATTACACAAAACATAAGAAGACACAAAAAAACTATCACCATAACAATGATGTGACCCCATCATAGGTGACTGATGAGATGACACAAATTGTCATCAAACCTCCATGTATCATCCAACATCTAGTTAGTTTCTAATTAATTAGCAAATAAGGATTTTAGGATCATTTGGAAAATGATTCGAAACAATATCCACATGTCTCTGATATCCCATATGTTGTAGACATGAAAATTTCTTCCTTGTTTCGATGTTAAATGTTGATTTATCAGAGGAAAAGGATCTAATACTTAGGTTGTGGCTCAAGGTTGTTCTACTAGTTTTTAAGTGCTTCTCTTTCCACAGAGCACTTGGTTTTACATGCTCCTCTAGATCACTGTGTATGCCTTGGGATAGGTTTTTATTTTCTACCTTAGCTAAGAGATGGGAAACCTACATCTTCGTCTTCATCTTCAAGCCTTGTCCTTTTCCACATATATGTTGTCACATGAATCGTGCATCCATTAAATTGTTGAGAGATCTAATGCAATGTTGGAACATCCACAAGGTGTGGGACCTTGTTTCCTTGGGATGAACCTTTGGAGAAGGCAAGCTTCCTTTGGAAATTGGGCCACCCAAATTAAGATCGACGTGCAAGGATAAGAACACTTGATAATGAATCTAATATACTCAATTCATGGGGTTCAGAGTTAGAGATAATAATAAATTAAAATACGGTGATACACCAATACAATATAATTAGATAATTTCCTGATCTCAACACTAGAAAGGGTTAACTTAGAAATGATAAAGAAAGCATCACAATCTAATTTTACCTCTGATATTTATACAGGGAAAATAATGACCACAAAAAAAATATCATATATTCCTTCTTAAGACCCCAAGCATACCTAATCAATAGATAAAATCTATTCAAATACACAAACAACCAATCATGACAAAATATGATATACACATGTAAGACATACCTTTCTCTTAATGAAAATTAATGATAATGTAACTTTATAATAGAAGGAATATAATATGTTCACAACTGATATTCAAAAGAACCACAACATTCTCACACAAATTCAAACAAGATACTCTTAAGTAAAGGTGAGATAATCACTTACACTAAGGAATTGCACATTAAAAAAGAATACATGCATCAACCATTAACACAATGAATCAGATTCATGGAAAAATATTGTTCTTAATATGGTTCAAATGTTCTAAAGTATTCAAAGCACTCTTCTAATATTGAAGAGTAAATTCTCCAATAATCTCTCTAGCTCTTAAAAACCTCACACACTTAACTATTTATAAGTTCTTTAGGTTGAGCCATTATAGTTGGACCTTAACTAATAAATTACTAAAAATACAATGTAATTAAGTTCCAAGGCATAGGTTCCCATAAAAATAGCAAAGTAGTTAAAAATATTTTACCAAATCAACCCTACAACTAGAGCTAATCCAGGGATTGGAACAATCCTTCCATGGCCACCTAGATTATCTTGGTCCTACAATATCCTTATCTTCTTTAGTTTTCTCCTGCTCATTCTCCCACATAGTCATCCAATGCTTGTAATCGATGAAATGTTTGATTATTCCTTATAATTCCTCTTCCTCTACTCCACATGAATAATGACTCACCACATCCATTGTTTCAGTCTCTCTTTCCACTTTAGCCAGAATCCTTTTGAGTTTACTCACTACCTTCTACATTTGACTTATGAAACTATCACATGAGATCAACTTGTTAATTAAATCACTGCTAAAATTATTAGTTACCTCATTTTTTTTCTTCACCAAATCCTTGAAATTTGAACTAATTTGATCTACTGGTAGAGCATCCTTATTTTCATTAAAGAATTTGTAATTGATATTATCAAACTCTTCCTAGATATAATTTAGGGCATCCATTATTTCCACATGCTTTTCATCTAATATATTGATCAAATCTTGTAGTACTCAGGATCTAAATTCCACAGCCTTATGAAATTCAAAGAACTTAGAAACATCATCAATTACTTCTTTTTGAAGACATAGATCTAGATCTTCCTCACTAATCTCACCCCATGTGGTTAGATTTAGATTCAAATTATTATTATCTTTAGAGAAAGCCTCATCAATCCTATGAATAGAGGCTCTTTTGGATTCGAAATCATTATATATTTCAACAGATTCTATGATCAAAAGATTAGCTTCTTGAAGCATGCATTCCATCCATCCATTTATTGATCTTACCTTCGAAGCTATCTTCTCAATCTCATGATATGAAATATCCTCCAAAGCGGAAGAAATTGTTAGAGCAGTTGTAGTTGAAAGATCAGTATTTGGAGTGGGTTGTGTTACTTCTCTAAAAAAAGTAGTGAGATGTTAAACCTTTTCTTTCAAATCATCCATAGAAGCTTTATCCATATCATATTTCTCTAAAAATTTCTCGAGACTTGTTTTCAAATCTTGTTTGGCACCTTAATGTGCTCCCTAACCTAGTGAAAATATGGAAACTTGATAATTTGCTGCCATAATAGTTTCTTAAGTCTTTCCTTCAATGAGAGTAACAATTTCCACAACTCTCTCCCTTGATCTATTCATAGATAGGCTAGAGACGATCTTTGGCTGTTTGGCATGTCTCATTGGATCAGGTTCTAACACACTCGGATCCATTACATCTACCAAATGCACCTTCTTATTTTGTTTCAGAGTTTGGCGATATAACCATTATTGTATAGCAAATGCCGATGGAACTGATATAACCGATTCAATACCTAGAGCACTAGATAACACAATGGCACTGGTAACATTAGTTAGAAATGAAGTGGAGGTGGTAATGATAGACGGGGTAGATGTGAGAACAACCATAAGAGTTGATAGATTAAGGCTAGAGGTTGAAATGTAGGGAAATTAAAGTGACAGAGTGAGTGAAGTGGAAAATGGAGACCAAATCATTTCTCCTACTGAGAAGAAAGGAAGGGATGAAAATACCTAGGCCATGGTTGGGGATGGTAAGAAAGAAATGAATGTAGAAGTAGAAGATAGTGATGAAGGAAGTGATGATGGAAGAAAAGGAGGGGTGATAGATTTTGTGATACAACTGGTGAGTCAATAACCTTGATAACTTATGATACTTTTATTATAGGGGGAAAAACTTTGGAAGAAGGAGCCTTGGAAAAAGAGGAACTTCCAAAAACAAATGAAATCTTCTTAGGGATTATACTAGCCCTTTGAGTAGGAATTTTTCATTTTACTGGTGTAGGAAGACTCATTTTTGGTTGGGATTCTATTCTTATAGATTGATATAACCCTTTAAGTGAAATTATCAAGGTATCCAATCAATTATATGTTCTTTACAAAATGGGCCCCTCCCTTTCCTTAGTATTACAACTTTTCTCTACATATCAATCAATCCATGGAAATGGTTTATTAGCAATATTGTTATCCTCATATACTGAATCCAGTAATTCTTCCCCATCCTCCATATCCTTTGGAATCTCTGTAATACCCAACTATCTAACCTCATATAATGTCAACCTTTCATAATCTCATTGTCAGATAATGAACTCATCACGACAGTAAATCTAAATATCCTCAAGTTGACGCATATGATAACTAAATAAACCCATTCCACTGAACTTACCCTAGTATTCAAAATTATTTTGTGGTTGAAAGGTTCGCAAAGTCACTTCGAACATTTCTAAATCCACATTCTTCACTTTATAAATGTTGGCACAAGTATATCAGCCAATTGAAATGGGAAACTGAAATCCCAACTTATGTCATTTGTTCTGGATTTTTTGGTAATCCAAAAATTGCTGAACCAACTCCAGCAAAACCCATTTGTGAGTAGGGAATCTTAGAAATTTTCTAGGAGCACCCATGAAACTAGGAATTATGATGTATGTAAATGCAGGAAACTGGAAAAAAATGTCTCCCTAATCTCTTACTTCCTTGAAAGCTTCATCTAAAATCCTTTGATGATAAAAATATTTGTCAAAATGATAAATAAGAACAATGAAGAAGGCATCATTGAATTTGTGAAAAAAAATTCTTCCCTCATCCATCATGTTTTGAGGATTCAAAAAAAAATATGAGATGCACTTCTAACACCTTTGGTATTTAAACCATTGAATTATCCCAATGCGACTACAACATAGGCCAAGAAGGAGGTCATGTAAAATTTATTGGAAGAAAAGACCTTACTTAATTGAAAATAGATATAGTGGATGATATGGTCTCCCCATCATATGAATTATTTGTTCTTCTTGATAGTGGCAATGTATAGGAACTTCCATTCTTGAAACCCTTTTTCTGAAGCAAGAATTAAAACTCTACTCAACAACACAATGAGATTGTTCACTTCCTGGATAAAATATGACCGAAATTTTTTCTTAAACAACTTGGTGACAATCTTGGAAAATTAGGTATTCATCATGATCTTCACACACAATTCAGTTTCCTTGTCCCAATGTTCCATTTCAACTTTGGGGGAAATTGTGGCATGGTCCTCAACATCTAGAAGTTTGAACAAATATTCAAATAAATCAGAGTCCTATCAAATTATGACCTTATTTTCATCATTCCTCACCATTCTAGAATCTTCATCAAAATGGGTTGTTGTGCCCAAGACGGATTCAGACAATGCATGGATGTAGAAAAACTGGTAGTTGAGCATGTCCAATGTCATATATAGCCTACATCTAGGATTTCTTGTTAGGAGTTCTCAACCTTTCCTGGAAGTTTGGAAAATCTATTTTCCCAAGATCAGTATCTCCAATATTTCCTAAGTCTGAAGGAGGAAAAAAATGAGGAAAACCTCCTAAAATTGTATATTTCATCTTCTCTTTACCTTTTGAGGAAGAGGATGACATCAACTTCAAATTTTGGAATCTAGAAGACATTTTGGAAATTTGTAAAAAATACTATAAAAACCCAGAAATGACAAAGTCTAAAATTTAAAAAGGATTTAAACTCCAAAGTGAAAACCTCTGAAAACCTGAAAAGACATACCTCTGAAACTCTTAAAAGGGAAGTTATGAAATTCCAAAAGAAGAAACTTCTAAAATAGAAACATCCGAAAGTCTGAAAAAGAAATATTCAAAAGAAAAAAATGTGAACTATGAATTCGATGCTAAGAAAGGAATGAGAATCAAACCCTTGTAGAGATCTAGAAGAAATTAACATGTAATCTGGATTTGATGCATGTACATATTGAATTTTGTGATTGTGGAGATCATGCAACATTTTTAAGGAAAACATGGTGGATGATGAGGGTTCTAGTACCAAATAATAAAAAGGAAAATCCAAAGAAAATAAACAAGAAAGAAAAACCCAAAATAATCATAAACCAAGAAGAAACAACCCAAACAAACTTACCTTGAAAAATATGCCTCAAAAGTACAGAGTTTGGTAAAAAATAAGGTTGTCAGAGTACAAGGTTAGGGGAAAATGACCGATAAAAATATGAGTATATATAGAAAAATCTTAACTTAATGCCCAAAATCCGACACGTGGGGAGGTTGGTGAGATTTAAATTCCCATAGAATCCCGAAGTCTAAAACCCTGAAAAAATGAAGTTCTTAAATTTCAGAACTTAGGAGTTTTGAACTTCAAAACTTGAGAGAAGAATTTTATGAAAAGATTACACAGGACTCCAAAACTTGAAAGTATGAAGTTCCAAAATTTTTGAACTTCGTAGTCTCATACTTTTGATGTCTGGAGGAAAAAATATTAAAACAAAGAAGGGAGACTTTGAAACCTGAAGGTGGGATGTTCTGAAATTTTGGAATTTCAAAGTTTCAGACTTTGGAAGTCCCGAAAGAGTTATCTCGAAAGGGCATCATAGACTTCTAAAACCTAGAAGTTTGAAGTTCCAAAATTTTGGAACTTTAGAGTTTCAAATTTTGAACTCCAAGTCCAAAAAAGTAAAAATCGCCAGAGGAGACTTCCGAATCCCAAAAGTCTGAAACCCTAAAATTTTGGAATTTCGAGCTAGCGGAGTTTGGAACTTTTGGATGAACATTTTAATTTTGGAATTTTGTTTCCTGAAAATGAAACCCTCCAAAATCCGAAGTCCAAAAACTCAGACTTCGGAGGTTTGGAGAAATTCAACAAATTTCTAAAACATTTCCAGGCAAAAGCTTTCAGAAGAAATTTTGAATCGACTTTTAACTTTTTCAAGGTAAAATTTAAATTTTAACATTTTTGGTGACCTCCAGGGAATGCTTTCCTACTAATCTTTTAGGTCAATAGGCTTATACAAAACCATTGGGAAAAAGAGTGCTTTAAGATAACTATATTCATAGCACTTACAAAAGAAAAGAAATTAAAAAAAAACACGCAATGTAGGAAGAACTTGGAGGAAATGATAAAACAAACACTGTTCAGGGAGTGGAAATATACCAAAAGGAATCCTTGAGATGTATCCCATTCACATGAATGGGAAGCTCTTCTCCATTAAGTTTAGATAGATGAAATGAATTTTCCTCTTTACAACTCGTGATGATGTATGGCCCACTCCAAAGAGCGTTAAACTTGGCATCTTTTCCTGGTTTGGCTCTATCTTCATCCCATTTTAGAACTAAATCTCCGTCTTGCATTTTTTTGTTGGACGCTTTCTTATCAAAATAATTTTTAACCTTAGCATGATGTTGTTCCAAAGTATTCATAACCCTATTTTGTACTTCTTCTAATTTGATGAGTTCAGCAAAACCTTACGGTCAAAGAATCATTTTCCATAACCTCCAGTTGATATGCTAACTCCAAAGAAGGTAACTCCAAGGAGAGCGGAAATTTTCCTTCCCTTCCATATAAAATCATGAAAGGATAATTCCCAATGGACCTCTTGGTTTTGATTCGATCTACCCATAAGGCATTCTTAAGCTGCCTATGCCAAGTTCTCCTATTAGACTCCATTACACGTTTTATAATCCGTATGAGATTCTCATTACTAAACTCAACTAAGTAGATATTGCGTGGTTGAAGTCTTGAGATAGACCCCATTCCTAACAGCCCATTCAGTCAACTTCAGACTGATAAAATCCATTGAGTTATCTAAAATAACTATAAATGGAACACCAAACCTTGTCATTATACATTCTATGAAATCAAGGACTTCCTTTTAAGTGCTTTATTTCAATGCTACTACCTTTATCCATCAAGTAAAGTAGTCTATTGCAGTAAGAACCCATTTATGTCTTTCACTGGATAGAGGATTAATCATCCCGATGAAATCCTACCACCATTAAACAAAAGGTTTATCTACTTGAATTAGATGTAGTGGAAGGGATGTCAAATTCTACTTGTCAATGAAAAGGGAACATTCCTTATATTTCCCTACCTAGAGATGTGAATATTTGAAGAAATTTGGCTAATAGTAACTGGCTCACATGATCTTCACATCAGTGGTTCACACAGAATAATGTCCTCTAGATATACCATTGTGAAACTCTTCTAGTATCTTACTTCTTCCGATCATACACAGCAAAGGAGAACACCATTCAAATCCTTTCAAAGAGAACATTAACTACCATAACATATGGAATAGACTAAATATGGAAGGTTTGTCTTTGATTTTTATTCATGTTCAAAGGATATACTCCTGAGAAAAGGAAATTATTCATTTTGGATAATCAGACAACCTGATCATCACATTTATTAGTATTTAAGAGTGTAACATCTAAATCACCTTTTGATTCCATCTCTGAAGTAAGCTATTGACATGAACCTTTACCTCTAATGAGTTTGGTAAATTTGATGTGTACATCATAATCCATCACCTTCGTGATCTATCCAGCACATTTCTTGTTCATCTTTTTGTTTAGTAAAACTTCCTTGATACTTGGATGAGAAACTATCAGGTGAATTTTTTTCTTTGACAACATGTGCTTGAATTTATTCAGAGCTCAAATAACTATGAAGACATGTATTTCAATAAATGAATACTTGAGCTCATAGTCCTTGAGGTATTGACTAAAAAAGTAATTAGATGCTCCATCAAAACTTCATTTTGCTAAGTATGCCTGAAACGCTCTCTTGACCTGCAAAATCATATAGGATAAAATATTTTTCAAATCTGGGGTTCACCAACATTTGAACTTGAGAAATTACCATTTTTATGGCTTTGAAAATCTCCTTTCCTTCTCTTGTTCATGAGAAAGACATATTTTTCTTCAGCATAGTTGTCAGTGCTTTAGCCAATTCTACAAATTGAGGAATGAATATCCACATGAAATTTATAGTCCGTAGAAATATTTGGAGTCCCTTTTTGTGACTTGGTAGGGAGAGAGACAAAATTGAGTGAATCATGGATGGATTGATTAATAGTCCTTCTTCTGAAATTACATTCCCTAATAGCTTCCCCTTGTGCACTATGAAAATACACTTTTTAGGGTTAAGGGAAACCCTAAATTCCCTGCACCTCTAGAAGCATTTTCTCATATATGTGATGTGATCACTTGCATGCTTAGAGTTCACAGTTATATCATCTAGGTAAACCAATATTATACCATTGATTAGTTCTTTAAATGCTATGTCTATGGATCTTTGAAAAGTATCCCTAACATTAGACAAGATGAATGAAATTTTATTATAAGCATATGTGCCCCACTTGGTGGTGAAGGAAATTTTAAATTAATTAGATTCTTGAACAATAATCTAATTATAACCTGAGAAACCATCGATCAAGGAAAACCTCTGAGCTCTTGCTACTGTTTGAAGAATTTTCTCCATTGATGGAACAAGATAATGATATTTTAGTGACACACAGTTCAGATCTTGGAAGTCCACTCATAGCTGAATTTCTCCATTTTTCCTCTGTACAGGAACTAGTTTGGCCACCCAAGATGAATTCTTAATAGGAAAAATTATACATTCCCTTATGAATTTGGTTAGATCCTTTCTCATTAGTGGCTTGATTTTGCAATTAATTTGCCTCTATTTCTGAAGAAATGGCTTGGCATAAGGGTCTATTTCAATAGTATGTTGTGCTAGGCTTGGATCAAAACCACGCAGTTCCTTATAGCTCCATGCAAAAATTTCATAATACTTTTGACACAGTTTGATGAAAGATTCCTTTTCTTTAGAAGTACGTACTTTACCAGTCTTCAGAAATTTCTCACTGGCCACTTCAACCTAATCAAAATTTTCTTCTTTCACCACCATGTTCTAGTTCTTTTTTTAGCTTGATCATATAAAATGAAGATGGATTCCAGAGTAAATAAGCCTTTCAGTATCTTATTTTTTTTAATTGAATGATTTTATCACCATATGCTTCTTGTAACTTAACTTGACCTTTCACAGAAAAACTCCCCCTTTGCTTGTAAAAAAATGATAATTTGTTGGTCACTATCGAACACTTACTAGCTACTTACTTCATCACAGATTGCGGATCGAACCACTATTTTGATAGATTTTTGTTCTTCCTTTGTGATATCAACCAGTATGTCATATTGTGAACCAATTGTAGCAAGATTATCAATGTCTTACTTTATTTTAAAAGAGCAACATGGATCCCAAAAGCTTTGAAATATTTGATCAAATCCTAGACTCGATTCTTGTATGATGTTAAGGGATCATTTTTTGATGCATTGCATGGCATCACTTGGTCAATATCTAACTCATTGTATCTAAGGATATTTAGAGATTTAATACCCCTCTTTTGAGAAAGATGGATTCCCTTCACTAGGGCCTCGTATTCTGTAACATTGTTAGTGCAACTGAACTACAATCAGAAATATGAGAAGTATTTATTTCCTTCCGGATAAATTAGCATATCACTAACACCAGATCCATTCTTACTCCTTGAGCCATCGAAGAAAATTTTCCACAATACTTCAAGATTGTTTTGTGTTTTGAAAATTTGTGGTATGGTTGTTCCTTATTCATGAATATAATATGTGCCTAAACCCATCTCTTCAAACAACAACAAAAAAACTTCCTCCTCTACCAATAAATTAGTGTAGGGATCGTATTGATGATTTACACTTACCTCATCTAGTACCATATAAGGAATTTCCTCTATAAGAGTAGTTGGTTCATGATCAAAATCTTCTTCTTCAGGGTCACCAATGTTATAATTCCCATTTATGGGACTTGAAGTGTAGGGCTCCACATGGTTATGGAAAATTTGTTATGCCTTTATAGTCACCTTCATCCCATACTGAGTTCTGAGGATCATATGTGACCAATTCAATAACAGGTAACCACCCATCGTTGCAGTGAAATCTCGTGATATGAGGATGGTGAGGAGAGGAGGAAGATCGATAACCAATATGTCTTATATGAATGATAAACAAAGGAATGCATGGATGGTTAGTTGGAGTCCTTTGATGATTTTGACGCTCTGAATTTTGGTATCATATAACTTAATAAATCCCCTAGAGATTGTAGTATAGTGTATTCCCAACATTTATGCAATCTATTTGGGCATGACGGAACCACTGGCACCATAATCAATCATGTAATTATGCACCAAATGATTGCTAATGACCAGGGAGATATACAATGTTGGCACAAACTTGTTGCAATTTTTTCTCCATGACCCAAAGATCTATTAGTTGTACCAAAAATTTTTCAAGGCCTCTCACATCAAATTTCTTTGAGAAGGAATCGAGAGTGCATCCCACATAGTAATACTCAGGTTGATCTTCTTCATTGGTTCTACAATATTGAATGGAATCATTCCTACTTTGATGACACTTCTTTGGGCATTGGATTCCTTTTTTGTAAAATGCTTATTGGTTATTGTGACACCTGAAGGAATTTATTTCCTTACGGCTTGAATAATAGTTGTTTCTGGCTATCTCTTTCCCACATCCTTATCAACCACTGCTTGTGACTGGTGTTATGCATTATAATCTTGGTAATCTTTGGGAGATTAGATTTCCATATCCCTTTTCTTAGAATGAATATTCGTTGCTACGGACGAAGCATCTGTATTCACCCCACAAAAATATTCTGCTTATAAATTTAGCAAAGTGGTTTCTTTGGGCATTTGCGGATGATCTACTATTTCCTGTGAAGGTGTTTTCTCTATAAACCCCGAAGGGGTGGATATTACTTGAACCATAAGGGATTGGCCAAGAAATCCATTAAGGTAAAGGTTTTTATTGTGAGGATGAGAAAAAGGATAGCGCCATTCATAATCTATAACTACATTATTTTTGACAGGTACGATAGCTTTGCAAGAACTAGCAGCGAGGGGATTCCTAAAATTTAGAGGCCTCACATTCACAACTTGACCTATAGCTTGGTTTTGAGGATAGTTATTTCCTTGAAAGTGGGAATGGTTAGCTTGGTACTGCTGATTTGGTGGCTTATATGGGTGATTTTATTAACTTTTTTCACTTTTGAGTGCAACAATATTGTTCCCAAACATTTGGGACAGTGACTTGACTTCAAAAAGGTCATTTAAGGAAGTGGGGGAAAAGTGAACTATTTTTTTGGAAGCTACTAGAATGGGGGAAATGGTGGGATGAGTATTTATAAGATAAGGGGATAACGATATTGGTCGTCATGGGGCTATCTTCCTAGCCTAGATCAAGGAATTCTCACCGCTTATGGAAACCTCGTAGGCATCTGGTAATACAATCCCTCCCATAGATTGGCTCATTACGACTATATCAATATTTGAAACCCATAAATAGTACATGAATTCATTGTTTGGAGAAGGTTTTATGAATGTCAAAATCTTATTCCACGTCTTTTGGAACTAAAAATTGAAATCGCTCATGTATTCTTAGGCAACATGCTTTATAGTAGTTAGCTTTTCCAAGAGTGACACTTGATCACTCTTGTCTTCAAATTTCTTACAAATCTTTTCCCCTAACTTATCCCAAGTGGTAATAGTTCCAACCCTCAAACCTCAAATCCACTGAAGTGCTTTCCCCTTGAAATAAGTAGTGAAAATTCTAACTACAACGTTGTCCTCCATGATATTATGTACTACACAAATGCTGACTACATCAAGAATATGTTCCACTGGAGTAATGTGAGTTTCCCTTATATAGAAGGGAAAAATTTTGAGTGTTGTAATAGGTATAGGATCATGTTGAGCTAACAGAAGAGAACCACTTGCATTGAAAGGGGGAAAACTTTGTTCCCTTTCATTCTTCTGATAGGCTGATTATTCCTAAGTGGAGGGAATCTTCCATTAGAGGGAGTAGAATGGAACCTGCGAGGAGAAGTTGTGACTAGTACATTTGAAACACCTCTTATTCTTCTTAGAGGAGACATAGATAATTCAATATGATAATAATTCCCCTCTCACTTGAGTTCTGGTATGAAGTTTTTACATATATGAACACACTGAGATACAAAATCTAGAGATATGGAGTCACCAAATTATTTAAGTTATTTAAATATGAAGAGAAGTACCAACTCTCTTTGTCCCACATGGCGTGCCAAAAACTATTTTCATGCAGATCCTGCGCCTGTTAATATGTTAAGAGATCCATGCAACGTTGGAACATCCCCAAGGTTTGGGACCTTGTTGCCTTGAGATGAACCTCTTGAGAATGTCGGCTTCCTTTGGATCTTGGGGCACCTGATTTAAGATTAAAATGCAAGGCTAAGAACACTTTAAAAAGACTCAAATATTCTTAATTCATGATGTTTAGACCTAGAGATAACAATAAATGAAAATACGGTGATACACCAAGAGAGTATAACTAGATATTTTCCTGATCTCCACACTGGAAAGGTTTAACTTAGAAAGGATAAAGTAACCATCACAATCTAATTTGACTTATGATATTTTATCTATGGTCATTATTTTCCCTATATAAATATCATAATTCAAATTAGATTATGATGGTTTCTTTATCCTTTCTAATTTAACCCTTTCCGATGTGAAGATCAAGAAATTATCTAATTATAATCTCTTGGTGTATCACTGTATTTTCGTTTATTGTTATCTCTAACTCTAAACCCTATGAATTGAGTAGATTAGAGTCATTTTTAAGTGTTCTTATCCTTGCAAATTGATCTTAAATCAGGTGCCCCAAGTTCTAAAGGAATCTGACCTCTCAAGAGGTTCATCCTAAGGCAACAAGGTCCCACACCTTGGGGATTTTCCAATGTTGCACATGATCTCTCAACAATTTAACGGGTGCACGATCTGCATGACAAGAATATAATAATTCCTCCAATGATTATATTTATGCAAATTTATTAATTTTCCATTCAAATAGGATGCCTGATACACATCTCACCAACTAGCATTGGTTATTGGCTCTAATGCATGACAAAAAATCAGCATTTTTTGCATCATTTCATATAAATGGTTTATCCATGTTACATGATGCCATGAAGAAAAAAAAAACATAGGTCTCTATTCATCCTTTAAACTCAAACAAGAAATAGGTCTTTGTATTCTCTCTCCAAATGCAAAAAGATAGGAACACATTACACATGCGTTTCAAATGGTAGTCGTGATAAATATGTCTCATATCCCTTATAGAATGAGAATTTTGTTTGAAAAAAATGGCTACTTTAGATCGTAGGATTCCACTTGCTATGACACATTTCCTTCCACTGTCCACTTTTCTCCAATATGGATGTATTATGTAAAAATGTATTCAAATGCAGAAATAGATCAATTCCATCAATAGATCAACATAGAGAAAAGCAATATCTATATGTTAAAGTTAAGACAATATGGTTCCAGACGATGCTGAAATAACCCTCCACTCCTACACCAAGATGTTTATTGTGATACCAATGATGTAATTGAGACAAAGTTTAGAAATGTTGAATTATTTATTCGATTAGGAGAAGGAAAATATATACAGATAATAGATGGTTACAAGAAATGAATACCTACCCACGTGGATGAAAATTTTTATACATAATACCTATAGGATGTATACTCCCAGGAGGAAACACAAAATCATTGGAAAATGTTTCATATAAGTCGATTTTAGGTTATTAATAAATACATTATTAATAGTATTGAGAAACTTGGCATGACAACACAATGTATGGGATCAATCATCACTAACCCAAATACCATCAATATATCCTAAATAAAAGCAAATGTATCATCATAAAAAACTAGCTCCAATGAATCAAAAAAATTAGGATTAGATACTTGTGAGGAATAAACATAAGTATTCTTATCAATGAAATCGTGAGGTACCTCTTGTATGGGTAGAGATATAACTAAACATGTACATCAATAATGTATATTAATGGTAGGTTTCAAACTCAAAGATGAAAACTAAAGGTGGATGTTGTAGAGTAGGAGGAATATTAAGTGATGTATTATGATTGACATACACCATGGTAAGGCTAAAATATGCTTCATTAATGTGTAATAAATACTCTCTTTTTACTCCCCTTTTAATCAAGTTTATCTGCATTTTATAACTTTTGTTTAATCTAAAAATAAGTTAAGATGTAATTGTCCATCTTTTATTTGATTTAGTTCAAATGTATAAAACTCTATAATTCCTAAAAAAATTTGTAGAAATTCATTTTTTTGAATAAACAGGTCATATTTTGTCAGATAGGTGAAGTACGAAGTAACCAACACCTTTTCCTGGAAGATATCAAAAATGTGGCTGAGCTTCAAAACTCTATAACTTAGCTCCGGAACTTGGTCACTTAGTTTTTGAACATTAGCAGTTAGTTCCAAAAGGTTTCCCTTTGGTTCTGGAACTTCTCAAAATTTTCAGAATCAATGGGAATCTCTGTATTCTATCAAAATTCAGTTATGGAGTATAGAAGGGGCCTTCCAATCAATAATAGATGAACAATTTTTTGGTTCTTCATGCTCCTAAAATACATATGTGATACCAACAGTTCTATGTCCAACTAGTTTTCTAAATTTCATATCTACTTTGGGCATGATTTAGTTCCACTAGAATCTGTAGACAACTATTAAACACTCATAATTGTATATGCATCTTCACATGGGGAATATATATATATATATATATATATATATATATATATATATATATATATATATATATATATATATATATATATATATATATATACATATGCACACATACGCATGGAGATGCAATATCCACATTTAAGTTTTGTAAGACAGAACAATTAAATAATTAGATAATCATTTAATTTTGAGAGCAACATACAGTGTTAACTCATAATTCAAGGTAGAGCAAGGGCCCACTCCTATAAGAAAAAATATATTTTATTCTATTGTTATTTATATTTTCAATCAGTTTGTATAAACATGTTATTAAGTAGTTTTGTAAGTACTTTTTATGCTTCAATTAAAATTTGATATGTAAGTTATTTAACATTCCTACAGATGTTCTAGTATATGTTCTTATTTCTTCAACAAAATTGTAAACAACATCTTCAAAGTGTGTTTAATTCTACAAATTTTGTTTATTCCTAGAAGAGTGTTTAATTCTGCAAAGTGTGTTTATTCCTAGCAATGTGTTTAATTTTGCAAAATGTGTTTATTTCCAGCAGTGTGTTCAATTTTGCAAGATTTATTCATTTCAGAAATGTGTGTGTATTTCATAAAGTTTCTTATATTTTATCTTTAATAAGGCTTTGGCCAAGAAATCTTAAGACACTCTAAAACCCCCCTGAAAATAAAAATAATAAATATCTATAATCAATTACTAGTTCACTGAGATTTCTCTTGTTGCATATAACTTCAGACACACCCATGGTTTGAATATGACATCAACCATGAGTTGATTAAATAAAGGGAATAATGACACCCATCATTTCTGGCACCATTTCCGGGGACATACACTAATTGGATATTTCTAATTATGTGTCTGTTGAATATTTTTCACACTTGTGCAAAAATGGGAAACTCAAAACTTCATTACGATGGATGAAAGTAGTGAAGTGAACCTAAGCTAGGAAAGGTTCTTTCAGTTCATATTGTTTCTATTGAAATAATTAATGATTACATGAAATATGCAGCTATGTGTGCTGTTACAAAATGTAACAGATCACATAGTCTGTAATTTCATGACTATATGTAGGTTTTGAAGCTCATGGAGGACTGCGGGAGGGTTTTGAGAGTGTGGTTTCAACAGCACTAGCAGTTGAATGTATTTCAAAAGGATATGAAAAAGATGATAAGGTGTCTTTAATAGAGGGAGAACCAGCTAACGGTGTTAGTATTGGATCTAGATCCTGGGATGATATTGTTAAGGTACCTCCTGACAAAAATTTGGGTCCTCATTCTCCTGCATGTGGACTGAATTTTAAAAGTACAAAAGATAATGAGGGGGTGACCCACATACAAGTGCCTGATGGATGTCTGCATAGAGATCTTGAGAAAACTAATCTAGCCCTAGTTGGAAAGTTTTTAGGATCAAGACCCAATGTAGATATTATAAGAAAATGGGCCATACGCAGATGGAAACCAAAAGGAGATTTGATTATCACAACCATGGCCAAAGGATTTTTTCTAGCCCGATTTAATCTACAAGTTGATGTGGACTCTATCTTATTGGGTGGTCCCTGGTGTATTGGCAATATAGGGCTTTTTCTAAAAAAATGGTATCCCAGGTTTAATCTAAATACTGAGAACATTCATGCCATACCCATTTAGTGTATACTCCCAAGGCTGCCCCTACATCTATGGGATGATGATATCCTTCTTCATATAGCTAAATCGATTGGTTCACTAGTTGGGCTAGATGGACCTATGAAAAATACATCCAGAATTTCCTTTGCAAGGTTCTATGTCTCATCTGAAATGGATCAGGAGCTGCCTGAACACATTATTCTACAGTCCAAATTTGGGGCATGGAAACGGCCAATAGAATATGAGGCTTTCCAGCTAAGATGTAACAACTGTCATAAATTAGAGCATTTTGCCAGCAAATGTTCTGAGAAAATGAAGCAACAGTTGGAAAAACTCTTGGATCATTCTGAAAAGCAAGGGAAAAAGTAGATGGATGAGGATGATAAAGTCTCTCTAACTAATGAACAAAACCAACATGTAAGAGATCGTTGCATGCGAACGAACCTAAGGATAAAGGACTAGAAAAATGGCTTTAAAACCATAATAAAGAGGCCACCGGTTTATAGGAAACTGTGGAGACCCAAAATTCACCAGTCAGAAAAGCATGATGAAGCACAAAAGGAAAAAGATCCTGAACTAACAAAGGGTGAAGAAAGCAAGAGGGAAATGCAGTTGGATCAAACAATGATACTTGAGAAATCAAATCTGGTAAAGCTGAACATGGAAGTTGATGAAGAAAATGAAAAAGTATACATTCATCTAACCACTTCTACAGAATAAGAGATGGAAAAAATTACTCCTTTTCCTCATCGAGAACTGATAACTAAGAATAGCTCTCTAGAGCTGCACAAAATGAGATAAGGAAAAGCCACATATGTTCTAGAATCCATAGCAAGAGATCTAAACCAAGATAAAGAGTTTTCCGATATGGAGGAGCTCACTCCTAAAATAGCTCAACAACTTGATTTTGATAAAGGAAAAGAGGAAGGGGAAATTACTCCTACTATAAAGAAAATTTTGTTGGAATGTGATAAAGATGGATTCATCACAGTGAGAAGTAAGAAACGAGGACTAAAAGGACTTGAAGAAATTCCAGAATCGCTCTATAGTGATAAAAAGAAACAGATAGGAAGCTGGGAAGCTTCCACCTCAAGAATCACAAGGGCTACTATAAGGAGAACTGCAAGTATTGGAGTCACCTATAGAAAAGGTAGACTCTCCAAGAGAGAAGTAAGAGAAAAAGAGACTAAGAAAGAAATTGCAGATGGTACTCAAAGGATCTTCAACCATCCGGAAACTACATCCCCAAAAAAAATTTAATGAAGGTTATTTCTTGGAATATCAAAGGGCTCAATGGGGGACCCAAGAAAATAATTATTAAGGAAATTAAAAGATCAAGTAGACCTAACATATTTATAATTCAGGAAACGAAAATGAAAAATAAAGCTGTTGAAGATTACAAAAGATATTTTTGGGAGAATGTTGCCTTTGCTACTGTTGATTCTCAAGGTGCTTCTGGAGGCTTATTGGTATTCTGGGACACTAAAATTATTCATGGTAATGTGCTTTCATCCTCCCATAATCATTTAGCTATAATCTTTAAAACCCTTTAGAATAATTATAGCTAGATTCTTTCCAATATTTATGCCCCTAATACTGTTATTGGTAGAAGAAATTTGTGGAAAGAGTTAGCCTTGTTTTAGAATAATTTTGAGGATATGAACTAGCTGATAATGGGGTACTTTAACACTCCTTTAAATCTGGGGGAAAATTTTGGAGGGAACTCTGATTTCTCTATCAGCATGGAAGAATTTGCTAGCTTCATATCAACTCTTAATCTTATGGACATAGAACTTCATGGAAATCAATACACCTGGTCTAACAGAAGAATTGGGGAAAAATTGATTCAAATTAGACTGGATAGAGCTCTCATTTCTAAAAATTAGATCTTGTTCAGAATTTTCATCTCTCCTCCCTTCCCAAAATGGTTTCAAACCACAATCCTATTGCCCTTAATTTCTTCAATTTGTCAAAATCTTTCCACTGCAATTTTAAATTTGAAAAGATGTGGCTTGAACATGAGGATATTCTGGACAAAATTAAAGAGTGGTGGTCTTGGGAAGGAATAGGGACGGCTCAATTTAGGCTTCTTCAGAAGCTGAAAAATGTGAAACAAAAGGTTAGAATCCAGAATGAAGAGGTTTTTGGAAATATTTTTGAAAAAAAGAAAGAGCTTAAACAACAATTGGAAGAGTTCGAGCTTAAAGTCTCTTTGAAAGGTATGACCCTCGAGGATCATCAACAGGAAAAAAAACTTCTCTCTACCCTACATAATATAAATAGCTGTGAGGAATCCTTTTAGAGAATGAAGTCTAGAGCCCTCTGGTTAAAAGCAGGAGATAGAAATACAAAAAAAAAATATGAAAACCCTCAAACATAGGGCTTGTAATAGAATTACTAATGTCTCAAAGGGCATTGGGAACATTACTACAGATTCTGAAGACATCAAAGATGAATCCCTCAAATTCTACAAGAATCTGCTCATAGAGAATAATTCCTACAATGAGCAAGCGACCTCCTTTCTCTTAGACTCCATTCCTAATAATTTACTGCCTACTGAGAGGCTTACGAGTCTTTCCAAAATAGTCACCATCGAGGAATTAAAAAAAATTTGTTTTTTATCTGGAAGGGGATAAGGCTCCAGGCCCTGATGGTTTTTCTACAAACTTCTTCCAAATATGCTGGGAAATCTACTTCGAAGATTTGTTGAAATTTGTTAATGAGTTCTATAGAACTATAAATCTCATAAAAGAGTTAAACAATACACATATTGTGCTTGCTCCTAAGAAGCTGGATGCAAAGAATTTCAAAGATTTTAAGCCAATTAGTTTGGTTAATGTAATCTATCGGATCTTCACAAATATTTTAACCACTAGGATGCAACCTATACTAATGGAAATTATTTCTCAACAATAGAGTGGATTTATTCAAGGTAGAATTATTCAGGATGGAGTTATTATGGTCCATGAAACAATTCATTCAATGGATAAAAGTAAAAAAGAAAGGATGGCTATAAATTTAAACATGCATAAGGATTTTGATAGAGTCTCCTGGAAATTCATGGATGAGGTTTTATCCAAGTTTGGATTTCAAAATAAATTCAGGAAAATTATACATTCTTGCATTTCTTCATCTAGAATCTCAGTGGTTGTTAATCGGGAACCAGTTGGTTTTTTTTCCAACAATAGAGGAATTCGACAAGGGGACCCCATCTCCTATTTTCTGTTTATTATAATGGCTGATAGTTTAAGCAGATCTATCTCAAAAGCTATTCATATTGGTATGATAAAGGGCTTTCAACCTACATCTAGTAATCAGGTTTCCTCTCACCAGCAATTTTCTGATGACACTCTCCTACTTCTGATGGCCTCAATAATTAATGTGAAGGCTATCAAAACTATCCTTATATTTTTTTAGGAAGCCTCGGGACAAAAAATTAATTTTGACAAAATCTCAATCTATTTTTTCAATAATCCTATTAAAAGGTAAAGAAAGATTTCTCTCATTCTTGGATGTACTATTAATCCCCTCCCTGCTACTTATTTAGGGCTCCCTTTGAGTACTAGTAAGGTTTCTAATGAGGTTTGGAATGATCTTCTTAAGAGATTTTAAAAAAAAACTAGTTGGTTGGAAAGGATCTTTACTTTCAAGTGCAGGCAAGTGTTTATTGATAAAAAGCACTCTTCAGAACGTACCTATTTATATCATGTCAATGTTCAACATTCCAGCAACAGTGATGAATAACATTGAAAAAATTCAAAATCACTTTTTATGGCATGGTACTGAAGAAAGGTTTAGGTACCATTTAGTTGCTTGGGAGCAAGTCTGTAAACCAAAGAGGATTGGGTGTTTACGAATCAAAGATATCAAACATATGAATGCTGCTCTTATTGCAAAGTTGGGTTGGAGACTTATAAAAGAGCACAAGCCTTGGACCGAGTTGATAAAAATCAAATACCTTTCCAATCAAAGAAAGAATTCCTTTAGTTTTGATCAGCTTCTTCCGAATGGTTCTATTTTCTGCAACAATCTTCTCCACATTAGACATATTCTCTCCTAGGGATGTAGTTGGAAGCTTAGGGATGGTCAAGACATTAATTTATGGACTGATAAATGGTCGGATATTAACTTGATTTCCTCTTATGGTCACATTAAAGATAGCTTAATTAGAAATTATGGGCACAAATTCCAGGGCTATATTGAGGTGGTTGAAAATAAAAGGAAATGGAAATAGTTAAAAGTAGATGAGGATAATGTGCAGTCTAATGTTTCATCTATGCAGAGTCATCTCTCCCTAATTCATATCAGTCCTCAAAATCATAAGGATGAACTCATTTGCAAATATTCCTTTGATGGAGAGTACTCAGTTAAATCTGGCTACAAATCTTTCTTTGCCTCTATTAAAAGTGATACTAAGTGGCATAAGTTGTGGATGCCCGAGCTAACCCCTAGAGTAAACTTTTTCTAGTGGCTCATCATTAAAGGAAAGATCCCAATTAATCAAAATATAATTAGGAAAGGATTCATCATGCTGAACAGATGTTGCATGTGTCAGGAAGAACTAGAAGACATCAAACATCTCTTTCTTCATTGTAAGTACACTTCCAAAATTTGGCATCTTATTTTTTAAAACTTTAATCAGGAATGGATCTTTCCCCATAGTTGTCTTCAGGCTTGGGAACAATGGAACTCTCCTTATAAACATTGTCTGGTGAGGATATTATGGCAACTGGTTCTACCTCACAACATGTGGCGAGTTTGGAAAGCTCGTAATGATGTCATTTTTAGGAATAATAGAAAGTTATGCAAAAAAGTCTACAAAGAAATTATCATTGTTGTGAAAGACGACATTGAAAGATTTAAACCACCCAAAAATAAACTTTACCCTGAGGAAGAAGAGCACATTCTGGCTACTTGGAATATTGGCAATGTTTTGAACAAGAATAACAATAGTATTGATAGATCCACTGTCCGATGGATTAAGCCTCCCAGTGCTTGGCATAAGTTGAATTTTTATGGGGCCTCAAAAGGCAATCCTAGAGATTTTGGAGGTGGGGGAAGTCATTAGAGATCACAGAGGTTGTTTTGTTGATACTTTTTCTAGAAAAATGGGTAGCCAAACTAATCACTACTCTAAAGCTCTTGTTGCTCTTTGGGGAATAAGGCTAGCCAGGGATTGTAATATTTCCAATATTATAATTGAGGGTGATTCGCTGAACATTATCAATATTTTAAATCAAAAACAACCCCCCAGTTGGTCAATCAGGGACTTTATTGCTGAAGATACTGATATTTGCAAGAGTTTTGAAAATTTTGAAATCAAACATACCTACCGTGAAGGCAATAGTGTGGTTGATGGATTGGAAAATTTTGGGGTTAATAATACTTTTCAAACCTAGTTAAGGGGTGACATTCTTCCTACTAAAGTTAATGAAGAAATCATCAAAGATTTGTATGACTTGGAACGTTATCACTAATGGTTGTAGTGTTGATGCTAAGGAGCGGATTTTTAAGTGCAAAATGATGACATCATCATAGATTTGCATGACTTGGAGCATCATCATTAATAGCTATAGGGCAGATGCTAAGGAGTAGTTAATTAATTACAAAGTGAGGACTAATAATTACATCTCTTCACACAATTAGGAAGGCTTCAAAAGCAGAGTTGAGGATGATTCGTATAGTTCTCAAATTTTTACCGTTGTGGGAAGAGGTAATATCATAGAAAAAATGGGGGGACCACCTTGCAAGAAAGAGCCCACTCATAATCCAACTTGGAAAGATGATACAGTTCTTTGGAACTATCTACAAAAATGGGGTCTAACGAACTTTATTGAAAAAATCCAAGGTTTTGATCAGGATCTCTCAATTAAATTTTTTCAGAGATGGAGGAATTACGTGGTTAAGTATAGTAACATAAAGGTTGAGATATTAGAGGAGATTATTGCCTAGGTCACTGGGCTCAGTCTAGACGGAACCAAATTCTTCAACAAGCGGGTGGACAGAGAGGTGGAGGCTAATAAGTTTCTTGATGAGGGGGAAAATCTATAATTTGTGATGGCTGGCATCAAACTTGCTTCTGTTCCAAAGCCTTTTGCTGAGATCGTAAGGATGGTAGTAAGGTATGTTACTCTAGAGGGGAATTTGTCACTATTCCCAAAAATCACTTGATCTTCCTTACTCTTTCTGTAGAAACCTCACCATCAAATTTCCTCATTACTTGTTGAATTCTCTGGAGAAATTTGTTCTAGAAGTACCAAATCACACTAGGGATGTTTCCCTTCATCAAGGGTTAATACTACTTATTCACCTCCACTTCTCAGCCTATCCCCATTTGGATTCTACTCCTCCCCCCTGCCTCCATCCCTCCCCTGCCTAATAGGAAACTTGACACTACTTCAACTAGCAGGAAAAGGAAGGAGATGAAAACTAAGGTCCCTATTTCTCATAGGGTTCTTATGAGTCATAAAGACCTGGAGCTTGCTGCGAATTTACTACACATTAGTAATCCAGTGGAGGAGCCTAAAAATGAGGACTTGTTGTTCAGAGTTAGAAAGATGGAAAAGGAAATTCAGGAACTAAAGAGTGATATTAGGGATATGGATAAAGCTAAGGGAAAAAGGAAATTACAAAATGATGAAGATAATGATATCATAGCTGAAGTTTTCAAGAAGCTTCAATCTCTAGATATCAGGCTTGGCAATGTAAAAGGGCGTAATGACTATATCCTCTCTTCCCTTAAAAGTATCTACAAGTTTATCAAGCAACATGTTAGTAGTTTTTGCAATCTCAACGGTATTACCGAGGATATTTGGGGCTCCAAGGAGAACAGAGATCTTGCAATTTCCAGGCGGATTTGAAAGACCCTTCCTAGGCCACCACCATTGCATTCTTCATCTCGCTCCAAACAATTAAAGCCAAGATTTACTGGGCTATCAAGTGATGCGGACCTCTGTTGTTGTTTACTGGTGGTGAAGTTGTTGACTGGTATTTTTGGTGTTGTTTTTTGGCTGGGAAGACCAGTGATGGTTATCTCTTGTTCATATTTTTTTCTCTTCTGCTTTTTGTTCAGATCACTATCTATCTTGATCCTATTTTGCTACTATATTGTATTATATGGCTGTTGAGTCCCTGATGTTGGATGTTTTTCTCTTTTAGAGTCGATTTTTTCCTCTTTTGGTATCTAGCTTTTGAGCCTTTTGTACACAGGGTATAGTCCCTTCAAAACTATTTACCCATAATAATAATAAAAAATTCATGACTATCATCAGCAAAATAACACAAAGCCTCGAAGGATAGATGTCTTATCCTAATGAAGATATTAAATTATAGAATAGATGAAGTGTTAAGTTTTGGAACAACGATCATAACTACATATTGTAGAAATCAAATTTCATTGCTAAATGTTACAGGTATTCTTTAAGGATATTTCCTTCATGATTAAGACATTCAATTATATTATTGAGTTGTTTAATTCATCATACAATCCATATAGAAAGCTGAAATGCAGATAGAAATACACAAATCAATTTCAAAATTGAATGTTTTATTCATAAGGAATTTCAAGTGTTCCCACACAAGCCATGGGATTTAACTAAAAAGTAAAATACATTTACTGAAATAAGAGGTACATATCCATGAAAGAGAAAATAGATGAGTATGAACGAACCCGTCATTGCCTTGGGGGTTTCTTTTTTGGTTGATGCATCTCCATTTGTAGCTTTGTTCCCTCTTCATCTATCTACTTAAGGGAACTTTAACTGAAAAAAGATAAGAGAAAACTATACTTTTATGAGCTCAGGGTACAGTCCATATTCCTATACTTTTAAAATTAATCCATGTGGATCTCTTAAGAACAAGAGATATAAATTACATGAGGATCAAAGGCAAAATCGATAAAATTACTTTTTTGTAAACATCACACATGATTATCTACTCAGAAATAAGGACAGAGAGACGAAAAGAAAACTATGGAACATAAGAGAGGCCAAAAATCCTAAAATATTTTCTAACTATTTTCTTAAATGTGCAGGTACAAGTTGCAGTCAAGAAGAAATAAAATCATGTCTTATAGTCCCCACTGTTAGATAAAGATTACAAAATTCAATAAACTATAGTCCATGATACATCAAATTGAAATAAATCACAAGTACATACTGGTATGGAGGAGGAATACAACTCAAATGTGAAGAATAAGAATCAAAATTTAAAGACTGAAGTTAACTAAAAGGATAAGATTATAGATGGAACAAAATGGAAAACTAAATATTAGAAAATTTTGACAGGGCTTTGCTATGTAAAATGGGCATTTTATGTTTTTTTCATTACGCTATGTCAAACTAATACATGCCTTAAAGTTTTATAAAATAAAATAGTGATGCAGAAAGAAAATAATGCATGGCATGATCAAAGATAACAGTTATAAGGTTTCAGCTCCTAACAACAAGCTATATAGTATCTAAATGAACTGTTACAGTGCCAAATTGATTTACAAGTGCATACTTTTAGAATAAATCATAACATATACAAAATTCTACAGAGATGCTATAATATCAATGGAGTACAACTATGACTAGCAAAGTGGATTCAATTTTCTGAATATAAAGTCATAACAACTATAATACCCAAGTCTTCATGAATTTAGCTCAAGCAAGTGTTTCCAGTTTCAACATCCAAGTGAATGAAGTAAAGAGAAATGGAGTATCATAATTACATAAAGAAATGCAGAATATCAAATTTAAAAGAATGAAAGAAATGGATCAATTAGAGATGATAAAAGGAAATCCTATGGATTTCATATTTTCTAGACATATTGATAAGTACATAGGAATCTACTGCCATTTCATACAAGAAGATTAAGTGCAGACTGAATAAAAATAACATTTTCACTTGGTCACAGAAAGTAATACTCTTCACTTATGTTTTGGAGGGTCATTGAATAAAATAAGTAGTTACATAATAGAAATATTAGTCATAAATTCAAGTTCAAAGCATTATTCAAATACAACTCAACTAATAAAATAAAGAATGTAGCAATGATAAGAGTGCATTTTCAGTCTATAAGGTTTCTATGTGAAAACAATCAGGTATAAATAAATCAAAAAAGGACACAGTCACAGGTTCAAGAGATGATCATATGACATAGTATTTATTGAAGGAAGGTATATTTGCAAGTATTCAACAAGTGAATGTTAAAGCAGTAAATTTAAGGAACATTATTTCATGTAGTCTACATGCCTCTAAAAGTTACCTCTATGAAGTTATTATTATCACCGAATCACAGCACCCCTATGTTTATACAAGTGCATATAATTGAACTCACAGTGTGATTGGATAACATGGGTACTATCTCCAAGTTGTGGGACTTGCTACTTGAGATAGACCTCCAGAGAAAGTTGGTTCTTGCTCCTAAACTACCTGCCACAATCTACTCTAATGCAGGATAAGCTAACTATTCTAGTCTAAATTTCCAAGGGACCAAGGAGAGAGAATGCATAAAATGAAAGCCCTACACTAAAGCGGTGATACACCAGAAAAGGAGGATGTGAGAGTAGTCTCCAAATGTGTGAAATATAGAGGCACAGTGCACACTAGAAGAGGTGATGACATTGCACGATAATCTAGCAAGATGCATTCACAACAATATTCCAAGCATACACAATGATAATGAATCCCTGCAAGAACATAATAAATAGACACAATATTCTTACAGAAATATCAAAGGGGCAAGAAGAATGCAAGAAAACACAGTAGGGGGAGATACATCCACAAACTGGTATTTTATTGCTTCATGATATGCACAGTTCAATCTATTACAAGATAAGGGCCTGGATCACCATGCAAGGAGTCCACTACAAGGTCCTGCAACACACTGGCTTCACAAAGAAATTTTGGTAGAGCTTTGCTACCCAAAAAACTCTCTCCTTTACAATGAGCCCAATATTCCAATTTATATAAAAAAAATGAGAAGGAGAAGAGAAGGGAAAATGGAAATCCCGAAATCTGTCCTTCAACCACCTATAAGAGGCATTAAATTGAGTGAAATGATTGTATATTACTTGCAAAAGGCTCTCCATACTGTCCCATGTGCTGCAGCAGAGAAAGAATGATGACCATGCCTCTTAATTGCACTCCCAGCTACCAAATAAAACACTGTTCTGAACCCGGCCACGTTTTCTTAAAAAACTCAATCAATTTCTAATCAAATCCAGAATTTCTTGATTGTTGTGCATCAGGCTTGGAGCCATGATTCCAACGGTACCAATTTTGTGTGATTTTGTTGAGAAATGCAAAATTTATGGCCTTCTGAGTGCGGGCAGCTATTTTGGGCCTAGCAGGCGTTTTTTGTCATTTGACGGGAATGAGCATTCACTGACTGGAGCCGAATATATTTCTCTAATTTAAATATATCTACCCTCATTAAAAATAAGAAATCCAATTTGTGTGGTGTAGAGGATGTCGTGCTCATTCCAGAAAGTCCAATTTTGGGTGATTTCGTTGAGAAATGCAAAATTTATGGCCTTCTGAGTGCGGGCAGCTATTTTGGGCCTAGCAGGCATTTTCTATCATTTGACGGGAATGAGCATTGACTGACTGGAGCCGAATATTTTTCTCTAATTTAAATATATCTACCCTCATTAAATATTTCAAAATTTTGTGGTGTAGAGGACGTCGTGCTCGTTCCAGAAAGTCCAATTTTGTGAAAATCGGAGCTCAAAGTCAAAATTTATGGCCGTTTGAAGTTTCACGGGCCAAACATTGACTTTTCTTCTCTGCCTTCGGCCGCTTCGGCTTTTCACGTCCCACGCGTCCCTTTGTCCCACTTGGCACAGTGCTGAAATTCCCTGTTTCGACCGAATCGGCCGGTTCACGTACTATCATCTCAACTGTCCCAGACTGTTTGGGACAAATTTCTCCGATTGGCCCCGTTCGCGCCCTTTTGTCCCGCGCATCCTGGACTGAAAGTTCTCATTTCGGCCGATCCGTCCGGTTCACGCACTTCACGTACCTTTGGCCCAACTGTTCTGGGCTGCCTTGTCTTATTTCGGCCGATCCGGCCGGTTTGCGTACTAATCGCTCAGATGTCCCAAACTGCCTGTTTCAACAGTTAGTCAATTTTTTCCATTTTTTGGCCAGTTCGGATTTCCACGTCCCGCGCGTCCCTTTGTCCCAAATGTCCCAAATGCTGCTCAGACCGCCTGGCAGCCTTTCGGCCGGTTCGCGCCCTTTTGTCCCAACTGTCCCGACTGTTGCGAGGACTAGGACTTAGCCATTTTTCATGATTTTTTCTGGCCCGAGCCTTGGGGGTGAATTTTTTCACATTTTCTAAGAACTTGCTCTCTTCTTCTTCGACAGGGGAGTTAGAAAAATATGAGGGGACCTTGGAGGGGTGAATTTTGGATAACAGTTATGAAAAGGACAGAGTTATGTTTGCCATGAATATGCAAACTACAGTTACTTCAATCGATGACTGAGAAGCATATAACTATAACACTATGAACTTAATGAGCAGGATTCACATTTCAAATGATTAGTATTTACATAGAACCAATACCACTTGCAAATTATAGTTAGATGATTCTTCATAACAAGAATAAAATACAATATCCAGGAAGAAATAATATCATAAAAATAGATATAGTTTTCATAACATTCAAAGCTCATCAAATTTAAAGATGGTTATTTCAGAATCAGCTACAAGAACTCGAGGCCAAAAAATATGTAAGGAAGTGAATATATCTTTGAAATTTAACACACAGATAACAACAACTAGGATTCAACATTGTTTTAGTTATGATCAAAGTGCAGAACGATATATAAAGGTACTGAGCAAGGTGTATAAGTGTATTTCGAATGTGCATATTCTCCAAGAGACTCAGGAAAGACCTAAGACCTAGGAATTTGATAATACAGAAGGAACAAATTCATTCAGAAGTGAGAAAATACAAAATTATATGTATGGGAACTATTATCTTCAGAATGTTTCAAAATTTAGTACCTTATAAAAATCAAGCTTCAAATCGGAAAATAAAAATGGAAGAATGCATATAGCAACTCAGGATGTGTAGTGCCCCCTTTTTCTAACCTCGATTACCTGCTAACTACTTAACCCATAGTTATGATTGGACAAGGTTTTGACATATTTTGGACATTAGGTTATGTTATTTTACCTTCATGGACATGTGTGGTTATTCGAATGCCTAACACCAAGTAAGCTTTGATTTGTATGTTGGAAAATTTTATTAGATGTTAGGGATACTAACTTATTGCTATGATGTTTGGGCTTAATTTATATATGATGGATACATAGTTTAATCGCATGTCTTGAAGCTATAGAATATTCTATTATTGATGAGGACATATGATAGCATGGTTATATGACATTTATATGTATTACTATGGCTAACATATGATGGATTGTGTGAAATTGTGCATGTTTCACATTTATGATTCCATGTGATGCTATAACATCATAAATTTACATGTTTAGACTTGATCATTTATTGAGTAGTTGGTTTATTATTGTATTGGATAGATACATTTAATGTGTGTATTGAGTGTGTAGGTCATAGGTCATAGGAGAACATGGGTTTCAGGGAGGCTACACAAATTGTGCACAAGTGGCCCATGGGGCTAAGTCCTAACCATGTTAACTATATGATGCATTAGTGTATGTTTGTATTATTTGAGCACCATGAGTGACCCTCATTTGTAATGTTGTATGTCAGGAAAATTAATTATTTTTAGGGTGTTTATTTTGCTAAGTAAATTAGGTTTGGGGACTTAATGGTCCCTACTTTCATTAAGAGTTGTAGTTGGGTAAGTGTGGTTTAACTAGAGAGGATTAGGGTCATATGTGAAGCCTTGAGTGGACCCCACATCTTCTACACTTGTGCCCAAATGTGCCAAACCCGAAATTGGGTTATTTATGGCATTTTAAGCGACCCCTTATTGTTTTAGGAGTTCGCTTAGCATGAAAATAAGCTCTTGGATCCTACCTATTAGGTAGGGGGGCTTAATTTCAAGGCATAGAGGGAGTTTCCCTCTCATTTTTCCTCTCTTTTGTCTCCATCCATGTAAGATGGATTGGTATGTGTGTTTTGTAAAAAGTTGAACAAACTTGTTTTATTTTCCTTTTAGGCACTTTGGGAGAAGAGTATTTAAAGTGATTTTTTATTTTCTTCTTTTTATTTTGGGAATCTTTGACTTGGAGGGAAGAGAGGGGTGACACATGTCAACCCCCTCATTGGTGAGAAATTTTTTTTTGTTTCTCTTCAAATACTCCCTCATGAGGGAGAAAGGGGGGGTTCTTCTACTTTTTCTTTTCGCTTTTGGTTTGTGTTTGGAGTCTTTTTGAAGTGGCAGTTTCACTTGGGAAAAGGATTAGGAAAAAGCTTAGATATTTGGAGAGCTTATGGAGGTAGGCTCCTTGATATCTATTTGATGTTATCTTGCATGTTATATCTTAAATTGCTTATGGTTGAAATTCTTATTTTGTTACATGGTTTGTTCCTTTTTTGGGTTATTGTTATTTTCTCCATCCATCATATGGCTTGATGGATTTTAAAGCTTTACAGGGGAAGAGGGAGGGATTTTCCCTCTTAAGCCTCATGGCTTGATGATAAAGTCATGTTGGTTATTTTATTTCCCCTCATATGGTTTGAGGTGGGGAAGGTGATTCATATGGTTTGTACCCCCCATCCTCATCCTTGCAGAGGAAACCCAATGGGTTTGAAAATACTCTCAAGGAGGATTTTAGGAGAATGGGTGGAGCAATAAGGCGGTATTGTTATCTTGGAGGCATAAGGAGGTTTTGTGAAGAATCTTTTAAGTGTGCATCCTATGGTTGGACCACACTCTATGGAATTTTGGATATCTCATCCACTCTTCCCGATTTTTGAGGATGAATATGGTTTTCTCCTCTTTTATTTTATTGGATAAATGTTGTGTTTTGTCAAGGTATGGAGTTGTCTTGTATATCAATGTGTTGTTGTTTATATCTCTCAAAATCTTGTGCACAATTGTGGAAGCTAGCTCTCTCTCCCATGGGCTTGGGGGAGGCTAACACATCTTCCAAGCCTTGGAAAGGCATGTAATGATGCCTATAAGTTAGGTGGAAAAACAAATTTTTTTTTTCTGTGTTGAAGACTATATGGAGTATAAGATTTGAAGTTTAAAGCTTGAAGATAGTTGAAACATTCTTAGTGATCTTATCATCTTGTTCTTCCGCAATATAGGTAAAGTTCTAATTCTTTGATCTCATTTAGTTCTTCCCCAACAATGTTGTAAGTTCTCCTTTGTGAGCCTCTCATTTTTGGATGAATATAACTCTTGTGCAAGCATGTGATATCCCTCTCTTTGCATGTAGCTTGAAGGTTGCACGTAATGGGATTGTATTCTACTTCACCCCATGAGAGTAAATACCCTTGTTTTGGAACCTTGTCTCCCTCTAGTTGGGTTGAACTATCTTCTTGTGAAGGCATGTCGGTCCTTTTGTAAAGCTTGATTTCCACATTGTAATAACCTCTTATTCTTACCATTAAATATATTTGAGAACTTTGTTTTATGAAATGTATGTGTATTTAACAAAAAAAGAAATGTTGTTGAAATGAAATATTGATCCTTTCATGTTAACATAAACTTATTCTCTTATGTTGAATGTCAACATTATTAATATGTAAAAAATTGTTAAATGATTGTATTGTGAAAAGAGCATTTTCATTATATACCATAGAAAATCTTGAAAAGTAGACTCTTTCTAGTTGTCTCTGGTTGTCTAAAAGTTTTGGAAATTTCAAGTTTGTAAAGTAGGTCACATTTAAAAATTGTTTTAGGGCATGTGATATAGATACATTTGAGATAAGATTTTTATTTAAACATATGATATGAATCGCATAAGTTCAAAAGTGTCGAATCTATTTCCTGCTGGTTTCTTCGTGTAATTACAAGGAAAATAAAATTTTAAGTGGGAAAAAAAACAAAAAAAAGGAGAAAAATAAAACCCTATCAAATAAACCCAAAAATCAAGTGACCACTATTCAAAACCCCAAATATAACATGGAGTGCTACCAGCTTAAATGGTGCTTCAGACCTGTCATTTTACTTACCTTATATAAAATTATTTTAATAAAAAAAACTCCATTTGAATCTGGCCGCCCCCATCTACAAAAAAAATAAAATTACAAACCCTGTCATACATAAAATAGATCAAAATGAATTAGAAAAGGAAACAATAAAAAAAACTACCAAGAATAAGATTTTATGGCCATCAAACAAGCATATATATGCCTGGTCACCCCCTCTTCCATTGCAGCACCTCAGATGCCCCCATTCCCTTTCATCCACCTTAGACACAAGTAGAAAAACAAATAGAAATTAATAAACCAACAAAAATAAAAATAAAAATAAGATAAGCACAAAACCGAGAGTATTTTAAAAGGGAAGAAAACGTCCTCCATACTTCCTCCATGGCAGCTACCTGCAATGAAGAAGAAAGCGAGAAAAAATAAAGAAAGAAAGAAAGAACAAACTTGTAAATAAGATATTAGGTTTTACCTTTTTATTTTGAAAGACCCTAGTAAGGGTATGTAGTGAGATGGGAGGAGAAATTTTAAAAGATTTATCTTTGGCCTCCATATATACTTCCACCATACCTACAACATAAAATAAAACCCAAAAAAAGAGAATGGAAAATGGTAAAAACAAAAGAATTTGATTGTGGTATTAAGAAATTAGGGCTTGAAAGAAACCTTTGGTATAGATGGCTTTCATCCTAAAGTCTAAACTTGCCTAATACTCTTTTTATTATCTCATCTCTTTATTTAAAATGTGTTTATTATTTACTTTATTCCATCCTCCTCTTAACATAATATTTAACTAATTCCATGCATAAATTAGTGGGACGTAGGTATAGTTGCTAATTTTTGGTGAAGGTGTTGAGTTTTATTTAAGAAAATTCCAAATTTTAATTTAGTAAAAATAATAATAACTAAGATGATTTTTACCTTTTGTTTGGACTTAGTTATCTTGAGCAAGTTATATTTTGATTTATTCTTGTAGATATTTTATTAAGTAGTAATTTTTTCGTCCATGGTTAGCCATAAAAGGGGATCGAGCCAACATAATGATGGTTGTGATTCTATTTTTAATATATGGTTATTTGTGAAGGTAATTAATAATTACTCATTTAATAATAATGATCATTCCTAAACAAATACATATAGACATTGAGAATGTTTGGGGCGTAGCATAATATAATGTAAAGTAAGCCTACAACGATTATATATTTTATAACTATAGTAAATCTATCATTTTAATATTTATTGTGAAATCCATATCGGGTTTAAATCACTTTTTTTTTATAACGAGAATTGGGTAAGGATAGTAATTGTTTATAGTAAAAAAAATATATACCCAAATTTTTAACTACCATTTGGTGTGGTTTTCTATGTTCCAAGGTGGGGCATTACATTTGGTATCAGTGCGAGGTTTGCACACACAGATGCTCTGGGTATAATATTTAATTGGTTATTAATGTTTTAATAACATTAAACAAAAAATAATTAAAATGTTTCAACTAAACCATCCTTCGGTCAAAACATCTCTCAATTACCCATAGGGGAGTAATACGTCTGCTAACACAATAGGTGGTATACAAATTTTGATCACTTAATTTGTTTAAAACAATTAGTAAAAGTTAAGAAAAAGTCATTATTAAATAGCATGCAAAATGGCTCCTTGGCTCCCATAGTGGTGATCGATTTAGTTGATCTTGTTCTCTAGTGACATGGGAAGTCAAAACATCATTTAAACCCAGCTTATAAGATCATTTGATCATGTAGTTAAAATCATTTTGGGCTCAATTGATCGCATTGTAATTTGGGACAACAACTTAAGTTTAAGAAAATTCATTTTGATTTGGATCTGTAGTTTAGGGATCTTTAGTAGGAAATTAAAATCTACGAATTCTAACATTTACATGTTCATTTTCTGCAGCAATTATATTTGAGAAAAAGGAATAGGGAGTGAATTTTCTAAGCATGTTTAGGATGCCACTAGTCATTTTGGCACAAAACACAAACTTGATAATAACATTAATTAGCTCTTGAAATTAGGTCATAACTAGAGTTTTGGTTATGAGTTTTTCATTTTGTAAGTTGTGTCAGATTCTCTATATATAGAAGAATAGATGCAATTTGATAAAACTTATTTTTGAGTTGCAATCTCTTGTTTTCAAGACCCATTTTGTAGCCAATTTCACTAAAAATCTGTTGAAATGAAAAAGCAAAATTGTAATAGTTGGCCCTGAGAAGGTTCTTCCAATTCAAAATTTATTTTCCAGTTTTGGGAAAAGTACATCTTGATTGAATCTAGATATTATAGAGAATTGGCTAGAAGCATTTGTTCTATCATTTGGGTATTGGGTACTTGTTTGGTAGGCCCCTTTTGTTAGCCATTTTCGCTAAATTGTAGAACAAGAGAACTAGGTCTAGTTAAACTGTTAGAATTATTAGGATGCCTTTGGAGGGTGCAAGGTTTCATAATATGATTATTATATTGTGTTACATGTTTTCTAGGTTGAATGTTAAGGCCCAGAAAAAATTGTATGCTAAGAGGAATTTTGGGTGCTACCTGTTTTGGTGTATTTTGGTCATTTTGAACATCAAAAAAGGTCTAATAATTGGTTTTGTAAAGAAATAGGAGGACACATATAAGAATGTATAATTGTTACCTTGGTCTAAGGACTAGGTTTAATATGTTTGGTTAGTTGGTTCCTCTTCTAGTGATACATTGTTTCTTTGGAATCTTAACCATAGTGTTAAGGGTACCACTTTTAAACCTAATAAAACCCTGATGGTATCAGTGTAAAATAAATAGCCGTATCTTGAGTAGAACCATCCAATATGATAAAATAGTATTTCACGTATTGAAATTTCACTATTATGAAATTGGGATAATTTATACTTCTCTAGCTATGTTACCAATGTTAATTTCATAACCCTTTTTACAAGGAAATTTACCAAATGACCTTATGACCTTGTTGTTCCTTTCAAAATTGTAATTTCAAATTAAGTATAATTGGATGAAAATGTTGCTAACGTAAACTCCTCTAAATTTTCTATAAACAATAAATGATAAGGGAAAAGGAAAGTTAGTGTCTCTTATTATATGATGGTTTTTCTCAAAGTGATATTTCATAGCTAGTTTGTCCTCTTCACATAACATAAGAATACATTTCCCTATTATAAAACAAATCTAGTTTTCACAACTTCAAATTTTCATCAAGCTCTTCGTATACCATTTAGAGTTCACTTCGGAAATGATCTAGTTACTTTAATCCTTCTTGAGCTCAATGAACCTATTTCTATACCATAACCAATTACTAAGTTTTGTTGCAATGTTTACAACTTGGTTAAAGCATGTTATCCTGTAAAATGAACAAGAGAAATTTTGCAGATAACCATACCAAAATTCAATGTTCTGGTCCCCTGATGAAGGTTTTAAAACGTTCAAAATGGCCTTAAAATTTCCTTCCGAAAATCAAGTTTTAAGAACTTAGCCATTTTCAGCCTTTTTGAACTGGGCGCAAGCAAATGACATGTCAATATCAATAAGGTATGCACCCCTAAGGTGCAGAAAATGACATGCCAATGTCAACAGCAGTAAACATGCACCTGAAATGTTTGCACCTAAGTAAATAGATCTCAAGCATGAGAAATTTGTGTTGACATCGTCAACATATAAAAATGTATGCACTTAAGTCTGCTCCGCTTATGAAAGTTGAAATTATGTCAATGTTGAAATCTCTGAACTATGCGCTTAAGGCGCATCCAAACCCGTTATGTCGATGCTATCAAACTTGCGCCAAAGTGCATCCAAACATGTGTCAACACTCTGATATCTGTGCCAAAGAAATTTGGTGGGGTAATTAATGTCAAATTTTCTATAAATAGGCACTTAACACCTGTCATTTTCACGAATTGAAAATTGTGAAAAGTATTCCTTCTGTGCCTGTCAGCTATCCCTGTCATTGCCCGCATGCCGTTTTTTCGAGTTTGTGGACCCCAATGTCGTACCTTCGTCCTTTATAAAACCGGTTAAGTGGACTTCATCACTCCTTGTTATTATTTGTGGTGTTTGTCTCTTGGTTATTGTTAGGTATTATGATTGGTATAAATCCAAAGGGTTAAATCTAAAAATGAAAACACATTTAACAATGAACTATAAAAATTTGGAAGCCCCTTTTTTTCCTCCTTCTAGATCTGAAAATCTAAGAAGGCCTCTTGCCTCTGAAACAACCTAAGAACCACATTCCTTTTGACAATTATGCTTACTACCTTGCAGGAATTCCCTCTCCTCCTTACCATTTTGAAAAACCAAAAAAGAGGAGAAGAGGTAAATCTAAAGTGAATTTCAAAGAAGTCCTTAAAAGCTTCGATGCGCATTGTTTGTTACATGTTGTACTCCCCACAATCACGCCTTGGCGCACTGTCTTTGCTTGCAACATATCCCTAACCCGCGCCCAGTATAATAACACTTAGCAATCTTGTAAGGGTCACAAGGGCTTATCCTGACCAACATCAACATTGAATGTTATGTCCTCCAAATCTGTGCCAAGTACTATTTTCTATGGTGTACTAGGTCTCCCTTTGTAACATCTTCTGTAATTGTGCCTTGGGTGCGCACTTAAAAGTTATGCAACACCATCTTTTACACTTCCCTAGTTAAAGCAAATTTCCTAAGACGCTGATGCACATGAACCTTGACATCAACATGCCATGTTGTGTGTTGACAAACACACGCCCTGCGCCTTTCTCCTTGGCGCTAAAACCTCTGTCATGCAACACTTTTCAAGAGTGCGCCTTTTGTAACACTTTGGCGCAAATTTTCCCTTGTCAGCACAGATGCACACATTTTTCTATGTTGACATCCCTAAAAGTGCACCTACCCTTTTTAAGCCCCTGCAGCATGCTATGAACTTGCGCCTTGTGCCCTAGGCCTTATAATCACTCATTCTTCTTTCTAAAAGATTTCATTATGAATAATATGATGGTTGACATGGCTCTTCTATGTTGGAACTCCTTGATCCTCCTTGTAGAGCAAAAACAACCATCCTTGAGCTCACACATGTTTTCGTCAAGCAAAAAGCCAACCAAGTCTAAAGGTAAAGCAAATTTGATAGAAGAAGAGATGAAGTAAAAATATTAAAAATTTAGGATGCCTGACTCATATGCAGAGAGTGATCTCAATATCAGAGACTCCGAGCTCAGACACATTGATATGGAAGACTTCTGGGCAAGAACAAACTAGGAAACTAGTGGCCCCTGGATGAACAAACTGGTAGGCAGTGGATTGCAATTTGCAGTTGGGCTGCCAATAAGTGTTGTTAATAACGAGTTCATCATGTTGGTGGATCGATGCTATAACAAGAACACTAGATGTGTCGAAGATAAAGAGGGCAAGACGGTCATCAACCTAACTGCTCGTCACTTTGAAATAACCCTGGGCATTCCTCATCATAGGTAGTACGTCACCATAAGCCTAGAAGACTGCAAGAAGGCGTGGGACGACAATGAGGACAAGTGTATGCAAATGATGAATGAGTTATATCTAAGAACAAAAAGTCTGGTGAGTAGATGGCCATCAGACCATCCACCGCAGTGATTTCAATGAGGAACTGAGTGATACAATCACCTTCCTGAGTAGAGTATTTGGGCTTCCTGATGCCCATCATTTCCATAAATGGATGCTGAGGTACTTAGAGACCATGAGAAAGAATGTTTCTAAGCAGCGTTTTGGCTAGGGTAGAAATCATCAGCGACACCATCTATCAGCAACTTCAACAGGTCATGACAACTGGGAAGTTCTATATGAATTCCTACGTTGTATATGCTACAGCATCAGCGAGAGATTTCACAGGCCTGACACAAAATGGGGTATGGCCCCAAGTCAAAATATATGAATACTACCTAGAGCTAAGGCTCGAGAACAACATCCCCTAGTTCTCAAAAATCAACGACGCCTTCTTCTATGAGGTGATCTGCCTATTAAGGCCGAATATGAGACATGGTCGAACTAGCCCCAGTGTGGTCACTGTCACAAAGAAGTGGGGAGCATTGTTCACTCAGTTTCCCACATTCACATATCTCAGGGTGGTAAATTTTGAGGGTGAACTGACCAAGCTACCAAGGTATGCAGGACCCAAGCTGATTCTCTTAGAGTTGTCAAGGCAACTAATCACATACCATGAGAGATGCATGAAGAGAAAGAAGGGAGGAACTCCATTCCCCCTTACAGTGGGCCGATACACCTGCACCACACTGGCCAAAGCATGGAGGAAATGTATGCCGAGCTTGAATTGTTGAATCTAAAGCACAACTTCCCAGCCAGGCCTACCTTTGATTGTTGGGGTTGCCTCCCAAAGGAAAAAATTGATCCTATCCATGTCCCTGAGATCGAGGACATCTACATCGACCTGACACATGAAATAGATCTTAGGAAAAAGGATCACTCTAGGCTAGCTCTGGAAGAGATCAAACACTATGGCATGGCCATCATTCCAAAAGGATTCCAAGAGCCTGATCAAGAAATTGATCAAGTTTACCTTGACATGGATGGGGACGATTGGCCGTTCGTAGAGATTGAACAGAGCCAAGGCACCAAAGACCATTTAGGAAAGGGTCAAGCACACGTTGCAGCGAGCACCAAACATTGGTGCAAATAAAATGGTCTCACCTACCTTGGGGTAGATTTCACTGCTTCTCCTTCAGGAAGAGCACCTCCAAGGCCGGCCCAAGTTCTGAAAGGAAAAGGGAAAGACAAGGAGGAGAATCAAGAAAAGAAGAAGCTCCTCAAAGCCCTCCTACTACTTCTGAGAAGCAAGTGGTCGACCTGGTCTCTCCAGGTAAAGAAGAAGAGACCACCAAAGTCTCAATAGATACATCCACTCAGGATGTGGTCACAACTACAACCACTGAGGTACCCACCATTCCTTCTTCTGCTCCTTCTCCTCCCCCTATCGTTGAAACATCTATTCCAATGGATGTTTCTTCTTCTCTCCCTTCCTCTCTTCCATCTCCCACCTCTTCCATCTTCTCCTCTCTTACGGATCTTTTGCCTAGTGTTCCCTCCATCCCATTACAGATCCCTTCCGCCTCCATGTCCTTTTCACCCCCTGTAGTAACTCCAGGCCCCACAAGCTAGCAGTGCATTGGACTCCTTGTCGATGCCACCACCAAGTGTCTCAACGTTCTTCCCTGCGGCCTCTTCAGTTGCTTCCCCTTTCACTCCCATTTCTTCTTCCATTTCCTCTACTCCTTCTCCCATAAGTCCAAGCTAGATCTCTGACCATTTGGGTCAACTCAAGAGAAAGGTTCCCATAGCACCATGGACTTCTCTATCATTCCGAAGAAGGGACCCAAGAAGTAAAAACCTATAACTCGCTTCTCTAAGAGCGTTTCAGGAGAGAGAGTCATGGAGATTGCTTACCCGGATCCCTCCAAAGAGAAGAAATATTTGTCTCCTACAGACTTTACAGTGACCCAAGTCATGATGGGAACCTCATTTGAGAGCCTGGCAAGGAGAGGCCTTGTCTGTAGTAGATGCCCTCTGTAAGAAATCTACAGGAAGAAAAGGAGGAGAAGAGAATACTAAAGGAACAAAACAAACATCTCCTCAAGGATTTAGTAGAGAATGGGCAAACACTCCTCCTATGACTGCCGCCGAGCCTACTGAAGTTCTCAGTCAGGACAAGATAAATGAATACGCCAAGATTGGTGAACAAGGAGCGGCAGTGTCCTCCTGGATAGAGTGAATCCTCAGAGATAGTGAGGAAATAATCAAAGAAATTCACAGGACTCTACCAGGGTATAGATCAGGAAAATAAGGAGCTACAAGCAGTAGTAGGATCCCTCTCTGAGGAGTTGGACAATGTCAGATTACAACATGAAACATTTCAAGCAATGGTCAACTGCTCCACTGATGACCTATTAAAGGTCGTGTCATCGATCACCCGCGAGCACATAACAAAGCTCTTATAGCTTTAGATTATCGGGTTGATCAAATGGAGTATATCCTGGAGAGGATAGATAAAATCAAGGACGAAGCCCTGGATGCAAAAATACAACATGGAGCAGACGGTTACAAAGATGGCTCCAGAGATGCTCAGTGAATCATTCACCTTGAGGGAGGCAGACGATACAATCCAGCTCTTCAAGGCTATCACAACCCAAGGTTTGGTGCCAGAGGTCACTTTTGACCGAGAGTCTATCAATAACCTTCTGGCTTGCCATGATTTCATTGGATTCTTGATTGAGGCATGCGAAGAGTATGTCGGGCTACCTGACAAGCTCAAAGACTGAAAAATAAACTTGCGAAGTTATTGGAGACCACTTCAAGGGTCTTGATCATAATCAACTTCAGACAATGATTAGCAAGTTTATGGAATACCGAGCTCAGTGTCACATCACCTCTCCTCGAATCAGAAGCAAGACACTCCATTCAAGTCAAAGAGATGATGACGAGTAGTTTCTCTTCTTGTGTATGCTTCGATCTTTTTGTAAAAATATTTAAAAAGTATGTTGGCATTTACGATGACATCATCCATGTTGCATCATGGGATGTTGCCATCCAAAAACTTGCCTAAAGTCAACTTTTGACTTTTTAGATATTTTGTAGATATTTTGTAAATAGTGGTTGGTTTCTTTTTGTCCTCTTCCCTCCTCTTCTTCTATAAATACTGGAATACTTGTTGTATTCCAGGTGAACATTTTTTGTATGAAAAAAGAGGTGAAGAGAGAAAGACTTTGTGCCTTCTTGTAACAGAAGAGATATTAATATATATGTTCAGACTTTGTGCTCAATATATGTGTTATTTGCATCAGATATTTCTTAAGTTAGATCTATGTTTCTATTCTGATTGGATTCATTCTTATTATCATCATATGTTCATCAGTATTGCTTTGTCTATTTATGTAAGTAAGTTTGGCTCTGTTTACTACCATCCCAAAGCATAAACCTTTTGACCTTTCTCGTCTTGGAATTCATTTCTTTTCTTCCTTCAGATCTATCCTTCCTCTGTTCCTTTCCTCCTACCTTTCTATTTCGTAGTTGGAACTACCTCTACTAGGATGAGATCCCAAACCCGCTGAAGTTAGAATAGTGTAAATTTGCATAGATTCCTGCTTGATAGAATAGTAATAAACCAGTTTCACTTTGTTGTCTCAAAGAGGGGCTATGCCCTGCACACTATTGGCCTGTTTCCCCACGACCTGTCTAACCGAAAGATTTTCAAACCAACAGTTTTTGGTGACTCTACTGGGGATCGAACTAAGGAAATAACTAAAAAACTGTGAAAATCACTACCAGTTTGCAAATTTTAACTCTTTGTTAAAAATCAATTTTTTTTGCAAAAGTGATTGAAACTAAAAATTTCCTTATACAAATCCATAGATCTAGGCTAGATAGAGAACTTTTAGTTCGCTGAGTTTTTACAAAAACTTGTATATTTCCATAGATCTGAGATTTGACATTTTCACAATATTTTCAAAACCTTGCAAAATTCAGTTCAAAGATCTGAAAATCAGCTTTCTAAATTCAACCCACTTTTTATCCTTGTTAATCTTTGTCAAAAACCGCAATCAGTTGTTATTAAAAAGGATAAAATTTAAATATTAAAAAAGTACATGCTGCTGATTTTTTCCAGAAAAATAAAAAAATCAGCAAGTACAAACAAAAAGATTGTTGTAAATCTGCTCTTAATTGTTGCAGATCTGAATGGCTACGCTGGCAGGTGAACAATTTACTCATGGCAGAAGAGCTCGTGGAGAAGTTGATCCAATCTTTGATCTACTTCAAAGGCACAATTTCAGTATCACTCCATCACGATTCACATCACTAAGTTCAGCGGATCGATCAGCAAGAAGTGCCTCGCCTCCATGAAGGAGCCGGATTTCACAGGGTGCCTCGACATCAATTTGTAGTGCTCTCTTGCTAAGTGGAACTAGACTCCCTGCTCATGTTCTTTTCCTCGTGTTTCAAATGGCGATAAATCTACCTGTACCATGGGGAAATGCCATGGGTCCTTTAGCACTGCCGCATCTAGTGCATACCCCCTTCCTAGCAGGAAATCGCAAGAATTTCCTGAAGTTTGATGGAAGCGGAAATCAAAGCACAGACGCGCATATAGCTACGTTTATTATGTCATGTAGTATTCTGGACATGACTCATGAAGACGTATCTGTACATCTCTTTCTCGAGACCTTGCAAGGGCCTGCATTAGAATGGTTCCAACATTTACCAGTCGGATCCATCACCAGTTGGGCCACATTACGGACTGCATTTGAAGACAGGTACAAGCCTTCAGAAGATGCATTTGCGTTACTGTCAAAAATCAACTCACATGAAGAAGGAGGCCAATGAAACCATGCACAATTTTATCACCTGTTTCAATTCACTAATCAATCGTGTGTTGCTTGCCATGTTGCCAACATTAGAGAATCAAAAGTGTTTCTTTGTGAATGCAATGAGTTTGAGAGTAAGTTTCTTACTTTTACAAGAACAAATACCAACCTTGGTTCTTGCTCAAGCTGCGGCCATTCGGATAGAAGATAACCTTCTTATATCTGGTGAGTTAAGACGAGAGCTGTCAAAATCAAAGGCTTCAACTTCTTCTCAGGCCCCCTCATCAGATCCAGTGTTCCAGAAGATGGCAAATGACTTTCTCTCATTAAAGAAGCAATTGGCTCAAGCATCGTCTATTGCTCCGTACCGGGATATCCCACAGAGGAACTTCACTCCCAACCCCCCAAATGCCCCTCAAAGGCCATTGAAGCCCCTCCGGTTAATGATTTTGTGTCATTGTAATTGGCTCAAGCATCTTCTCCAAGGTTAGAGGAATTCCTAACAACACCCCCCAAAACCCCTCCAAAGGTTAATGAAGCCCCTCCTTAATGCCTTGGTTGAAATCGAAGAAGATGATACAAATTATGAAGAACCTTTGTCGCAAGATGAAGATGATCAAGATGTCGGTGAACCGACTGGCGACTCTACTATCGGGTATATAGAATTTGAAGATGAGGAATCTGATGAAGAAGAGGGTACCCAAGGGTATGCGAGTGGACAATCATACACAGTTTTCACTCACTCGCAAGGAAAAGAAGCAAAGGTTGCTGCTGAAAAACAAAGGGAAAAGGTTGTGATAGCTTCCAACCGCCAATGATCGCTAAAAGAGGTAATCCCCTTCCTACTCAACCTCCTTGGTTAAACCTTTTGTAAAGAAACATTTTCCTCCTATTTCTCCTCCAATTCACCCTTCCTCCAATTCCATAAACCAGTAATCCTCCTCCACAAACATGAAATGAAGGACTCATTCCTTCATTGGCACAACCCTTGGTCGCATTTGATATAATTGATCATGCTAAAAAGACCAAGATCCAAATGTCTGAGGTTGAATACCTTCAGTCCAACCCAGAGAAACTTGTAAGATTAAATAAGTATATCAAAGAGCCAAGCTGCCATCCTTCTTCCCATTTCACTAAAAGGAATTCTTCCCACGCCTCCTACTTCTCATGTAAATGTTGCCTCGACCTCTGCATCAGGGAAAATTGAACCTTTTTACCTATCTCTCCTGATCAATGGTCATAAACTAAGTAACTGTATAATTGATTCTTGGAGCTTCTGATAATGTTATGCCAGCAAAGGTTGCCCATGCTTTCGGCCTCACGCTTACTAAACCTTTTGGCAGATGCTACTCCATGGAAACCAAACAGGTACCATTGATTGGTCAGATCAAAGATGCGTAGTTTGCATTCGCGGCATTTCCTAAAAAAGGGTAAAAATGACTGTATCCTCGTAGCTGATATTCCAGTAGCCTACGGGATATTGCTAGGGAAGGAGCTTATATAAGGAAGTTGGTGGGGAAGATTCATATGGATTGGTCCAAAGCCAGGATCCCTATCAAAGGAGTGATGCAGACATTGGAACCAGAATCACAAAAGAAATATCTAGTCACCAACTTTGATGACCCTAAGGCTCAGATTCTTCTTCGAATCATCAGGGATGGGGAACTAACTTCTTGTCCACCAACTCAGATAAAATGGACGTTATCATCCAAAAAGAGGATCTCAACAAAGTGTGGACAGTTGCAGTTTGATGGCAGTTGTGCAACAAGTGGATGCGGTGCTGGGGCTGTTCTAATATCTCCTGAGGAGGAGATTTTCCCTTTTTCTTTCAAGTTGCAGTTCTTCAATACGAATAACACTACCGAGTATGAATCCTTGTTGCTTGGCATGCAAGCTGCAAAAGAGAAGGGAATCAAGAATCTAAAAGTACAAGGTGATGCTGAGCTGATTGTCAATCAGGTAAAAGGGATATATCAAGTAAAAATGACCGGCTCAGACACTACCGCAATGCGGTATGGGATAACATCAAGGAATTTGACACTTTCTCAATCAAAGCATTCCGAGAGCTCAAAATGACATGGACTGATTCATTGGCCGTCTCAACATCTCTCATGCTCCCTCACCCAGGGTTAAAAATAGATACATATACCATTGAGGTAGTTTTTCACCCAAGTGTGCCAGATAATTCACAGCACTGGCAAGTGTTCAATGATGACAACCAACTTATCACTTTTCTGGAGAAAGTCTGACAATTTCAAAGAGCTTCATTTTGATGGATCAACTTCTGCATGTCGTGAGTCTCTCACCGGTCAAGCACATGAATCTGAAAAAGAAACAATGATACAACTCAAAGGAAATAAGATTCTGAAAGGTTTGGTCTCCTTAGAATGACTTTTTGATAATCATGACCATTTTGTTAAGAAAAAGCGACAAGATGATCCTTTCCTCTTCTCTGGAAACTGAATCTGTCAATCTGGGTACTACGTAGAACATCCTCATTCCGTGAACATCGGGAAGTGTTGTACGCCCGAAGAGAAACAGTGAAAATTTGTCAACTTGCTAAAAAAGTACATGGATGTATTAGCATGGTCTTATGTTGATCTCAAATCTTTCAAGCCAAAGGACATTCAGCATGACATCCCACTCAAGGACGATGTTAATCCTTTTCATCAAAAGCAAAGGAATTACAACCCCAAAATATAACATACCATCCAGGCTGAAATTTAGAAGATGATGGATGCAAGAATCATTTTTCCAATTCATTACAGTACCTGGGTTACTAATATTGTACCTGTACGGGAGAAGAATGGCAAGATACGCATATGCGTGGACATTCACAACTTGAACCAGTCATTCTTAAAGGATAAATATCCACTGCCAATCATGGATCAAGTGCTACATGTAGTAACCAGTTCAGAAATATTGTCTATGCTTGACGATTTTTTAGGTTACAATCAAATTCAAGTCAATCTTGAAGATCAGTTTAAAACAACATTCACCACCCCTTGGGGTACCTTCACCTATAGCAGAATGCCATTCGGTTTGATCAACGTTGGTGTAACCTTTCAACGAGAAATGGACTTTGAATTTGAAGGTATGATGAGAAAATTCATCGTAGTTTACCTAGATCACCTGATTGTGTTCTCCAAAAGATCAAGTGATCACTACGATCATTTGGAACAAGTCTTGATCAGATGCCGAGAGCACGAGATCTCGCTAAATCCTAAGAAGTCATTTTTTGGGGTCACAGAAAGGAAATATGCAAGGACATGTCATCAGCAGAGAGGGAACTAAGATAGATGTCAAAAGAGTCAAGGCTATTCAAAGCCTCACGTTGCCTACAAGCAAGACTGGTGTTCACTCTTTCTTCGGAAAGGTAAATTTTCTTTGACGCTTTGTTCCTGATTTTGTTGAGAAGACTCATCATATATCTAATATGATGAAAGCATCCCAAAAATTCCAATGAAGTGAGGAAGGAAAGACATCATTTGAAGACATAAAGACTTTCGTCACTCATGCCCATGTTCTGGTATGTCCTGACTTTAGCAAAGGCTTCATCATGTATAGTTATGCATCTGCGCATACGGTATCATCTATCTTGATGCAAAAGAACTCCAAGGATATTGAATCCCCCATTGCTTTCATGATCTCTCCTCTCAAGCCTCATGAACTAAAGATGTCACAATTGGAAAAGCATGCCTTCGCCGAGGTAAAAATAGTCAAAAATTTCCGCTACTACATTCTGAATTCTCATACAGTAGTGCTAGTTCTAGACATGGCTGTTAAGTCCATCCTGACTCAACAAGAGTTAAGGAACTTACGAGGAAATTGGATCACAAAGGTCTAAGAATATGATCTAGACATCAAACTGACCAAGTTGGTAAGGGGTAAGGGCCTATGTCAGCTAATGGCCAAAAATAAAGACTCAGAGGTACCTAAGGAGAAAAATACTCACGTTGATGAAGAACCAAGTGAACTGGAGAAAGAGGATTCTTTACCCATGGTTTTATTTGTCACAACCAACAATGAATGGTATTCTGACATCACATTTTTTCTCACCTATGGAGAGTTCCCAACTCATCTAACCACTAAGGAAAAGTGAGCGGTAAAGCTCAAAGCTGCACGATGTGTCATATGGGATGATGGATTGTACAAACACAGAATTGATGGTATTTTTCTACGATATGTTGATAAGCCACAATAGATAAAATTATTGGAGAGTTTTCATGACTCCACCTACGGTGGTCACTTGTCCTCATCTATGATGGCACATAAAATCATTCGGGCCAAGTACTATTTGACGACGTTATTTCAGGATGCAGCCACCTGGGTAGAAAAATGTGAACTTTGTCAACAGTTCATTGGCAAACCAAAGTTGGCTGTGTTTCCCCTCATGCTTGTCATCATCGATGAACCATTAAGACAATGGGGAATTTATTTCATTGGAGCACTCAATCCTCAATCGAGTGCTGGACATAGTTATGTCCTAACAGCAACGGATTACTTCACAAAATGGGTGGAGGCCATATCTATCAAGCATGCCACTTCTGAAGTTGTTTACAACTTCATCAAAGAGAATATCATGGTAAGATTTGGCATCCCACACAACATCATTGTTAACAATGCTTCCAACTTCTCTTTACGGGAAGTTATTGGTTTCTATTATGGATATGGAATAACCTTAGCTCATGCCTCTGATTACTATCCTCAAGGAAATGGTCAGGAAGAATCTAGAAACAAGAACCTGGTGACTATCATATGGAAGCTAGTTGATGAAAACAAGCGGTCCTGGCACAAGCCATTGTATGATGCTCTGTGGGTGGATCGTATCACTCCAAAAATATCTCTCAGCATGTCACCTTTCCAGGTGTTGTATGGGACCGATGCTGAAATCCCTATCTCCGCAGAACTCCCTACTCTGTGTTTGGCTTGAGCAATCGAAGATGAAACTTTTCAGAGTTCTCTTGAAAGGAGGATTATGTACCTGACAGAACTTGAAGAAAAGTGAATGAAACTGGTTGACAAGATCACTGAATATCAGAATCAAGTCAGGAGGTTATTCGACAAGAAATCTAGGTAGAGAGATTTCCAAGTAGGGGATCTTGTCCTTCTGTGGGACAAACGAAGAGAAGTGAAAGGTATGCATGGGAAGTTTGACTCTCTTTGGAGAGGACCATACAAGATCAAGTAGCTCAATGGAGAGAATAGTTTCTATCTCTCATATCTAGATGGAACTGAGTTCCCGCTTCCCTACAGTAGGAAACACCTAAAGATCTTCAGGAAGTAGAGCTTGCTCTCTTATTTATACAATTTACTTTTGTCATGTGTTTGCTTTATATTTTTTGTGTGTTCCCTTTCTTCCCTTTTTGGTATCCCTTGTTTTTGACTCTCTGTAACCCAATGGATAGGCACATGAAAATTTGGGATTCTCTACCCTTAAGTTTCACTAAAGGATAGTCCCTACAAAGAGCCAGTTGTTATCCTGTAAAATTGACAAGGGAAATTTTGTAGATAACCATACCAAAATTCCATTTTGGTCCCTTGATGAAGTCTGACAACATTCAAAATGGCCTAAAAATTCACTTCTGAAAATCAAGTTTTAAGGACTTAGCCATTTTCAGCCTTTTTGAAATGGGCGTAAGAATTGACATGTCAACATCAAAAAATATGCGCCCCTTTGAAAATCCTTTGGTGTAGAAAATGACATGCCAACATCAATAAGGTTGCACCCCTAAGATGCTAAGAGTTGCATGTCAACATCAATAAACATGCACCTAAAATGTGTGCTAAGTAAATAGATCTCAGGCGCATGAAGTTTTGTGTTGACATCTCCAAATATGCACTTAAGGCACTGAAAGTGTTATGTCGATGCTAGCCAACTTGCGCCAAGGCCAATCCAAACCCATGTCGACACTCTGAAAACTACACCAAAGAATGTTGGTGAGATAATTAATGCCAAGTTTTCTATAAATAGGTGTTTAACACCTGTCATTTTCATGAATTAAAAATTGTGAAAAGTATTCCTCTGCACCTGTTAGCTATCCCTGTCATGCCCACGTGTCTTTTTTTGAGTTTTTAAACCCCAACATCGTCCTTCATCCTTTATAAAACCAGGTAAGTGGATTTTATAACTCTTTTTATTGTTTGTGGTTTTTGTTTCTTGGTTATTATAAGGTTTTAGGGATGTTATAAACCAAAAGGATAAATCTAAAATGAATAACCTAACAATCTTTAAACCATCTAAAAACCTCTTTTCCTCCCCTTCAAGATTTACAAATCTGGAAGGTCCCTGCCTCTGAGTAAACCATCCATTATATCTGCTTATTGCTACAAATCCCATAAACCCTCTCGTTATCATTTTGCAAAATCAAAAAGAGAGAGAAATCATGTGAAAAGAGAGAGAGGCCAAAAATCACCCAACTGTTGAAAACCTTGGTGCACTGGTTTTTCATGTTGCATAACACACAGTTGCGCCATGGTGCATTTCATGCTCGTGTAACACACGCTTTTCCTGTGTGCATCCAGAAACACTTAGAAAATTTTGTGAGGCAAGGCACACTTCTTTGACCAGCAACATTCTATGTTGTGTGATCGTGATCTGCGCTGCATGCTAAAACCTTTGGTGTACTAATTCCCATTGCAAAATCTTCCATTCCTACACCTTGGCACACCTTGAACTCGTGGAACACCAAACTTATCTGCACCCCACCAAAGCACTCTTCTAAAAGTGTTGGCGACATTTCTATAACACCAACATTACATGTTGTGTGTTGCTTACCTGTGCCTCGTGCTTTTGCCTTGGCACTACCTTCTGTCATGCAACACTCTTCAAAAGTGTGGCCTTTATAACCCTTTGGCACAAATTTTCTCCTGTCAACATAGGTTCACCTTTTTCCATGTCAACATCCCCAAAAGTGCGCCCAACCTTTTTAAGCCTCTGCAGGATGCTGTGAGCTTGCGCCTTGTGCCCTAAGCTTTATAATTTATCATTATTCTTTCTACAAGATTTTATTATGGATAACATGATGGTTGACATGGCTCTTCTATGTTGGACCTCCTTGATTCTCCTTGCAGAACAACAACAGCCATCCTCAAGCTCACACATGTCTTCATCAAGCAAAAAGCCAACCAAGTCTAAAGGTAAAGCTAAGTTGACAGAACAAGAGATGAAGTATAAATATCAGAAATTTGGGATGCCTGACTCATATGAAAAGAATGATCTTGATATCAGGGACTCCGAGCTTGGGCACATTTATATGGAAGACTTCTACGCAAGAACCAACTAGGCAACTAGTTGCCCTAGATGAACAAACTGGTGGGCAGTGGATTACACTTTTTAGTTGGGCTGACGGTAAGTGCTGTGAATAACGAGTTCATCATGTTGGTGGCTCAATGCTATAACAAGGACACAAGATGTGTCGAAGATAAAGAGGGAAAGAAGTCATTGACCTAACTGCTTGTCAGTTTGAAATAACTCTAAGAATTCCTCATCATAGATAGTACACCACCATAAGTCTAGAAGACTGCAAGAATGCATAGGAAAACAATGAGGACAAGTGTATGCAAATGATGAATGGAATATATCTGAAAAACAAAAATCTGATGAGTAAATGGCCTCAGCCCATCCACCGCAGTGACTTCAATGAGGAATTGAGTGATACAATCACCTTCCTGAGTAGAGTATTTGGGCTTCCTGATGCCCATCATTTCAGTAAATCAATGCTAAGGTACTTAGAGACCATGAGAAAGAATTTTCCTGAGCAGTGTTTTGGCTAGGGAGAAATCATCAATGACACCATCTCTTAGCACCTTCAACAGGTCATGAAAATTGGGAAGTTCTATATGAATTCCTACGTTGTATATGCTACAGCATCAACGAGAGATTTTTCAGGCCTGACACGAAATGGAGTATGGCCCCAGGTCAAAATATATTAATACTACATAGAGCTAAGGCTCAAGAACAACATCCCCTAGTTCTCAAAAATCAATGACACCTTCTTCTATGAGGTGATCTATCTATTGAGGCTGAATATGAGACATGGTTGAACTAGCCCCAGTGTGGTCACTATCACAAAGAAGTGGGGAGCACTGTTCAATCATTTTTTCCACATTCACATATCTATGGGTGGTAAATTTTGAGGGTGAACTGATCAAGCTACCAAGGTATGTAGGGCCTAAGCTGGTTCTCTTAGAGTTTTCAAGGCAAATAATCACGTACCATGAGAGATGCATGAAGAGAAAGAAGGGAGGAACTCCATTCCCCCTTACTAGTGGGCCGATACACCTGCACCACACTGGCCAAAGCACGGGAAATGTATGCCAAGCTTGAATTTCTTAATCTGGAGCACAAATTCCCAGCCAGGCCTACCTTTGATTATCAGGGTTACCTCCCAAAGGAAAAAATTGATCCTATCCATGTCCCTGAGATCGAGTACATCTACATCGACCTCATACACATGAAATAGATCTCAGGTGAAAGGATCACTCTAGGCTGGCTTTGGAAGAGATCAAACACTATGGATGTGGCCATCATCCCAAAAGGATTCCAAGAGCCTAATCAAGAAATTGATCAAGTTTACCTTGACATGGATGGTGATGATTGGTCGTTCGTAGAGATTGACAAGAGCCAAGCCACCAAAGACCATTCAGGAAAGGGTCAAGCCCATGCATTGCAGTACACTGAGCATTGGTGCAAACAAGACTGGTCTCACCTACCTCGAGGGTAGATTTCACTACTTCTCCTTCAGTAAGAAGAGCACCTCCAAGGCCGGCCCAAGCGCCGAAAGGAAAAGGGAAAGATAAGGAGAGAGAATCAAGCAAAGCAGAAGCTCCTCAAATCCCTCCTACTACTTCTTGAAAAGCAAGTTGTCGACCTGGTCTCTCTAGGTAAAGAACAAGAGACCACCGAAGTCTCAACGAACACATCCACTCAGGATGTGGTCACAGCTACAACCATTGAGATTCCCACCATTCCCTCTTCCGCTCCTTCTCCTCCCCCTGTCGTTGAAACATCTATTCCAATGGATGTATCTTCTTCTCTCCCTTCCTCTCTTCCATCTCCCACATCTTCCATCTTCTCCTCTCTTACGGATCTATTCACCTAGTGTTCCCTCCATCCCATTGCAGATCCCTTCTGCCTCCATGTCCTTTTTTTCTCATGGAAGTAACTCCAGGCCCCACAAGCAATAGCATGTTGGACTCCCTCCTTGTCAATGCCACCACCAAGTGTCTTAACATTCTTCCCTGCAGCCTCTTCATTTGCTTCCCCTTTCACTCCTCATTTCTTTTTCCTATTCCCTCCACTTCCTTCTCCCATAAGTCCAAGCTAGATCTATAACCATCTGGGTCAACTCAAGAGAAATGTCCCCATAGCACCCATGGAATTCTCTGTCATTCTAAAGAAGGGATCCAAAGAAACAGAAAGCTGATAACTCACTTTTCACTAAGAGAACTTCGAGGAGAGAGGGTCATGGAGATTGCATATATCCTGATCCCATCCAAAGAGAAGAAATATTTGTCTCCTATAGACTTTATAGTGACCCAAGTCATTATGGGAACCTCATCTAAGAGATTGCAAGGAGAGGCCTTGTCTACAGTAGATGCCCTCTGTAAGAAGCTACTAGAAGCAAAGGAGGAGAAGAGAATACTAAAGGAACAAAAAAAACATCTCCTCCAGGATTTGCAGAGAATGGGAAACGCTCCTCCTATGACTGCCATTGAGCCTACTGAAGTTCTAAGTCAAGACAAGATAAATGAATACGCTAAGATTGGTGAACAAGGAGCATAAGTGTCTTCCTGGATAGAGTGAGTCCTTACAGATAGTGAGGAAATAATAAAGAAATTCACAGGACTCTACTAGGGTTTAGATCAGGAAATTAAGGAGCTACAAGCAGTAGCAGGATCCCTCTCCGAGGCGTTGGACAATGTAAGATTTTAACATGAAGCATTTCAAGCAAAGGTCAACTGCTCCACTGACGACCTATTAAAGGTCTGTGTCATCAATCACCCGCGAGCACATAACAAAGCTCTTGTAACTGTAGATTATTAGGCTGATCAAATGGACTATATCCTAGAGAGGATAGATAAAATCAAGGATGAGGCCCTGGATTTAAAATACAACATGGAGCATATGGTTACAAAGATGGCTCCAGAGATGCTCAATGAATCATTCACCTTGAGGGAGGCAGATGATACAATCAATCTCTTCAAGGCTATCACAACCCAAGGTTTGGCGCCAGAGGTCACTTTTCATGGAGAGTCTATCAATAACCTTTTGGCTTGTCGTGATTTCATTGGATTCTTGATTGAGGCATGCGAAGAGTACGCCAGGCTACCTAAAGAGATCAAGACTAAAAAAGAAACTTATGAAGTTATTGGCGACCACTTCAAGGGTCTAGATCATAATCAACTTCAGACAATGATTAGCAAGTTTATGGAATACCGAGCTCAGTGTAAAATCACCTCTCTCGATCAGAAGCAAGACATTCCATTCAAGCCAATAGATGATGATGAGTAGTTTCTCTTCTTGTGTATGCTTCGATATTTTTGTAAAAAATATTTAAAAAGTATGTTGGCATTTACGACGACATCATCCATGTTGCATCATGGGATGTTGCCATCCAAAAACTTGCCCAAAGTCAACTTTTGACTTTTTTATATATTTTATAGATATTTTGTAAATATTTGTTGGTTTCTTTTTGTCCTCTTCCCTCCTCTTCTTCTATAAATACTGGAATACATGTTGTATTCTAGGTGGAATTTTTTTGTATGAAAAGAGAGATGAAGAGAGAAAGACTTTGTGCCTTCTTGTAACAGAAGAGATATTAATATATATGTTCAGAATTTGTGCTCAATATATGTGTTATTTACATTAGATATTTCTTAAGTTAGATCTATGTTTCTATTATGTTGGATTCATTCTTATTATCGTCATATGTTCATCAGTATTGCTTTGTCTGTTATGCAAGTAAGTTTGGCTCTGTTTACTACCAGGCCAAAGCATAAACCTTCTGACCTTTCCACCTTGGAATTTATTTCTTTTCTTCCTTCAGATCTATTCTTCCTCTGTTCCTTCCTTACTACCTTTCTATTCACAATTGGAACTACCTCTACTAGGATTAGATCCCAAACCCCCTGTAGTTAGAATAGTGTAGATTTACACAGATTCCTGCTTGATAGAATAGCAATAAACTAGTTTCGCTTTGGTGTCTCAAAGAGGGGCTATGCCCTACACACTGTTGGCCTATTTCCCCATGACCTGTCTAACTGACAGATTTTCAAACCAACAGTTTTTGGTGACTTTACTGGGGATCAAACTAAGGAAATAACTAAAAAAACTATGAAAATCACTACTAGTTTGCAAATTTTAACTCTTTATTACAAAATTTTTTTTTTTTTCAGAAGTGATCAAAACTAAAAATTTCTTAACACAAAAACCATAGATCTGGACCAGATATGAGCTTTTAGTTTGCTGGGTTTTTACAAAAATTTGTATATTTCTGTAGATCTGAGAATCTGACATTTTTTGATATTTTAAAAACCTTGCAAAATTCAGTTCAAAGATCCAAAAATCAGCTTTCTAAATTAATCCACCTTTTATCCTTGTTAATCTTTGTTAGAAAACCGCAATCATTTGTTATTAAAAAGGATAGAGTTTAATATTAAAAAAGTGCATGCTGCTGATTTTTGCTAGAAAAATCAGCAAATCAGCAAGTACAAGAAAAAGATTTTTGTAAATTTGCTCTTAAGTATTGCAGATCTAAACGGCTACACTGGCAGGTGAACAATTTACTTGTGGCAGAAGGGCTTGTGGAGAAGTTGATCCAATATTTGATCTACTTCAAAGGTACAATTTCAGTATCACTCCAACATGATTCACATCACTAAGTTAAGCGGATCGATCTACAAGAAGTGTCTCACCTCCATGAAGGAGCTGGATTTCATAGGTTGCCTCGACATCAATTTGTAGTGATCTCTTGGTAAGTGGAAAAAGACTCCCTGCTCATGTTCTTTTCCCTGCGTTTCAAATGGCGATAAATCTACCAGTACCATAGGAAAATGCCATGCATCCTCTATTAATGCCACATCCATTACACCCCCCTTCCTAGTGGGAATCACAAGAATTTCCCAAAGTTTGATGGAATCAGAAATCAGAGAAAAGACGTGCATATAGTTTTGTTTATTACATCATGCAGTATTATGGATGTAACTCATGAAGACATATCTGTACATCTCTTTCTCAAGACCTTGTAAGGGCCTGCATCAGAATAGGTTTCAACATTTACTAGCCGGATCCATCACCAGCTGGGCCACATTACAGACTACATTTGAAGATAGTTACAAGCCTTCAGAAGATGCATTTGAAGACACATACAAACCAATAAAACCTTTTACCTTAGTAAGTACACACGTGATTATAAACCTCCTCAAATTGATTAAAATCTTCCAATTTAATCATGTTTATAAAAATAATACTTACATGTAGAAAATCATGGAATCACTCTCTTTCTAACCTCAACTCATGGACTTAGAAGAATAATGATTATGCAATATATATATATATATATATATATATATATATATATATATATATATATATATATATGAAATGTGTACATATACCTTATAAACAACAATAAAAACGTGTAATTATATGTAATTTGGAGAGCTTGTCCAATATGTAATTTATCAACCTTTGTTGGACAAAATGTTCTCATTGTTGTACCCCTTTACAAAAAAAAAGAACTAAAGTTGAGGTGATCATAAAATATTACTTGAAATGGAATAAGTAATGTTTATTAATCTTAGTTTTGTGTTATTCATATAATATGGATTACATACTAAATGATTTGTCTTATGTAAGTAACTTAGACATTGGGTTGTCTTCATAAGTTTTGGGTGAGGAAGTAATATGAATAATTGAATGATTGCGATGGTCTCACAAATTAGATATGTCTTTGGCTATTTGACTTTGAGGAGACTATTTCATAATATTTCTTTCACATTAGAAAACTCTTAGTAACTTAATATAAGATAAATGATGTAAACCCTTATTGTAAGGACTAAGAATAACGAGTAACTTTTCTTTCCACCTACCTTGGGCGGAGATGTCCTTTGTAATCAGTATAAACACTAATTAAGAAATTTAAATTTTGAATTGTTTTAGGGTACTCTTTAAAACATGTTCCCATTTGTTGTTACCACTCAAAAGGGTGGCGAAATTTAAGGTTATTAGTGTAAAATGGATTCACCCTCAACTTATTGAGTATCTATACATCTATCTCTAGCAACATAATGGGCCATTTAAGACTAAATAATTGTTAAGTAAAGTTAACATAAGTTTCATATCTTGAGAAGCAGTAAACTATACATATCCTTAAAGGAAAATGTGTGTTGATCTCTTGTACTTTTGAGGAAGGTATGCATAGACAAGTTGTATTCCATTCAAATTATAATTACCTAATATTTTCATAGGTGCGGGAAACATTCGCTTTAAATGGATTATGTTTTTGTGTAACTCATTCTTGTTTTCTCTTGATTATAGCATTTAGGAAAATGATAAATTTAAGTAAAAAATTTCATGTCTTATTTAATTGAAAATTTGATGTTTTCATTAAGTTAAATGTGATTTTGATAAAATTATCAAGTCCAGGATATATACAGAGCATCGAAGAAATAGTCTCCCTCACTGGAACTTTTTTGTTGGAGATGTTGTCTTAATTCGTTCGTTTTGTTTGTTTTTTCCTGTCTGTTTCCTATTTTTATGCTGTTGTGATGCAGTTCATGCTCTATTTTCCTACTTTCTAGTAACCTTCGTTTGGTTACTACTGGGTTTATTGCCTAATCTAGATTTTGATCTTTTCTTGAGGCTACCTTTCATGTTATATCTAGTCTTTGGGACCTTTTTGTAAATAGGGTATAATCCCTTCAAAACTATTTACCAACAATAAAAAAATTGTGGTTTTGTTGGGATGTAGGGAGTTCAAAAATTGTTTTTCATAGTGAGAACTTATATAAAGATTATAAACAATAATAAATTCAATTATTGTTTATGAGATTTCTAAAGCAAACCTTGAACTAGAATTGAAATGTTCTAGAAAACGGTACATGCTATGAAACTTTGGAAAACCAAGCTAGAAAACCAATTCTAATCTAGTGGTTGACTATATAGTTCACCCACAACTTTCTAGTACTATCATTTTGTGAACATAAAAATAATGGTCAAATTAAGTCAACACCTTTAAGTATGCTTGGTATTATGAGAATCTTCATCCTTAACCTTAATAAATAATATGGATGTTTGAACCATATTAAATAGGCTCATGAACCATTTTCCCTAGATTTAAGAGTAATAGGGAGCAAGGAGGTGAAAACACATGGAAACGTTTACTCTCTTCTTGTGTGACGTTGTGGTATCTTGGATGGTTTCCTTAAGTGGGCTCGTCAGCAACTAGTATGCAAAACTTGTTAACCTCTTTTTGAACAACATTTATGTTCTCTTGGACCACCCATCATTTTTTGTTTTGAAGATAGACCTTATGTTGTACATCTTTTTATTTAGACCCTTATAGGGAGATTTCATTTTGAACCAACTGAATACGGTTTGGAAACTAAAACTTTCCTTCATTAATATTATCCTAATTGAAAAATACACTTGACCATGAACCATGTTTTATTAGATGAGACGTGTTTTTGAAGACAAATAAAAATACAATAATGTAGTTCCTTCAAAGTGACCTTAATGTTGGACATACACTATGTATGATTTTTTTGAGGGTTTTGACAATGATGTGGATAATAGTCTCTGGGAAGATATAAATTCCTTCAATTAAATTAATCTAAGTAAGAGAGACACTTAGCACTTGACCAAGTTTGAATTAGAACGAGATGTTTTTTATTTTCAAAAAATGCATGATAGGACACAATACCTCATAAGATCATATCCCTATCCCACCTAGTGAATTCTAGGAGGAAGTGTAATTTTAGGAGAGGGGTATGTAGTGCACCCTTCTTTTAACCTCGATTACCTGCTAACTGCTTAACCCATAGTTATGATTAGAGAGGGTTTTGACATATTTTGTACATTAGCTTATGTTATTTCAACTTCATGGACATGTGTAGTTATTCGAGTGCGTAACACCAAGTAAGATTTGATTTGTATGTTGGGAAATTTTATTAGATGTTGGGGATACTAACTTATTGCTATGATGTTTAGGCTTAATTGATATATGATGGATATATATTTTAGTCACATGTCTTGATGCTATAGAATATTTTATTATTGATGAGGAAATATGACGCAATGGTTATATTACATTTATATGTATTACAATGGCTAACATATGACGAATTGTGTGAGATCTTGCATGTTTCATATTTACGATTCCATGTGATGCTATAACATCATAAATTTACATGTTTAGACTCGATCATTTATTGAGTAGTTGGTTTATTCTCGTATTGGACAGATACATTTAATGTGTGTATTGAGTATGCAGCTGACAGGTCATAGGAGAACATGGGTTTCAGGGTGGCTACACAAATTGTGCACAAGTGGCCCATGGGGCTAAGTCCTAGCCATCTTAACTGTATGAGGAATTCGTGTATGTTTGTATTATTTGGGCACCATGAATGACCCTCATTTGTAATGTTGTATGTCAGGAAAATTAATTATGTTTAGGGTGTTTATTTTTCTAAGTAAATTAGGTTTGGGGACTTAATGGTCCCTACTTGCATTAAGAGTTGTAATTTGATAAGTGTGGTTTAATTAGAGATGGATTAGGGTCATATGTGAACCCTTGAGTGGACCCCACATCTTCTACACTTAAGCCCAAATGTGCCAAACCCGAAATTGGGCTATTTATGGCATTTTAAGTGACACCTTTTAGTTTTGGGAGTTTGCTTAGCATGAAAATAAGCTCTTGGACCCTACCTATTAGGTAGGGGGGTTCATTTCATGTTCACAATAGATGGAGTTTCCCTCTCATTTTTCCTCTCTTTTGTCTCCATCCATGTAAGAATGGATTGGGTATGTGTGTTTTGTAAAAAGTTACACAAACTTGTTTTATTTTCCTTTTAGGCAATTTAGGAGAAGAGTGTTTAAAGTGAATTTATATTTTCTTCTTTTTATTTTGGGAATCTTTGACTTGGAGGGAAGAGAGGGGTGACACATGTCACCCCCCTCATTGGTGAGGAAATTTTTTTGTTTCTCTTCAAATACTCCCTCATGAGGGAGAAAGGGGGGGTTCTTCTACTTTTTCTTTTGGCTTTTGGTTGGTGTTTGGAGTCTTTTGGAAGTGGGAGTTTTCCTTGGACAAGGGATTGGGAAAAAGCTTAGAGATTTGGAGAGCTTATGGAGGTATGGCTCCTTGATATATATTTAATGTTATCTTGCATGTTAGATATTAAAGAACTTATGGTTGAAATTTGTATTTTGTTACATGGTTTGTTCCTTGTTTGGGTTATTGTTATTTTCTCCATCCATCATATGGCTTGATGGATTTTGGAGTCTTTATAGGGGAAGAGGGAGGAATTTTCCCTCTTAAACCTCATGGCTTGATGGGAAAGCCATGTTGGTTATTTTATTTCCCCTCATATGGTTCGAGGTGGGGAAGGTGGTTCATATGGTTTGTACCCCCCCCTTCCCCATCCTTGGAGAGGAAACCCAATGGGTTTGAAAATCCTCTCAAGGAGGATTTTATTTGAATGGGTGGAGAAATAAGTAGGGGGATTGTTATCTTGGAGGGATAAGGAGGTTTTGTGAAGAATCTTTTAAGTATGCATCCTATGGTTAGACCACACTCTTTTGGCATTTTGGATATCTCATCCACTCTTCCCTGATTTTTGAGGATGAATATGGTTTTCTCCTCTTTTCTTTTATTAGGTAAATTTTGTGTTTCGTCAAGGTATGGAGTTGTCTTGTATATGAATGTGTTATTGTTTATATCTCTCCCAAAATCTTGTGCATAATTGTGGAAGCTAGCTCTCTCTCCCATGGGCTTGGGGGAGGCCAGTATGTCTTTCAACCCTTGGAAAGGACATGTAATGATGCCTATAGGTTGGGTGGAAAAACAATATTTTTTCTCTGTGTTGAATACTATATGGAGTATAAGATTTGGAGTTTAAAGCTTGAAGAATAGTTGAAACATTCTTGGTGATCTTATCATCCTGTTCTTCGGCAATATAGGTAAATTTCTAATTCTTTGATCTAATTTAGTTTTTTGGTAATAATGGGCTGTAAGTTCTCCTTTGTGAGCCTCTCATTTTGGGATGTATATAAATCTTGTGCAAGCATGTGATATCCCTCTCTTTGCAAGTAGCTCGAAGGTTGCACGTAATGGGATTGTATTCTACTTTGCCCCATGAGAGTAAATACCCTTGTTTTCGAACCTTGTCTCCCTCTAGTTGGGTTGAACTATCTTCTTGTGAAGGCATGTTGGTCCTTTTGTAAATTCTTGATTTCCACATTGTAATAACCTCTTATTCTTACCATTAAATATATTTGAGAACTTTATTTTATGGAATGTATGTGTATTTAACAAAAAAATAAATATTGTTGAAATGAAATATTGATCCTTTGTATGTTAACATAAACTTATGCTCTTATGTTGAATGTCAACATTATTAATATAGACAAAATTGTAAATGATTGTATTGTGAAAAGAGCATTTTCATTATATACCATAGAAAATGTTTGAAAAGTAGACTCTTTCTTGGTTGTCTCTGGTTGTTTAAAAGGTTTGGAATTTTTCAGGTTTGCAAGGATTTAGGTCACATTTAAAAATTGTTTTAGGGCATGTGATATAGATACTTTTGAGATAAGATGTGATTTAAACATATGATATGAATACGCATAAGTTCAAAATTTCGAATCTTGTTTTGTTGTTGGTTTCTTCGTGTAATTACTAGCAAAAAAAAAAATAACTGGGAAAAAAAATAACAAAAACAAAAAAAAGAGAAAAATAAAACCCTATCAAATAAACCCATAAATCGAGTGATCACTATTCAAAACCCCAAATATAACATGGAGTGCTACCAACTTAAACGGTGCTTCAGATTTCTGTCATTTTAGTTGCCTTATATAAAATTATTTAAATAAAAAAACCTCTATTTGAATATAGCCGCCCCCATCTGCTAAAAAAAAATATATTCTAGACAAATCTGGCATAAATATAAATAGATCAAAATTAATTAGAAAAGGAAACAAAAAGAAAAAACTACCAAGAATAAGTTTTTATGGCCATCAAACATGTCATATATATGCCTGGTCGCACCCCCACTTCCATTGCACCACCTTGGCTGTCCCCATACCCTTTCATCCACCTTAGACACAAAAATAAAAACAAACAAAAATTAATAAACCAGCAAAAAATGAAAAATAAAATTAAGATAAGCACAAAACCTAGAGTATTTTAAAAGGGAAGAAAATTTCCTCCATACTTCCTCCATGGTGGCTATGTCATAATGAAGAAGAAAGAAAGCAAAATATAAAGAAAGAAAGAAATACCCGAATACTTGTAAATAAGATATTAGGTTTTACCTTTTCAATTTTGAAAGACCCTAGTAAGGGTATGCAATGAGATCGGAGGAGAAATTTTAAAAGATTTATCTTTGGCCTCCATATATGCGTCCACCATACCTGCAGCACTAAAAAAAAAAAAGGGAAATGGACAATGGAAAATCGTAAAAAAAAAGAATTTGATAGTGCTATTAAGAAATTAGGGCTTGAAAGAAACCTACAATTTAGATGGCTTTCATCCTAAAGTCTAAACTTATCCTAATACTCTTTTTATTATCTCACGTTACTCTTTATTTAAATTTGTGAGTTTATTATTTATTTATTCCATCCTCCTCTTAACATAATATTTAACAAAATAAATTCCATGGGTAAATAAGTGGGACGTAGGTATAGTTGCTAGCATTTTTGGTGAAGGTGTTGAGTTTTATTTAAGAAAATTGCCAATTTTAATTTAGTAAAAATAATAATAACTAAGATGATTTTTACCTTTTGTTTGGACTTAGTTAGCCTGAACAAGTTATATTTTCAAAATTTATTTTGTCTATATTTTATTAAGTAGTAATTTATTCATCCATGCCTAGCCATAAATGGGGATTGAGCCAACATAATGATGGTCAGTAATTCTATTTTTAATATATGGTTATTTGTGAAGGTAATTAATAATTACTCATTTAATAATAATGATCATTCCTAAACAAATACATATATTACATTGAAATGTTTGGGGCGTAGCATAATATAATGTAAAGTGGATCATTTCCAACGATTATATATTTTATAACTGTAATAAAGTCTATCATTTTAATATTTATTGTGAAATCCATATCAGGTTTATATCACTTTTTTTTATAACAGGAATCGAGTAAGTATAGTAATTGTTTATACTAAAAAAAAATATACCAAAATTTTTAACTTCCATTTGTGTGGTTTTATATGTTCCAAAGTGGGGCATTACATTTGGTATCAGAGCTCAGGTTCACACACACAGACACTCTGGGTTTAATATATATAATTGGTTATTAATGTTTTAATAACATTAAACGAAAAACAATTAAAACGTTTCCACTAATCCATCCTTCGGTCAAAACATCTCTGAGTGTTATTACCCACAGGATGGGAGCAATACATGGCCTACTAACACAATAGAAAGTGGTACACATTGCAGGTAATTCTGATCACTTAATTTGTTTAAAACAATTGGTAAAAGTTAAGAAAATTTCATGATCAAATTAGGGTGTAAACATGGCTCCGTGACTCCCACAATCAAGATTGATTAGGTTCAACATGTCCTCTAGTTACATGGGAAGCCACAGACAACATTTAAAACCCAACTATACAAGATGAATATGATCATTTAGTTGTATGCAGTGTGATCCCAGTTTATCGCATTAGTTGTATGAGACAAAAACTTAAATCGAATAAAATTTGTTTCGATATGGGCCCATGTAGTCTAGAGAGATATAGTAGAAAATTAAAATCTCCTACTTCTAACCTTTATAATTTCTACATGTCCAATTCGTTTCAGTACAGTTATTTTTGTGTAAAAGGAATTTAGGGAGCTAGTTTTTCAAGCATGTTTAGGAGGCCTCTAGTCAGTTCTGACACAAAACACGAACTAGTTTATCACTATTAAGTAGCTCCAGAAACGAAATCATAACTAGAGATCTTGTTATTAGGATTTTTAAATTTTGTAAGTTTCATTGGATTTACTCTATATATAGGACAGTTGATGAGAGTCGAGAAAAATGTTTTTTCAAGTTGTGAATCGCATGTTTTGGAAGACCAATTTTGTAGAAAATTTTCACTAAAAATATGTTTAAATGTAATAACAAAACATGTAATAGTTGGCTCTGAGGAGGTGTTTCCAGATGAAGATTCATTCTTTTGAATTTCGTATGTCTTATTTATCTCACTATATAACAAAGAATTTTTTTGGAATGATTTGTTCTATCCATTTGGGTATTGGGTAGTTGTTTGGGAGGGCATCTTATTGTTAGTGGTTTTGGCTAAATCGTAGAACAAGAGAACTAGGTCTAGTTAAATTGTTAGACTTCTTAGGACACCTTTGGAGGGTGCAAGATTTCATAATATGATTATTATATTGTGTTACTTGTTTTCTAGGTTGAATGTTAAGGCCCAAAACAAATTGTATGCTAAGAGGAATTTTGGGTGCTACTTGTTTCGGTGTATTTTGGTTAGTTTGAACATCGAAAAAGGTCTATTTTTTGGTTTTGTAAATAAACAGTAGGACATATATAAGAATGTATAATTGTTACCTTGGTCTAAGGACTAGGTTTAGGATGTTTGGTTAGTTGGTTCCTCTTCTAGTGATACATTGTTTCTTTGGAATCTTAACCACAGTGTTAGGGGTACCACTTTTAAACCTAATAAAACCCTTATGGTATGAGTGTAAAATAAATAGCCGTATCTTGAGTAGAACCATCAAATATGATAAAATAGTCTTTCACGTCTTGAAATTTCACTTTTATGAAATTGGGATAATTTCTACTCCTCTTCTTATGTTACTAATCTTAATTTCATAACCCTTTTTATAAGGAAATTTACCAAATGACCTTATGACCTTGTTGTTCCTTTCAAAATTGTAATTTTAAATTAAGTATAATTGGATGAAAATGTTGCTAACATAAAATCCTCTAAATTTTCTATAAAAAATAAATCATAAGGGGAAAGGAAAGTTAGTGTCTCTTATTATACAACGGTTTTTCTCGAAGTAATATTTCATAACTAGTTTTTCCTATTCACGTAACGTAAGAATACATTGTGCTATTATAAAACGAATCTAATTTTCACAACTTCAAATCTTCATCAAGCTCTCGGTATGCCATTCAAAGTTCACTTTGGAAATGATCTAGTTACTCTAAACCTTCTCGAGCTCAATGAACCTATTTCTAAACCATAACTACTTACTAAGATTATTTGCAATGTAATGTGGCTAAGAACTTTTACCTTAGTAAGTAAACGTGTGATTATAAACCTCCTCAAATTGATTAAATTTTTTTGAGTTAATCATGTTTATAAACTTAATACTTACGTGTACAAAATCATGGAATCACCCTCTTTCTAACCTCAACTCGTGGTCTTAGAAGAACAAAGATTATGCAATATATATATATATATATATATATATATATATATATATATATATATATATATATATAATATATATATAATATATATATATATATATATATATATATATATATATATATGAATTGTGTACATATACCTTATAAACAACAATATAAATGTCTAATTATATATAATTTGGAAAGTTCATCCACTATGTAATTTATCATCCTTGGTTGGAAAAAATGTTTTCATTGTTACCCCTTAAAAAAAAAGAACTAAAGTTGAGGTGATGATAAACTATTACTTCAAATGGAATAAGTAATGTTTATTAATCTTAGTTTTGTGTTATTCATATAATATGGATTACGTGCTAAATGATTTTTCTTATGTAAGTAACTTAGACATTGTGTTGTCTTCATAAGTTCTAGGTGAGGAAGTAATACAAATAATCGAATGATTGTGATGGTCTCACAAATTAGATATGTCTTTGGGTTTTTGAATTTGAGGAGACTATTTCATAATATTTCTTTCACATTAGAAAACTCTTAGTAACTTAATATAAGATAAATGATGTAAACCCTTATTGGGTGGAGCCGTCCTTTGTGATCAGTATAAACACTAGTTAAGAAATATAAATTTGGAATTTTTTTAGGGTAATCTTTAAAACATGGTCCCATTTGTTGGTACCACTCAAAAGGGTGGTGAAATATAGGGTTATTTTCATAAAATTCATTCACCCTCAACTTATTCAGTATCTATATATCCATCTCTAGCAACACAATGGGCCATTTAAGACTAAATAATTGTTAAATAAAGTTAGCATGAGTTTTATATCTTGAGAAGCAGTAAACTATACCTATCCTTAAAGGAAAATATGTGTTGATCTCTTGTACTTTTGAGCAAGGTATGCACAAACAAGTTGTATTCCATCCAAATTATAATTGCCTAATATTTTGATAGGTTCGGGAAACATTCACTTTAAATGGATTATGTTTTTGTGTAACTCATTCTTGTTTTCTCTTGATTATAGCATTTAGGAAAATGATAAAATTTAAGTAAAAATTTGCATGTCTTATTGAATTGAAAATTTAATGTTTTCATTAAGTTAAATGTGGCTTTGTTAAAACTATTAAATCCAGGATACACAGAGCATCAAAGAAATAGTCTCCCTTGCTGGAGCTTTCTGTTGCATATGTTGTCTTATCTCGTCCTTTTTGCTAGTTTTTTTTTTCTGTTTGCTATTTTTATGCTGTTGTGATGTAAATCATGCTCTGTTTGGCTACATTCTAGTAACGTTTGTTTTGTTACTGTTGGGTTTATTGCCTAATCGAGATTTTAATCTTTTTCTGAGGCTACCTTTCATGTTATATCTAGTCTTTGGGACCTTTTTGTAAACAGGGTATACTCCATTCAAAACTATTTACCAACAATAAAACAAATTTTGTTTTGTTGGGATGTAGGGAGTTTGAAATTTTTTTGTCATAGTGAGAACTTATATAAAGATTATAAACAATAATAAATTCAATTATCATTTATGAGATTTCTAAAGTAAACCTTGAGGTAGAATTGAAATGTTCTAGAAAATGGTACATGCTATGAAACTTTTGAAAACCAAGCTAGAAAACCAATTCTAACCTAGTGGTTGACTATATAGTTCACCCACAACTTTTTAGTGCTATCATTTTGTGAACATAAAAATAATGGTCAAATTAAGTCAACACCTTTAACTATGCTTGGTATTATGAGAATCTTCATCCTTGACCTTACTAAATAATGTGGATGTTCAAACCATATTAAATAGGCTCCTAAACTATCTTCCCCAGATTTAAGAGTAATAGGGATCAAGGAGGTGAAAACACATGTAAAATTGGAAATGTTTACTTCCTCCTTGTGTGACGTTGTGGTATCTTGGATGGTTTCCTTGAGTGGGCTCATCTACAACTAGTCTGTAAAACTTGTTAACCTCTTTCCGAAAAACATTTATGTTCTCTTGGACCACCTATAATTTTTTCCTTTAAATATAGACCTTATGTTGTAAATCCTCTTATTTGGACCCTTATAGGGATATTTCGTTTTGAAGCAAATGAATTCGGTTTGGAAACTTCAACTTTCCTTGATTAATATTATCCTAATTGAAAAATACACTTGAACATGAACCATGTTTTATTGGATGAGACATGTTTTCGAAGACAAATTAAAATACAATAATGTAGTTCCTTTAAAGTGACCTTAATGTTGGACATACACTACGTGTGATTTTTTTGAGGGTTTCAAAAATGATGTGGATAATAGTCCCTTGGGAAGATATAAATTCCTTCAATTAAATTAATCTAAGTAAGAGAGACACTTAGCACTTGACCAAGTTTGAATTAGAAGGACATGTTTATTTTGTTCAACAAACGCGTGATAGGACATGATACCTCATGAGATCATATCCCTATCCCACCTTGTGACTTCTAGGAGGAAGTGTAATTTTAGGAGAGGGGGATGTAGTGCACCCTTCTTTTAACCTCGATTACCTACTAACTGCTTAACCCATAGTTATGATTAGAGAGGGTTTTGACATATTTTGGACATTAGGTTATGTTATTAAAACTTCATGGACATGTGTAGTTATTCGAGTGCGTAACACCAAGTAAGATTTGATTTGTATGTTTGTAAATTTTATTAGATGTTGGGGATACTAACTTATTGCTATGATGTTTGGGATTAATTGATATATGATGGATACATATTTTAGTCACATGTCTTGATGCTATATAATATTCTATTATTGATGAGGACATATGATAGCATGGTTATATTACATTTATATGTATTACAATGGCTAACATATGACGAATTGTGTGAGATCTTGCATGTTTCACATTTACAATTCCATGTGATGTTGTAAAATAATAAATGTGCATGTTTATACTTGATCGTTTACTGAGTATTTTGGTTTGCTCTTATATTGGACAAATATGTTTAATGTGTGTATTGAGTGTGCAAGTGACAGGTCATAGGAGAATGTGGGTTTTAGGGCGGCTACACAAATTGTGCACAAGTGGCCCATGGGGGCTAAGTCCTAACCATTTTAACTATATGAGGCATTAGTGTATGTTTTTATTATTTGGGAACCATGAGTGACCCTCATTTGTAATGTTGTATGTCAGGAAAAATAATTATGTTTAAGGTGTTTATTTTTCTAAGTAAATTAGTTTTGGGGAATTAATGGTCCCTACTTACATTAAGAGTTGTAATTTGGTAAGTATGGTTTAATTTGAGAGGATTAGGGTAACATGTGAACCCTTGAGTGGACCCCACATCTTCTACACTTGTGCCTAAATTTTCCAAACCCTAAATTGGGCTATTTTTGGCATTTTAAGTGACCCCTTTTAGTTTTGGGAGTTCGCTTACCATGAAAAAAAATCTCTTAGACCCTACCTATTAGGTGGGGGGGCTTAATTTCAAGGCATAGAGGGAGTTTCCCTCTCATTTTTCCTCTCTTTTATCTCCATCCATGTAATATAGATTGGTATGTGTGTTTTGTAAAAATTTGCACAAACTTGTTTTATTTTCCTTTTAGGCAATTTGCGAGAAGAGTGTTTAAAGCGAATTTATATTTTCTTATTTTTATTTTGGGAATATTTGACTTAGAGGGAAGAGAGGGGTGACACATGTCACCCCCTCATTGGTGAGGAATTTTTTTTTGTTTCTCTTCAAATACTCCCTCATGAGGGAGAAAAGGGGGGGTTCTTCTACTTTTTCTTTTGGCTTTTGGTTGGTGTTTGGAGTTTTTTGGAAGTGGGAGTTTGGCTTGGACAAGGGATTGGGAAAAATCTTAGAGATTTGGAGAGCTTATGGAGGTAGGCTCCTTGATATATATTTAATGTTGTCTTGCATTTTAGATCTTAAATTGCTTATGGTTGAAATTCATATTTTTTTACATGGTTTGTTCCTTGTTTGGTTTATTGTTATTTTCTCCATCCACAATATGGCTTGATGGATTTTATAGCTTTATAAAGGAAGAGGGAGGGATTTTCCCTCTTAAACCTCATGGCTTGATGGGAAATCCATGTTGGTTATTTTATTTCCCATCATATGGTTTGAGGTGGGGAAGGTGGTTCATATGGCTTGTACCCCCACTTCCCCATCCTTCGAGAGGAAACCCAATGGGTTTGAAAATCCTCTCAAGGAGGATTTTAAGTGAATGGGTGGAGAAATAATGCAGGATTGTTATCTTGGAGGGATAAGGAGGTTTTGTGAAGAATATTTTAAGTGTGCATCCTATGGTTAGACCACACTCTTTTACATTTTAGATATCTCATCCACTCTTCCCGATTTTTGAGGATGAATATGGTTTTCTCCTCTTTACTTTTATTGAGTTAAATGTTGTGTTTCATCAAGGTATGGATTTTTCTTGTATGTGAATGTCTTGTTATTTATATCTCCCAAACTATTGTGCACAATTGTGGAAGCTAGTTCTCTCTCCCATGGGATTGGGGGAGGCTAGCATGTGGATATAAATCCCATGTAGATATAAATAATTTCTCTCTAGAGTAATGTAACTTATCTTCAAGAGGGGTGGAAATAGCTATGGAACCAGTAGCATTAGTCTCAGAGATATCAAGGAACATTAAGGAATTTTCAAAAAACATCAGTGATTAGGAGTTTTACAAGTGACAAGATAAATATCATAACTCTGCTTACTGCCCTGTATCCAATATTCTTTCTCAAGGTAACTTTAGAGGCATTACTTCATATCACATGTTGTTACCTCATTCATTTCCACTAAACACCCTAATGGAACCCTTTCAAAAAATTAGTTCATCACACACTGGAACCAAACAAATTGAGATTAAACCAAGTAAAATTTTTAACACTAACATCTTGAAGGAAAATGATCAAGAAGATAATTTTTTGGATGTTTTGAAATGTCGTACTAGTAATTTTTTGGGGGACTATAAAGACATGAAAGGAATCCACCCAAATATTTTCACGCATCACATTTATACTAAAAATGTTAAACTAGTTAGGTAACCTCAGAGAAGTATTATTCCAACCTTAAGGGACATAGTCAAGAAGGAAAATGAAAAGCTATTACTAGTAGGCTTTATCTACCCCATCTCAGATAGTCAATGGGTATCTCCTCTTGTAATTGTACCTAAAAATAATGTAAAATGGAGAATTTTTGTTTATTATAGGGAATTGAACAAATCTACGCTTAGAGATTATTTTCCCTTACCATTCATAGACCAAGTTTTAGACAACCTCTTAGGTAAACAGTATTTTTCCTTCCTAGATGAATTTAATGGATATAATCAAATCAGAGTGGTAGCTAAGGATTAGGAAAAAAATACCTTCACTTGTTGAAGGGGTACCTTTTCCTACATGGTATTTCCATTTGGATTATGTAATGCTCCAACATCTTTCCAAAGGGATGTATAATAAATTGTTATAGATCTAAGTAATGATTGTGTAGAGGTATACATGGATGATTTTATTATGCATGGAGATACATTTGATGAGGCTTTCAAAAATTTGATAGAGTAATAAAAATATTTGAGAAACACCCGCTTGTCTCTTAGTTATGATAAATGTTTGATGATGGTTGATGAGGGAATTTTACTAGGACACCACATTTCAAAAAGAGGAATTAAAGTTGACCAATAAAAAAATAGGATTATTTCATACTTACTTGTTCCTCAACCACCACAGATATCAAATAATTCTTAGGACATGTTGTGTACTATAGGCTTTTTATCAAATATTTTAGTAAAAAGTTTTCCCCCATGTTTGGTTTGCTTACCAAGGATTGTGAATTTATTTCAAATGAAAGTTTTCAACATGATTTTGAAGAGATTAAGGAAACACTAATCAATTCCCCAATACTAAGAGGACCTAATTAGGAGAAACATTTTCACATCCAAAAATATGCATGAAATAACTTAATTAGTTCAGTTTTGAGACAAAAATTTGAAGAATGAAAAATGTTTGCTATTTACTATCTTAGTAAAAATATTACTTCCACTTAAAGAAATTACACCACCACTAAAAAATAATTAATTGTTTTGATCTATTCAACTAATAAGTTTAGACATTATATTACAGGGTACAAAATATTTGTACATATTGATCATTCAACAATTATATATCTAATGAACAAACTAGTGGTTAGAGGTAGGATAATCAGATGGTTACTACTTTTATAAGAATTTGATATTACTATTGTGTATAATCCAAGAAAATCTAATGTGGTAGTTGGTTTCTTAGCAAGATTAACCACTATAAACGAATAAGATCCAATTAAGGACAACTTTCCAGATGAACAATTATTTGCTATTTTAGCTCATACACCATGGTTTGATGACATGGAAAATTATATTGCAACAGGGAAGTTTCCTCCTTTTACTAAGAAAAAAATAAAAAGGTTAATCAAAACTATTTCAAAATTTAAATGGATAAATGGAATGCTATTTAAATGTGGTCCTGATTTGGTTTTAAGCAGGTGTGTGAGAAAAGATGAAATTTTTGACATACTTAGGGCATGTCATGATGAACCAAGTGGAGGAAACTTTTTAGTGAAAATAAAAACCTACAAAATACTTGGCAATGGATATTATTGGCCATATTTGTATAAAGATGCAAAGAAATACATCAAGTAGTGTGATCCTTGTCAAAGAATGGGATAACCAACTTTCACTAGTGAAATTCCTCTGCAACCTCAAGTGGTGAATGAACCATTTGAGAGGTGGGGGCTGGATTTTGTTGGTCGTTTTAGTACTCCTTCACATGGAAAGGAGAAAATTCTTGGATGTACTCATTATGTAAGAAAATGGGCAAAGATACAAGATTTAACAAATGCTAATGAAGATGCAGTTGTTGATTTCCTTTGACACAGAATTATGATGAAGTTTGGTGCAGCAAGAAGTATACTTTCATACCAAGGCCTATAGTTCATGTATAGTATGATCTAGGAATTCACAATGCAAATCAATCATAGTAATTCATATCCCTATCACCCACAATCAAATGGACAAGTAAAAGTGATAAACAGGGAATTGGAAAAAATTCTCACTAATACAGTAGAAGCAAGAAGAAGAGATTGGGTGAAAAGGCTACCTGAGTCTGTCTAGGCTTATAAGACAACTTGGAAGACTACAACAAAGTTATCACAATATGATTTATTCTATGCGAATAATCCCTTGTTATCCATTGAATTATAACTACAACCATTGAGGACAACTACTAAATTGGGTATTAAATTAGATAAAACACAAAAGGAGATAATTCTATAACTCAATGAATTAGATGAGATGAGATTGGAATCACTTCAAAAAATAGAGATAATCTAAGATCAAAGGAAGCATTGGAATGATACACATATGAAGGAAAGACATTAAATGATAGGATATTGGGAATCACTATTTCATTCAAATTACCAATGCTTCAAAGGTGAGTTGAAAACCAAGTGGTTAGGAACTTCTTAGATTGGGTAGATATAGGACAATGGATCTATTCAGTTACGTCTCATTGATGGCACCAATTGGAAAGTTTTTGTCAATGGACACAATTTAAAACTCTATAGGAAGCCTTCTACTAGGGATGAATTATTGAAGAAAATTGAAGAAGACAAGGAATTTGATCATATGGAAGAACCTAGTTCTTCCAAAATGATCAAGTGATCAGATGTAAGGATCTAAAATAAAAGGTAGGGAATGAAAACCAGCAAATGGAATTCTCTTCCCTAAAAATAAAATAATATATATATATATAAAGAAAAAGAAAAAAAGGAATGGAATGAAAACCAGTAAATGGCATTCTCTTCCCCAAAAAAGAAATTCTCTCAAAAAACCAATTGAAAACAAGAAATGGTAGTTGGTCTCATCAATAAGTGGCTAGTTAAAATAAAAGGAACTTATTTGGAATTCTAATTGTATTTTCTAACCATTTTTCTCTTTCATTTTTTTTTACGAATGATGATTCATCAAGGTAGATGGATTACATCAGCTAGGATGGCAATTATGTCTTGATCTTATTAAAGGTTAAAATAAAAATTTGCATGTGTGATTAGAATTGATTTAAAGTGGCGGTATAATGACTCATTTATTGCACATCATGATTAAAGGGGAATAATCATGGAGGAAATGTTGAATAAATAAATGAAATTGGTGGCATATTAATAACGAAAGTTTTCATTTAGGTGGAATAAAATAAAATTTGGAATAGTTGCAGAGAAATTCAAGGAGGTAACAATGAAGGCATGTTTGGAGTTCTACAGCTAAAATCCAGTAGTTCCGCAGCTATCTCCTAGTAGAGAAAGGGTTTCAAAGAAAAAGAATTTGAATTGTCCTCTTGGCCATGGGTGTAAAAAAGAATTCAGAGCTAGAAAATGATACACAAATCCTTGTAGATGGAGAGTTAGTAGTCATTTTCAAACAGGCGGGTTGGCTAGAGTGTTTGAATTTTTTTTCAAAATACAATGATGAACTGGTAAGAGAATTTGTTGTAAATTTAGAGTAGTCTAGAACTAAGGTTAAAGGAATTATAATCCTCTTTACTGTTAATATAATGAGAAATGTATCTAGTGTACCAATTGTAAATGTTCCAAACTCTATAAGGGGAACTCTGAAGCAATTGGTAGAAACCTTAAGACAACAAGGTGAATCTGATCCCCAATACATTTATAATACTAAGAAAATCATAAAATGGGTCAAAAGAGTGAGCATACCCACAACCTTCAAAAAAGTATCATTTTGGGTACTATAATACTTGACATGTGACAGCCAATATGGTACTGTGGGTAGGGAAGTCCTTAAAATGCTGATATATCTTAGGTATGGGGCAAAAAAGCAGGAGTATATAGTAAATATTCTCGGTTTCCTCTTTGATTCCATCCATACAATGACTATGATATATTCTTTGGGTGTAGGGACAATTAGGAACCATGGATTAATCCATTTGGTCTGTCAGAATCATTTTGTCTCTAAGAAAAATGGGGAAGAAGCATGGGAACATTTCCTCTAAAAATTCAAGAAAACTCCTGATATTATTAGAAAGGGAATACCAACCCCTTTCTCTTTAAAAGTAACTTATAAATTAATCCCCCTAATGATAATAAGAAGGAATTAAGTGGGGTTAAAGTACCAAAGAGGAAACTTCTTTAAAAGAAACTTCTTTAAATTAATCCCCCTAATGATAATGATCAAAGTTACTAAATCTACCATTTCTTTAAAAGAAACTTCTTCCCCTTTAATAATACTAGAAGAAACAATACCTGTCTCTGATAGTGAGAGTTCACCCAAGCTGGAATTTGGAGATAAAATAAAAAGAAGGTCAAGAAGGAAGTCCACTTCACAAAATTTTGAAGCTCCTAAAATAAAAAGAGTTCATAAAAGGTCTTGGAAACTCCAGGAAATATTGAAGTACATGAGGATTTAGAGAAAGAAGTTGCTGATATTTTTGGTAGCATGACAAATTATCCTCCTCTACAAAGTAAAACTGAGGAGTTGGAGAGAGAAGATGAAATAATTGAAGAGCAAGCTTTTCAGGAGATGGATGACTCAGCAATACTAACATAAGAAGAGGAAAAAATGGCGTCTTGGCAGTTGAAAGGAAAATTCCATTTGGTGGAGGAACAATGTTCATCCACTGAGGAACTCCCAGAAAGAGAAGAAAAATAGTAGTTGAAGCAAACTCTATTCAAGCAAACTCTATTCTTTTCTAGGGAAGAACTTATAATTAAGGAGAAAGATGAGGAATTTAACTTCCTCAAACACAAATTGGAACATAGAGGAATTCTTATTGAATAATTGAGAGCTCGGCTCACAGATAAGAATGAAGAATTGGCATTAGTAAAACAACAAATGGCTGAAAAAGAAAAGGAATTGTAATTGGCTGCTAAGTAGAGTACAATGACAAAAATATATTCAATGGATCAAATTGTACAAAAAATGTTATCTAACTTTTCATTTAAACAAGTATGGGATGATACCTTTAGGAAACTTAATGAGTTTAAAATATCAAATAAAGAACTAAAAAATCTAGTTGGAAGAAAAGAAGAAGGCAAGGAAAGAATGGGAATAAAAATTCTATAAGATTGAGAAATAAAAATTTAAATGTTTGGAAAAAATACAGATGGTCTGTATTATGAGTGAACAATTACTCACATGTAAAAGACATTCTCCTGCATACAGTGTCTTTCTAGAAGAACAATTTATCTATTGGCAGTTGTTAAGGATTTCATGTGCCCTTCCACATGATTTGAAGGATGAATCAGAATTCATGGCAGCATATTACTTGGCGAGTCTAGGGTAGAAAAATCATCTGTGTGATTTTTATCTCTACAAATTTATGTTAGAAAATAATACAAGCTTCATGATTAATCTATATGTGGGGGAAAGCGAGCTTAATGCATTTGTGTATGTGCTCGAGAATAAGATAGCCTAGAAATAAAGGGATACTAAACACTTAATAAAGGATAGTTCATCTGGCCTATGTATGAGAACTCATTATGGGAACCCTTCTGCATTTGTTATACATTTCAAGTCACATGCCTTTGACAACCGATTTAAAGGACATCATATTCTAGCATGTAGAAGAATATTGATGCATTCACCTCATATGAAGATTAAAAAAATGAAGAAATGGAGCCTAAATAGATGGGAATTCCTTATTATAGCATTAAGAAGAAGAGAAGTGATATATCCCATGAATCTAATATTGAGTCTACAAAGGCCAGAACTTTATGTACACTCATTACTCAAATTTTTGAAAAATACAAGGGTATGTGGATGGGTATGAGGACATGGCTTTGTCTCCTTCTTACACACATGTATCCATAGAAGAAAAGAGAACCTCAACATTCCCCTCATTTTTATAATTGGAAAAAAAATCTAGAGGAGGGATCAAGATACACGAGTTCTGATCAGAAGCACTAGGCCATTCAATTTCAAAAATTTGACCTCATCAGTCAATTGGAATGCAGATTTCATGATCTCAATTTTGAAGAATAGAGTTTTTAAGAGGACTTGCAAACAAGTAAGTGTGGGGGAGATGATGAGGCTAAAATATGTCTCATTAATGTGTAATAAATGCTCTCTTTTTACTCCCCTTTTAATCAAGTTTGTTTGCATTTTATAACTTTTGTTTAATCTAAAAATAAGTTAGGATGTAATTTTATATATTTTGTTTCATTTAGTTAAAATGTCTAAAACTGTTCCTTAACAAAGTACATGGAAATTCATTTTTTTTAATAAATAGGTCATATTTGGTAAGATAAGTGAAGTATGAAGTAACTAACACCTTTTCGAGGAAGATGACCAAAATGCGGCTTAGCTCCGGAACTCTCTAACTTAGCTCTGGAGCTCAGTCACTTAGTACTGGAACTTTAGCAATTACTTCCGGAAGGTTTCCCTTTAGTTCCAAAACTTCTCCAAAGTTTTAGAATTAATGGGAATATCCTTATTCTATCAAAATTTGGTTATGCAGTAAATAACATGCCTTCTAATCAAAAGTAGATTGATAGTTTTCAGGTTCTTTAGGCTCCAAAAATATATTTCTGAGACTAATAGCAATATGTCCAACTAGTTTTCTGAATTTCATATCTACGTCGGGCACTATTCAGTTCCACTAGAATATGTAGACAGCTAATGAACACTCATAAATGTAAATGCATCTTCTGATGGGGAATATATGTGTATATATATATAGACACCTATAATTATGCCTAAGCAATTTAAATACTTAAATTGCGCTAAGTATCCCCTTTCTCGCAAATGGATGACATATCGTCAAAAGCGCTCATATTCTCTCTTGTTGTCATTAATTAATTACAATACGCTAATTGATTAAGTCGTCTATCTAGCTAACTATCTAATTAACGACCTTCCATTAATTATTTACCTCTTCTATCTAGATTAATTAATTAGCCTTCATCTTCATATAACTAGTAAATCAATATTTAATTGATTTAATCCCTTTCTAATGGCCTAAATCATACTAATATTCCTCTAATTGGATTCTATAAGCTTACACCTACCTATTAGTTAATCACCTTTGATTAATTAAAGAACCCCCCAACTCCCATGACTTGCTAAACATGTATTAAACCCTTCTAAAGTAAGGTTACCTTTAATAAAGTAACCTTATCCATTCCTAATCATGTTTTACCTTTATCCCACATTCATGAAGATGTGTTGAATCCTTTATCCTTTGGGCGATAGAAAGAACCCTCCACCTACCTTTTTACTTACACCTAAACTCCTTAAGAGAGAAAATGCAAAGCATATAGCAAAGAGACTAAGAGCTTGCACTTTGTCCTCTTGAGAGTTCATCATCTTGAAGAGTTAAGCCTCTTTCTTAAAGTGCTTAGGTCATATGGGAGGTGTCAAAAGGGTCTTGTAGCCCAACTTTGATTAGCCCCCATTCCTAAGTTCTTGGAACATCAAGCACAACTATTTTTGATAGCCATGAAACCTACCTAGGTTCCTTCATTTATATGTTGTTAGATAATAGAGGATATTTAGGTGCTTAACATGGTTAATTTCATAGTTTTATATTGATAAATGTTAGCATCTAACCCTTGATTAATTATTATCATGATGGTGTTTATAATGTTGTTTAATTCTTGCTAATTAAGACTATTTAGGTGTTAGTCTTTGTTTACATTAGCATTAGTTTAGAAACAACACTTGCACACATTTGACACACCCAGTGGGACACTTAGTCCCATGACATTTTAGTTTAAATTTCATTGTTTTGGCTAACTTTTGATATGCACATGTAGTAATTAATGTCTATTTTTTAGAATTTTTGCTCATTTAATCTGTGTAACTTCATGTTCATGGCCTTAATTTTAATGGGTTTTTGCCATTTTTAAACTAACTTGTCAAAATTTCGAGATATTGTGAAGTTTTCTTTATTTTTTCTGTACTCTAGTTGTAGGTCTGGTGCAAGCATGATTTTTGGAGTGCAGACATGATTTTCAGAGTGCAAACGTGATTTTCAGAGTGCATGCACAGTTTTTGGGGTGTGCACGTCTCTCTGGTGGCACAGGCATGCTGTTAAAATCTGTCATTGTGTCTACTGACCCTTGGTGCAGGCACACTAACCCTGGCGCACCCTCCCTAACTAGCGCATAGGTGCACTAACCCAGGAGCACATGTTGTTTCATATTTTACCTTCACTACATACTAAAACTTGTCAGATCGGCGCACATGCCCTATCTAGGGGGCACATGTGGTTTTAGTGGTGCAGGTATATTTTTCTAGTAATGCGGTTATTCTATCTATTTTTCTCAAAGTAGCGCATATGTTGTTTTCGTGACGCATACACCTCTCAGGTGGCGCAGGAATTTAATTGATCTAAAAAATCCACAAAGTGGCACATGTGTTGTTTTAGGGGCACAGACACTATTTTAAGGGTGCACACATCTCTCAAGTGGCACAGGTACACTATGTGTTGAAAACTACCTTAGGTGGTGCATATGCCCTAACCCACGTGTAGGCACCAAAAAAGGGGTGCAAGCATCCCTTTGTATTTTTTGAAATTAAAGTGTTGATGTGCTCACATTCTTGTAGGTTTATCTAATCAAATATTTGTCTTTGCAGGATGTTTTTTATGCGTTTGTACTTGATTAGGTAATATTTTTCATTGTTTACTTATAGGATTAAGGTCACGTATGCTCTTCCCTTATGCCTCTTGGGATTATCTTGGGAATCAGAAATAATTCTTAGGTCCTTTTCATACTTTGAGATTGTTAGGGGTATTTGATTTGGAATTGGTTAATTTGGCATTGTTGAATTAAAGGGTTGTTCCATTTGGTTATATTTTGGGATTTGTGAAGACATCATGTATGCTCTTCTATTGCATCCTTGGATGATCTAGAGAATCAAAAATGATGCCTTCTCTTTTGATGGAAAACTACTAATCATCGTCATATAGGACCAAAATGTTTGTCAAAGAACGAAGAATTCGAAATAAAAGTTAGAAAACTACTAATACAGTTGTTATATAGGTTGCCAAACGTTGTTCAAGCAAACCACATCTAATTAAAAAAAGATAAAAAGAACAACATATTTAAAACACTATATTGTAGGTTTCAAAAAAGGGTACGTCCCTCTCCGATCAACTGGAACATAACCCCTTTGGCATAACACGTAAGCTACAACAATGGGGGTGGTTCTAGGAACCCCAAAGTAGTCCATGCAAGAGGGAACCTTATAGATGAAACGGGAAGTGCTCTGCACTACCTATTAGACTAGTAAATCCTTTGTGAGATAGAGTTACAAGTTTTCCCTACGTGGCCCTTTTAAGTAAACATTTGGATGCATTTATTGCCCATTGTGTTTGAAGGGGGCAAAGTTGAGATACTCCCAAACTAGTCATTGTGACCTTTTGGGAAAATCATCCCACTCGTGGATAATCTTTGTAGCACCTAGGATGAGAGAACCACCTAGGAAGATATACTTTTGCTAGGAGCTCACTTTAACCATTCTAAAATAGTGTTGAGTTGTGAAACATATTTTCATTGAGAAACGTGTGACACGTTACTTTTGCTTAGTTTTTACTTGCCTTAGGGTGAGGTAAAACTCTGCCAAAGTGAGGCCAACATTTTTCATCTTTTGATTTACTTCCTTCACATTCTTTTGACACTTTTTTGATCAGAAGATGGGTGACTACCTTTGTGTTACCAATTGACTGTTTCTCTCACTTTTATGTCTGTTTATGCCCATCCATGTTTGCAGCTGGGTTAGTTAAACATCTAAAGTGTGTAGAGGCATTCTCACGTCATTGGTAGTGATAGTGATCTTGATACCCACGTCAAGATTGTTATTGTAGTTAGGCATGGTTCATCACCGCAGACTTCCTTAGAAGAGTTAGCTTGTTTGTGTCGTATCACTACAATTTTGATATTTACGTCTTGTTTCTTGCAAACTTGAAATAAATACCTATATTGTACAGTTACACTGCACACATTTTTAACTATTCCTAGCTATACTTTGAGCTTTTAGTTTGGTTCTATTATTACCTTGATTTTAAAGAGTGCTAGGTGTTACCATTTGTGCGTGTTATATCAATACTTCACTTTCTCACAAAGTGGGTTAACATATCTTGGTGATATTGTTGTGTCATTCGTGAATTGTAATTGGCAATTTTTGAGATATAGGTCTTAATCAGATTTGAGCTCGCTCATCATATATCTCAATTGGGAGATTGCTTTGACTTATTGTAGTATTTACTTACGTCTTGTTCATTCCCTTGAACTTGGCATAAGTGGAGACATCTTGTTAGTTATCTTGCGATGAGAACTACTCTTTGAAATGTAGTCTAGGAGTTACTTCATTTAAAATGGGTTTCAATACCAAACACTTGTATCATTGGTGATTTTAGCACTCTATCACATTGGTATTCTCACACTGTTGATTTATTCATACATTTAACTAGTACATCTTGCATTTCACTCAGGGGGTAGTCATTAATCTTTGGAGACATTTGCAACCTACCCTAGTGAGACTATCATGAAAACATGGCTCCCAAAATGCGTCTTGGGTTAAAAAAATAGACATATGAGGAACAAAAGTGCAAGCTTGGGAAACCTTTAACAGACAAGGGTCAAACCCCTTTATTGGACATGACTTAGGACCATTTTTTTCTGTAGAAAAGGAAATAGAAGAAATGGTCGACCACAGTGGAAATGAATTAGAATCACCACGTGCAGACTTTGATTTTGACCCTACTATACTAGATGAGTTTCTTCTTAGGAACAAAGATAGAGTGTTGGCATGGGTCATCGAATTAGGGGAAAAATTACCCATTGATAATGAACTAATACTACCTACAAATGACACTACAGAGGAAGAACGCCCCCTTATCAATATGGAAGATATTTTAAAAAGCAAGCATGCTTCCACTTCTTATGTAGAAAATGATAAAATGGTAGGGCATAGAATTCCCCTCATCAAAGTGTCACGAAGAAACAAGATAGAACATGAGACAGGGGAAGAACCTCCACAGTACAAATAGGAGGAACCTTTAGAAGAAGAGGCTATAAACCAAGCCACAATCCAATAGGAAATAAGTAACATAAGCCGATAACTAGCTTTGCTTACTTCCCATGTACCGAAATATGCAAGCAAAAACATTCAAAAGTTAAGGCCAAAGGTTAAGATCAATGAATTCCATTAGGAAAACCAAGGAGAAGAAGACATAGGGTATCATCATGTTCACATCCCCGCTTCTCCCATTAAAGAACATTTGCTCACACAGGAAGTGCAATCTATGAAAGCGACGCTTGCGTGCTTACAAGAGAACAATATAGGGAGCATCAGGAAATATTAATATGAAGAACTATGCCCCTATCCTTTTGACAAGAAAATGACCCTTCAACCCTTTCCAAAGAAATTTGATATGCTAAAGTTCAACAAGTACAAAGGGAAAGGAAACCCAAGCGATCATGTTAAATATTTTTACATGGCATGTAAAGAGGTGTCTTATAGTGATAATTACCTCATCAGTATTTTTCCCAAGAGTCTCAGAGGTCAAGCATTCGAATGGTTTATGCACGCTTACCATGAGAATCAATTATCACCTAGCCAGAATTGGTAGAAAGATTCGTGCGTCACTTCTCGTATAACATAGAGAGTGATTTCACCATGGTAGACTTATGTGGAGCCAAGCAACACCCAAATGAGACCTTGGAAAGCTTCCTCCAATGATGGAGAGGGATAGCTAGTCACTTCCCTTGCGCTTTCCCTAAAAAGAAGCCGGTTAGTATATTCTTTCCCAATCTCAACCCAGATATAGCTTTCCACATTCAAATGCATTGTGTCTACACTTTTGAGGAGGTTATCAAGAAATGGAATCAGATAGAAAAGGCTCTCATTGCCAAAGGCACCCTCAAAACCCAATCTAAAGGCAACCAAAGTGTCAAACCCGTGGAAAATTTGAATATCTTCAACAAAAAAAAACATGGTGGGAGATAGAATCACTAATTCCAAACACGTTCAAACGGTCCAAACTGGTCAACCTTTTAAACTAACCAAGGGCCCAATTCAACCACCACCAAAGCAAAGAACATTCACCTCTCTCAATGAAATGTTGTCAGTCATATTGAAATAGTTGGATGTGTCCCACATGATGACCTATCCTACTATGCAACCGTTTGATGACAATGCTCCTAAACCTTCATGGTATAAGGAGCATGAATATTGCAAAATGCATCACGTTAAAGGTCATAAGATGGAAAAATTTCTGTGGCTTCTCCATTATATATAGGACCCTCATTGACAATGGGGAGATAGAGGAGGATAACCCTTACAAAACACAAACACCTAACAAAAAAATGGGGATATATAAGGAACTGTTCCCCAAGCATGAAAAGTTAGAAAAGACAAAGCCGGATAGGGGAGAGTCATGTCAAACCTATAAAGCCGCAAATTACTTGTATACCAAAAGAGATAACAATCATTACGATTCACTTATCGGATGTATTCACTCTCCTGACGACCATGTCAATATCATTCAGATCAAGGGAAAGGACTATGCTACGGTAACAAGGCAAGCCCACCTCGTGATTCCAAAACCCTCCCCATTGACCCTAAAAATTTGTAAGTATAACATTTTAGAACAACTTGAGAAGACATCTACTAAGATTTTGATCTTAGATCTTCTCAAGATATCCAATGTGCATAAGGACATTCCATATCAAAATCTTCAGGGATCAGGAGTACCCTTAGAAGTTGATCCTGCACACCTTCAAGCCACAGTGGCCAACATTACACGAAGTGAGCATCTCACTTTCAACCATAGGGAAATCCCTACCGAGAGTCCTGCACATAACCTTCCCTTATACATTGACGTAGTTGTCACCCGTAAGAAAATCAAATGGGTGTTATGGATAATGGATCAGGATTGAACATCTGAATGCTTAAATTGGTCAAACAATTGGGACATACAGAGGAAGATCTTCAGTCCCATATTATCACTATCACCGCATACGAAAATGCAGAAAGAGAGTTAGCAGGTACCATTATGCTGTCCATGGAGGTGGGCCCCACTTTTAATCATACAAAGTTTCACGTCCTAGACTTGGAACTTCCATATAATATGCTTCTAGACCAACTATAGATTCATGCCATGTAGGTCGTGCCATCAACGTTTCATCATTACATCAAGTTGAAGCATGAGGGACATACAATTACAATACCAGGAGATTCAGAGCCCTTTGCTCATTTTAGACCTCTCAACAGCTTTGCATGAAAGGGTACATATGTGTGTCCCTCCACATATATAGTTGTTCCTCTTCAGTCTGAGGCTATGAAATCCCAAGTGGATTCAGATTCTCTTAGTTCTTGTACTCATGGGGCATCCACTTCAACATCTCCATTTGATTAATGGGAGATGAAAATCCTGGAATATGGTTACAGGTAGTATAATGTACAACAAGTTCTCTTGATGTCACTTCTCTCTTTGTCACCCAAGACTAGAGGTCAACCTAACCATCACTTTAGGAGACCTAGAGAAGAACACACTATTGGGTCGTTCCTACCTGGAGGCTTGTTAGTGGAGGAAAAATTACTTGATCCACCTACAACTTGGGTCCTTGAGGACACTCAACCATGCTATTATCGAACCCCAAAATATGAAAAATCTAGCAGAATGATGTACTCCATGGGCTACAAAGGCCTAGGATGTGGGAGGAATGGACAAGGACAAAGAGAACCATTCCCTCTTCCACATTTCAAAACAAAAAGGTACGGAATCGGGATTTGTCCTTATGGAGTACACACCAATGATTAAGATGTGAATTTTTCTGAGCGTGAGGATAGCTCCGATTACCTAGACAGCAATACAGATTCCCATTGTAGCCAATATGAGGATCTGGCCTCGACGCACCTTTTCATGAACAACGTTTTCCTGACCATAACCCCCACTAAACCAACCCTTGACCTTGTATACCCTTCCCTTGTTGAATGGGACCAACAACGTCACATACCACTAGATTTATTCGAGAACAACGAGGCTATTGTGGAGTTCATGGGCATAAGGGATACAATCCCCATTAGAGATCACAAGAAAGGTTTCTTTATTGACTTAGATACTTGTGCCTACTTTGGCGAGGATGCTGAACTTCATGGTCAACAAAATCTAAAGAAAAGTGAAGGAAAAAATTCTAAAGAAAAGCCTCAGCAAAAATCAAAGTCCAAGTCACACAGTGAAAACCTCTTTGAGGCACTGGCTGACAAACAAATAAGAAAATCTAAGGACAAACAAAGTGACCACGCCATGGATGAAAATCTCATAGAGACATCCTTGGATGAAGATCTCAACCTACCTCCTGATCCTACGTGTATGGAGGATTTATCAAAATTGTTAGTCGAAGACACCATTGATGTCAACATTGGTACTGAAGAAGATCGCAGGATAGTAAAATTAGGGGCATCACTCTCAACTAGAAAATTGTTTCAGAAAGCACAAAAACAATAGAAAATTGTTTTGATAAAACACAAAAAACAATAGAAAATTATTTCGAGAAAAACACAAACACAATAGAAAATTGTTTCGAGAAAAACACAAAAACAATAGAACATTGTTTTGAGAAAACACAAAAACAATAGAAAATTGTTTCACAAAACACAAAAACAATGGAAAATTGTTTCACAAAAACCTAAACAATAGAAAATTGGTGCATGAAAACATATCTTACAACAACATTTACTTGCATTGTCTTCTTTCCTTGCTTTTCTTATTGCTTGTATAGTGTTTTGTGTGCTTTCTTTTGAGTTGTTTGTTGCTTCAGTGTACTTTGTCATAGTTCATCTTTTCTTGCTTAGATTAGATTCATTCTTGCTTGTGCATATTGCAGTGTGTCTCAACATGCTAGTGAACCTTGTCAAATCATGATGTAATGTGTTAATTCATTATGTTCTTTCTTGATCATTTGGTTGTGTTTGTTACTTGTAAATAAGATATGGTGAATCATGGTGTATTGCATTGATTCGTAGTGTTCTTTGTTAGAATTTGGTTGTGTTTCTTTCATGTGCTTTTTTTTTTTATCATTCACATCACATTACCATCATTATCATCCACATCTAACATCATCTATACATCATATATAAAAAAAATTGAAGTTTTACATCATGCATGTATGCTAAGCTAATCATCACATATCGTATCATCAATGGGGGCAAGAGGGGTTGCGCATAATCAAAAATCTATACCCCTCACACCAATATCATCATATCATCCCGTCCATATACATCAAAATAACACATGAGAAATATATTTGATATCATCTACAGATCTATCATCTAAACATCCATAGCACATGTATACATCAAACATCAAAATCAAATACATACAATGTATGAAATCAGATAACATCATCACATCGTCCATAAGTGTTGAATTAAAAAAATGCAACATGCAATGAGAATCAGCATATAGTAATTGCTGAAAAGGGGTATTTCACATCATAGAATTATGCCCACTCGTGTCACATACATCAGAGTACAACAACAATAAAATCCATCATCTCATAATCTGATAACATCATAACAACATCCATAAGGGCTGAATTAAGAAAATAACATGCATCAAATCCAATGCAGGCAACAGGCCCGCTCAAGGTTCTAAACATGATTCATGTCCCGTCATCAATTGGTTCCCCATGAATTTAAAGACAATGCAAAACCATCTATCTGAAAAAACAAAGATATACATCATCTCATAACCATGTGTATCTGAGCCAAAACAATGAGTCCTCATATATGTATATATATATATATATATATATATATATATATATATATATATATACATATATATATATATACAGACACACACACACACACATATATATATATATATATATACACACACATACACACACGTGTGTCAAATATACATCTATATCAAAAATGGATACATACAAATCTATGCTCTATATCAAAAATGCCTTCATCTCAAGCCTACAACAAGGATACATCAAAAATGTCTGTATACATACATACAATGTCCTGATCAGTGCTCAAATACAAATACATCATTGAACAACCATGCCATCAAAAAGGGGCATGTATCTGAAAGAATCAAACCTTCATCATGAGGCATCATCAAAACTACAAGTATAACATCACTGTACATCAAAAAAATCATCCTTCATAAGAGGCATACATACAAAATAATATGTACCATACAAAGGTGGCTATTAACCACAACTCTCACCCTCAGCAGGGCTCCTAGGTCTGTCCTCTAGAGGCTAAGATGGCATTGGTCTCACTGGATGCTCCAGAAGAGGTTGTCTCATGGATCTGGTGGAATGCCTGAACCTTCATGATCGAGAGCCTGATTCACTCAATCATGATAACTGTGGCAGTGCCACTCTCTACTCTGGTGGCACTACTCTGTAATACGTAGTCCTGTAGAAAAGTTCCTCACCACCAAGCTTGGTGGAATCATGAATCAGATCCGCATCTCCTGAGGTGAGCACTGCCAGAAGGGCAATGTCTCACTCACCTATGACCTAGCCCAGCTCTGCCTCAGCCTATCTAGAGGTGGAAGCCTCTCGATCCCTATCTTTGGTCATCACCTACATCTCGATGCGGGCCTGGTCCCTCTATGCTAATACTACCTGATAACGGGAATGTACATGATCTCTCTGTGCCACAACCATACACACCTATGACTAGGACTGATGTAGCAGGCTCAATATCTGAGCCCCCTATGCTATTATTTCTCAGATCTGGCTCTGCCATGCACCTCTGTCATCTCTTGGGCTATCCTAGGCCCGAGCCTGATCTCACCCTGATAATAAAGACACAATATGGGCTTGTACCTCATCGCACTCTGATATGGCCGTCATGCACCAACCTTAAGCCTCTTCTCTCTCCACTTTGGCCGTATCTCTCTCAGCTATGAGCTACTGCACCTACACCTGTGTTGTGGTTGTCTGCACCACTAGCTATGAGGCTATGTGTGCCTCAGGGACTAGTCTCTGAGGTGCTCTAGAATATTGTCCCTATTCAAAAACCATGCCTCTAGGTGGCGGCCTGGCTACCTATACGGGGTCCTACGACCTCGGTTCCTGTTCCTGTGCAACACCTTGTCAATCATGAGGGATCCCATCAAAAGGATCCTCAGGGTCTGGCCCCAACACCACTACTCTGGCCCTGCGCTCTGACCTGTGTCATACCTCTACAGGTGGGTGAATACCTGCTACCCAAGCTACCTCTGGAATAGTAAGACACTAGGGTAATACTGTAGCATACCACGCTGCATAATCAATTGTAGTCCTCGAGTCTCTAACCTATCGTAATAGGTCCCATGCCTGGGGGACCACCTATAAGAAACTAGCCCTGGCTCGGGCTGTTATAATTCAAGGCCCCATAGTCTGCCTCTCAGAGTCCCTGTGAGCATGCCAAATATTTGGCTGAGGGACACCCTGTACTCGGCCAAGCTGCCGCTGGCACTTATCAACTCGATATAGCTCCATGATGTAGTTGCAGCTACTAATAAGAAAGTTCTCCACTAAGAAAATGCTAAGCTCTATGGTATCCTCTAGCCACTGGAAGTGTCTATATGGATACCAAATGACGTCTATCACTGCTAACTCATCAAACTTCTGCCTATATCTGAATAGGTTGCCAAGGTGACCACGGATATCTCCACCAACTGATATCCATGCCATGTATGATGGCTCCTCAGGATCTCGGACTTGAAATGGGCCCACAGGGCATCTAATAGCTATATGATCCCATGACCATATCTGTAGTAATGATGTCAGCCCCATGGTATTATGACCGTGGTATGTGATAAGATACAAATCCTAGTATAAGTGGGCCAGTATACACTGCCCTCAGAAATATCTCTCACCACTGTAAATTTCATGAACCAGTGGTAGTAATCCTCTCAAGAACAAAGTCCCTATCTCATTAGTGAGTAGGAACCCACTGATAAGTGACATGATATAGAGGGGTCCCTGATGTAGTGTCAGGTCAGAGATGCACTCGTGTAAGGCTACATTCATCCCATCATATGGGATGTTATCAACCCCAAATAAAGTGCTACACACTACTCTGATCAAACCTGCATCCGAACTATACTCGATCAATGTACCCATCATGGGCACGCATAGAATCCACCACACATCCTCTATAGTCACTGTCATCTCCCCTGAGGGTAGTCTAAAGCACTGACTCTCGCTGTGCCATTACTCGGTGAGTGCAGTCAGGAGGCCGTGATCTAGTACAATTGATGGCATCTAAGCCACGGGGCCCAGCCCCACTGCCTCCAGTAATATGGCCATCTCTCGGCGGTCACACCGGCACATACTACCCTCTAACTTGGAAATCTAGGAGTGACACTCCTGCGTTTGTAATACTGGTAGTCATCTCTATAAAAATAACATGCCACTCATTAGTTTCTAACATTTCCTCTAAAAATATATCTCATTTTTTAGGGTTAACCCAAAAATACTAAAAATTATTCTAAGTGTCATATTTTTGGACACTTTCCTATCTTTTTCTACCTATCTAGGGTGCTTGCGTGCCCTTTTGGGCATGTGTGCCACGTTTTCAGTGTCTTCGCTCACGCACGTGTGTTTTCTGGCATGTGTGCCCTCTTTCGGGCAACTGCGAGCCCTTTTTGGCATGTGTGCCACCAAATTGGTTCTTGCGCGTTTACATGTGCACTTCTACATATGTACACTTGCCTATCCATGCCTGCACCACACTTTTGGTGTACGCACCCCATTCATGGTGTGTGCTCGTGCGTGCACATGTGCTTGTGTGTGTGCATGCGCGTGTGTGTGTGTGTGATTTTTGACTGCGTGTGTACGTGCATAGACCTGGTGCCTGTGCCCCAACAATGGTGCATGTGTGCCCTATCCCATGCCTACACCTAGGCGCAGGTGTGCATACATGTTTTCTATGCCTAAAATGACTTATTTAATGCATTAATGACAAAATTAATGGCCATGGTTGTGATACTCACAAATGAGCCATTGTTAGCATGCTGTTGGTACCCCCGGACTGCATCTGCATGGCTAAAATAGTCTCATGTGATCACCAATGTTCTCCTAAGTGTCAGAAGCTCATAGAAATACTTCTAAACGGAGTGGTTAAAATGAATTGATTGTGATGTTTTTACCCCCCCCCCTTAGGGGGTATATTAACTTGTTTTACACCATTCGGAAGGCTGGGAAACCCATTTCGATCACCGTTTTCTCTTCTGTTCACTGTAGAATAATTATTTTTATTAAATAATTGTTTTTTCTCTTATTTTTTTTCACCGTATTGGGGCATTTTTGATGTCTGATACCCCTTTCTTCTCCCCTGGATAAATTTATTTCTCCCGGGTGATTTTTACTCTTCTTCTCACTCTCATAAATAATTATTTTTTCTTAATTTTTCCACTTAACAAGGACATTATTTGTCCTTTATTTCTCCTTTCTTCCACCTAGGGCACTCTCTGTCGCCCCTAGGTCCTTCGATTTCTTCTTCTACTTTCTTCTACTTTTCACCATGGTTTGAAAGGAAAAAACAATAAAAGCAATATAGATATCAAAAAATCCAAAAATAGGGAAAAATTTTTCAAAAATCCTAGAAAGTAAAAAAAACCCTACAAAAGTGGTAACTTGCTTATTACGGCTGAAACTTGTGTCTTGCGCATGGTATTTTCTCCATATCCTGTTGGTTTGTATCACATCTTCCCTGATTAATATGACTTACCGGTCACCAAATTTGAAAGGAACGATAACCAGATCGTACCAAACCAAGAACACAGATGCTAATCAAACACCACGATCAATAAGATGAAAGCAATTCACGAAAATAGCTTTACATAAAACCTTTGCAAACAAATGAGCAGCAATATCATATATTATTATGGAACTCAATGTAATACATTTAGAATGGGCCTTGATTAAATAGGAAAGGAATAACAATCTAAGAATCAGTCAAGGTCGTAGATCAAGCCATAAATCAAGGAAATAACTAGTCATCAAAGAACTAGTCAAGACCATAGATTTAGGAGATAACTAGACATCAAGGATCTATTCAATACCATAGATCAAGGAAAGAACTATTCAATACCATAGATCAAGGAAAGAACTATACCTAACAACTAGATAATATCTCCTAATATCTAAATAAGATAAAATAAATATCCACACACATAAGTGGGTGAGGATAAATACAATAAAGGTAAATAAAGTACCTAGGTGAACATGAGCTAAGGTAAATACCTACTCTAACACCCCCACTCAATTGAAGCTACGAGCCAAATTAGAAGTGGCATGTCCACAGTATGAGTCCCGATAACTAGGCCTAATGAGGTACTCATGTACAATAACTGGGAAAAAAGGGACACCGCAAGGTACCCAAAATCAGTAACAACAAAGTAAAGAGAGTAAAGACCCACTCTAAGGCATCCCAAGAAGCTCAAGTCAAAAAACTCGTACAATGCTGAAGAAGTTTGGTGTGCACTGTGGTCTGAATCCACTTCTCGATCATAAAAATAAAAAACAACTAACACTGGGCTCCACCAGAATAGCTCTATACAAGGAGACTGTCAATGAAGTGATGTCGAAAGTGCAAAAAAAACACCAAACATAATTTGATCAAGTGTTGCAAATAGGTGTGCCACGATCCAAAAACAATAACCAAAGCAACAAGGAAAGGACACAAAATCCAGAGTGTCACGATCCAAGAAAAGCCAAGGTAATAAGGGAAGGACACAAAACCTGAAGAAGTATGATCAGCACCACACCCTCCCATACTACTAAATGGGTGGAGTGACGCTACAAATCTATATGAGTTGTCAAAACAACTACTCAAACAATGATAAACTAACACTGGACTTCACTAGAATATATCCCCCACAAGAGATACTGTCAACATGCCAAAAGTGTCGAAAATACAAAAACAAAATCTCTCAACAAACAAGAGAGATACACTACACCTGCTAAATAAAAATACTCAAAACAAGAAGCATCACAATGCACAAGGTATAGTAAGTGGAGCAAGAGGTCGAATGGTGTAGGAGCCATGCCTATAGAGTCCTCTCAACGAACGCCTATGTCGCCGCCACGAGTGATCAAATATCCACCCCAAATCAATACGGATGGATGAAGAATATGCCTTCTTATGACTTGGTGAAAAATGCACAATGGGTCTATACAAAAGAACATCAAAATGTGTCAGGTTGATCATGTCTGATAGCTAAAATCTCAAGGTTCTCAAGCCTGAGTTAAGGTGTAGAACTCATGTGTTGCTCATGATCCTCAGAAGGATTCGTGTGAAGAAAAAAAATGTCATGACGAGAATTCCACTTAACATGTGGAATAGAGGAAAAAATACCCTATGAATGTCTACCAATGAATCCTCTAGTGAGACCCATAGAACAGAGCATGAGAGAACTGAATGCAGTGGTATGCTTCTTAAAAAATCCATGCAGCTGAGCAGAAGTAGGATACATGACATGTGGTACTATAATAGGCACAGATGTGGAAGAGCATGCACTAACAAGCCTCACAAGTTTAGAAGCATCAAAAGTAGGTTCAAGCTCAAAGACTGGCAGATCAATGTTAGTGGGTATAAGAACAATGGCTACAAGTGGACTAGGAGCATGGATATGGTTGTCCACAATATGATGGTGATGTTGTAGGCTAGCAAGTTTGTTCTGCAGGAAGTGTATTATTGTATCCTTATCATGAATGAGTGATTGTAAAAGAGAATTTCACTTCTTGAGTGATCTATTTTCTTCCAAAAATATTACAATATCCTCTTGAAGTCCACATACTTTAGAGAAAACAATATCATTCGCAGAATCCATGATAGGTACAAACTGCAACTCCCAAAAAAATTAGGACGTCGGGCTCAGCCGAAATTGCATCCACAATCGATTATAACACTCCTCCATATTTGGCACTTTATAATTATAGTTAAATTCTCAAAATAAATATTTCCAATGGAAAGAGCATGAAAAAAAAAACACTTTTGCAAAAAACAACACTCAAAACCGAGTTACCGATCAAAAGTTACAAGCTTTTTAATATTTTGCTCTTTTATTTATTTTAAGTGCCACTAAAACAAAATAAAATGTTGTTGCCTTCCCCACACAAATAAAATTAAAGGGGGCTGAAGCTAAGCACCTACTAGTAGGAATCACAAGCTTTAATCCCTCATATGACCAAGGGCTAAGGATTTCCTGAAATACTGCAAATGTGCACAGCATCCGTGGACCCCTGCCAAACAAGGAAAGTGTCGCAATTCTTTTGCACGCAATCTAAAAATTATCTACCGTACCAAAAAAAACCAATGTAAATCTCGTGAAATCCAAAAAACCCAAAAAATAGGTTTCGTTGGATTCTTAACCATGTGGTATGAATCTCGAGGTAAACCTATATATTTCACTGTAACCACAAAAAACACAAAAACCGACTACCTCCAGAAATAGCCAAGTTTATAGTCGATCTTAGGGTTTTCATGCCTTCTGGATCGAATGGAAGCCTCTGTTTTTCATAAAAATACATGCAGTAACAAAATACGACCAAATCCCAAATATATGAATATACAATGAATTCATTTGCAAAATAAAACTTACAAACAGATGTCAATAGCAATCTCTTGCTCTGATACCATAAAAGGAATGATAACCAAATTGTACCAACCCAATAACATAGATGCAAATCAAACACCACGATCAATAAGATGAAATCAATTCACCAAAATAGCTTTACATAAAATCTTTTCAAACAAATGAGCAGCAATATCATATATTATTATGGAACTCAATGCAATACATTGAGAATGGGCCTTGCTTAAATAGGAAAGGAATAACAATCTAAGAACTAGTCAAGGTCGTAGATCAAGCCATAAATCAAGGAAATAACTACTCATCAAAGAACTAGACAAGACCATAGATTTAGGAAAGAACTAGACATCAAGGATCTAGTCAATACCATAGATCAAGGAAAGAATTATACCTAACAACTAGATAATATCTCCTAATATCTAAATAAGATAAAATAAATATCCACACACATAAGTGGGTGAGGATAAATACAATAACTGTAAATAAAGTACCTAGATGAACATGAGCTAAGGTAAATACCTACTCTAACAGAATTCACAACCATTCACAAAGCTAGTTGCTTGCTTTATCTGTACTCTATGGCACTTTTGTTGCCTGGTACTGTTTTCTTGCGCACAAATACTTTTCATGGACCCTATGTCCATTTTCATTTCCCCTTGCATGCATCATTTTTTAACCCTTGTTGTCAATCACAAACTTGTGGATCTCTTCAACACTGATAACAAAATATTTGTACAACTGTCTTGACCATTGTTGGGTTGGATATGTGCATTCATACTTTTTTCCCTATTCTGTGAGCTTGTTTCCTTCTCGTATTGCATTGCATTATTGTATGTTGTGTGGAATTGGTACTTTCAGCAATGGACAATTGTTCGTAGTATGGTTTTTCATGTCATTCTACCATTGTCGTATGCTTATATTTTTCATAAGGACCAATGATGTAGTTCCTATGGCAACATGATGACATCAAAATTGTTCAAATAAGCAATGGATTGAGAATAAGCTCTTCTCTCCCCTCCTTCATATTTCTTCTACTCCACTTCCCTTTCACCCCTAATTTTCTCTCTCATTGGGGCATCCTGCCTCTTCCCCATTCTTCTATCTATATCTCACTTTTTTCGATCATTGATCGACTTCTTCTATCACCCCATCAATAGTCGAGGAGCATCTCTCCCTCCTACTAATTTTTCTTCTACCCCTTCATAATTTTCTTCCATATACTATTTTTGAAGTGGCGTCACTTATGCCACCCCAAAGAGGGGCAAATGTAGACACTTATAATTACGCCTAAGCAATTTAAATACTTAAATTGCACTAATTATCCCCCTTTTCACAAATGGAAGACATATCGTCAAAAGCGCTCATATTCTCTCTTGTTGTCATTAATTAATTACAATACGCTAATTGATTGAGTCGCCTATTCAGCTAACTATCTAATTAACGACCTTCCATTAATTATTTACCTCTTCTATCTAGATTAATTAATTATTATTAATTAATTAGCCTTCCACTTCATGTAACTAGTAAATCAATATTTAATTGATTTAATCCATTTCTAATGGCCTAAATCATACTAATATTCCTCTAATTGGCTTCAATAATCTTACACCTACCTATTAGTTAATCACCTTTGATTAATTAAAGCACCCCCCAACTCCCATGACTTGCTAAACATGTATTAAACCCTTCTAAAGTAAGGTTACCTTTAATAAAGTAACCTTATCCATTCCTAATCATGTTTTACCTTTATCCCACATTCATGAAGATGTGTTGAATCCTTTATCCTTTGGGCGATAGAAAGAACCCTCCACCTACCTTTTTACTTACACCTAAACTCCTTAAGAGAGCAAATGCAAAGCATATAGCAAAGAGACTAAGAGCTTGCACTTTGTCCTTTTGAGAGTTCATCATCTTGAAGAGTTAAGCCTCTTTATTAAAGTTTTTAGGTCATATAGGAGGTGTCAAAAGGGTCTTGTAGCCCAACTTTGACTAGCCCCCATTCCTAAGTTCTTGAAACATTAAGGACAACTATTTTTGATAGCCATGGAACCTACCTAGGTTCTGTTATCACCGAATCACTGCACCCCTGTGCATATACAAGTGTGTATACTTGAACTCACAGTGTGATTGGATAACATGGGTACTATCTCCAAGTTGTGGGACTTGCTACTTGAGATAGACCTCCAGAGAAAGCTGGTTCTTGCTCCTAAACTACCTGCCACAATCTACTCTAATGCAGGATAAGCTAACTGTTCTAATCTAAATTTCCAAGGGACCAGGGAGAGAGAATGCATAAAATGAAAGCCTACACTAAAGTGGTGATACACCAGAAAAGGAGGGTGTGAGAGTAGTCTCCAAATGTGTGAAATACAGAGGCAAAGTGCACACTAGAAGAGGTGATGACAGTTCTCCATAATCTAGCAAAATACATTCACAACAATATTCCAAGCACACACAATGATAATGAATTCCTACAAGAACATAATAATAGACACAATATTCTTGTAGAAAGATAAAAGGGGCAAGAAGAATGCAAGAAAACACATCAGGGGAAGACACATCCACAAACTTGTATTTTATTGCTTCCTGGTATGCACAGTTCAGTCTATTACAAGATAAGGGCCTGGATCACCATGCAAGGAGTTCACTACAAGGGCCTGCAACACACTGGCTTCACAAAGCAATTTTTGCAGAGCTTTGTTACCCAAAAGCTCTCCCCTTTACAATGAGCCCAACACTCCAATTTATAGAAAAATGAGAAGGAAAAGAGAAGGGAAAATGGAAATCCCCAAATCTGTCCTTCAACCACCTGTAAGAGGCATTAAATTGAGTGAAATGGTTATACATTACTTGCAAAAGGCTCCCCATACTGTCCCATGTGCTGTAGCAGAGAAAGAATGATGACCATCCCTCTTAATTGCACTCCCAGCTACCAAATAAAACACTGTTCTGAACCCGGCCACGTTTCCTTAAAAATATCAATCAATTTCTAATTAAATTTGGAAATTTTTGCTTGCTGTGCATCGGGCTCGGAACCACGATTCCAACGGTACCAATTTTGTGCGATTTCGTTGAGAAATGCAAAAGTTATGGCCTTCTGAGTGCGGGTAGCTATTTTGGGCCTGGCAGGCGTTTTCTGTCATTTGATGGGAATGAGCATTGACTGACTGGAGCCGAATATTTTTCTCTAATTTAAATATATCTACCCTCATTAAAAATAAGACGTCACGCTCGTTCCAGAAAGTCCAATTTTATCAAAATCGGAGGTCGGAGTCAAAAGTTATGGCCGTTTGAAGTTCCACGGGCCAAACGTTGACTTTTCTTCTCTGCCTTCGGCCGCTTCGGCTTTTCACGTCCCTCGCGTCCCTTTGTCCCATTTGTCCCAAATGCTGCACAGGAAAAATTCTTCCGAATCACCCGAAATGGGCTTCCATGTCCCTTTTCTGCCGGTGACACGTGGCGTGATCTGATTGGCTTTCGGCTCCTTCGGCTATCCGCGCCCCACGCGTCCCTTTGTCCCACTTGTCCCAGTGTTGAAGTTCCCTGTTTCGGCCGAACCGGCCGGTTCACGTACTCTTGTCCCGCATGTCCCGGACTATTTGGGACAAATTTTCCCGATTCGCCCAGTTCGGCCGGTTCGCGTACTTTTTGCCCAGATGTCCCAGACTACCTGTTTCAACAGTTAGTCAATTTTTTCAACTTTTCGGCCAGTTCGGATTTCCGCGTCCCACGCGTCCCTTTGTCCCAAATGTCCCAGATGCTGCGCGGACCATCTGGCGGCCTTTCGGCCTGTTCGCGCCCTTTTGTCCCAACTGTCCCGAATGTTGCGAGGACTAGGACTTAGCCATTTTTCATGATTTTTTCTGGCCCGAGCTTGTTTTTGCAATTTTTTCACATTTCCTCAGAACTTGCTCTCTTTTTCTTCGACAGGGGAGTTAGAAAAAATCTCAGGGGACCCTAGAAACATGAATTTTTTCCCGGACTCAATATAATTGCTTGGGACTAAAGAATTTGATGCATGTTATCAGAATTACCTTGAGGGGTGAATTTTGGATAACAGGTTCCTTCATTTATATGTTGTTAGATAATAAAGGATATTTAGGTGCTTAACATGGTTAATTTCATAGTTTTGTATTGATAAATGTTAGCATCTAACCCTTGATTAATTATTATCATGATGGTGTTTATAATGTTGTTTAATTCTTGCTAATTAAGACTATTTAGGTGTTAGTCTTTTTTTACATTAGCATTAGTTTAGAAACAACACTTACACACACATATATATATATATATATATATATATATATATACACACACACACACACACACACACATATGCACATATATGTAGGGAGATGAAATATCTACTGTTAAGTTTTGTAAGATACAACAATTAAATAATAAGATAGGCATTTAATTTTGAGAACAGTATATTGTGATAACTCCTAATTCAAGGTGGAGAAAGGTCCCACTCCTCCAAGAAAAAGGATATTTCATTCTATTGGTGTTTATATTTTCATGTGGTGTGTATAAACCTATTATTAAGCAGTTTTGTAATTACTTTTGATGCTTCAATTAAAATCTGTTATATAAGTCATCTATCATTCCTAAACGTCTTCTAGTATATGTTCTTATTTATTTAACAACATCTTCAAAGTGTGTTTATTCCCAGTAGCGTGTTTATTTCCAGCAGTGTGTTCAATTCTGCAAGATTTATTCATTTCAAAAAAAATGTTTTTATTTCAGCAATTTTATTTTATTTAAGCTTTAATAAGGCTTTAGCTAGGAAATCTTAAGACAGTTTAAAACCCCCCAGAAAATAAACATAATAAATATCTATAATCAATTACTAGTTCACTGAGATTTCTCTCGTTGCATATAGCTTTAGACACACCCATGGTTTGACTATGAAATCAACAATGAGTTGATTAAATGAAGGGAATAATGACACCCATCACACCACATTTCAAGATAAAAAATAGTGAAAACATGGACATGTGGGTATGGTTCAAATAGATCTTTGTTCTAAAATCCACAAGTGACATGGACTTTGTTAAAGGTATTGTTGAAATTCTGGTTTCAAAAATAACTATCACAAGACATAAATATCTCTACTTAAATCATAAACCCTCTATGTATAATGGGTTTTGGAAATCACTAGGCCTAGCTAATGAATATTTTATGTAAACCTCAATATAGGTAAAGGGTTTGAATAATAACGGGTTACAAAAATTGTATGAAAACCTAATTAATTATATGAAGTCAATACAATTAACATAAATATGATTGAATATATGTTACATAATTATTATTATCTCACACTACATTCATTTATAATTGCACAATGGAAACTATGGAATTACAACCATGTGAAACATTTACATAAAATACAAATAGAATTCATGTTTGAGAAGTGAATCAACTAACCCAGGCTGACCTCTAACTAATATTTTGATGAAATTTAGAACTGTTTAAGAACTATAAATGTACCCAAATTGACTACTATTCATATAATTGTGTTGGGACAAGACTCTATACATAGGGTAGGAACAAATGTTACAAATAGACCCGACTATGTGGTTCTGGAAATATACATAGTAGAACTCTAGTTTTCTCTATGTTTCATCATCACCAACCATGTGATGCTTTGATATCTTAAAGTTAAAATTTTACCCTTGATTTAACACATGTACCTACAAATCAAACCTAGCTTCTTACAATAACCTATATCACACATTAGATCAAAAATAAAACATAAAGATAGTTGAGTATAGCTTACCTTAGTAGTCAAATTGTTTATGATTCATTGGGTGTTGCACTACATTTCAAATTCAATATAGTTATCCCAACGCTCTATGCAAGTGTACATACAACTAAGCCCCTTGTCATTAATTTTATCATGTCTTTCCAGAATGATAATAGGTTATGATAATTTGGTACTATAAAAACCCTTTTGTGCAGATCTTATTTTAATAAGATCTATTCCCTCTTATGTTGAGATATATAGTATTGAGTAGTAGTTATTTATTTCTAATTTTAATAGGTTGTAATGGTATAAATTATTGCTAGATAGTAAATTATTATGGTGAAATTGTACATATAGGATTATCTTACATTGAAATTTGAATATTTGGCATGCAAGGAAGAACAAAATAAAAATAACCAAAAGATAAAAGAGTAGCGAGAATACCTAATGAAAAAAAAGGATAATAATCTAAAGGGGTCAATACCATAAATTTTATTCAAGACTATAGTACGTTCCTTACAAATTTGTATGATCTTATACCATACTCATGAAAAATAAATATTTTTTAGAAAGACCAACATCTATATGATACATCATAAAAATATAAGAAATAATTAAATAACAAAAAAATACAAAGAAAAATTAAGCCATGTAAAATTGAAAATAAGGAATTTCACCACTCAGACTTATTTTCATCATTAAAAAATATCATATTAGAAGTATTCCCAAATCATAATGTAATAATAAATTTGTGCTAATATAACTATCTATAGAGTGTAGTTCTAGAAGGACTCATGTGTTAAACAAGATCCTCATTAATTATACATAGAATAAAAAATGAGATGTATAATAAAGATAACTGATTGAAATACCTACTTCAAAAGTAATGACATGTCATTATATCCAATCAACATGATATATAAGATAACTGATATTGTGTGAATATCTTCAAACACTTCTACCAATACAACCTAAAGGATACAATAGGTGAGAACTAAAGGAACTACATTTTTTTTCAAGAGAGATAGGGACATATGAAGACAAGATATTAAAAATTATTGTCATATACTAATATTGTAGGGTCAAAAGGTGAAAATGTAGTAACTATACGTTTATTACAAGAAGTAAAATCTAATTTCCCTATGTTAATTTGATGTTGTATTATACTAATTCTCCTTTTGCATGGAGTCAATAATATTGTTGTTCCACCTAGTTATTATTTTAAATATTTACCATAAAATATAAGGCTTCCCACATAATCTATAGGGAATTAAACTTCATTCGTAGAGTAACTAGTTTTTAAAAAAATGGCAACCTAAAGAAAAGTGTGATATCATATTATTTTTTCATTGTAATATTAGGAAAAAAAGGAATTTTTACATTGCAATATTAGGAAAAAAAGTTAAAAACTATAATTTTTTCAATAAAATTTATAACCTATGATTAGAGAAATGTATATAATGGAAATATAATTAACTAGCACATAAATTCACTGAATAGATTAATTTTGTTAATAAGTTTGTAAAAATAACAACTATGCATTAAATAAAGTAATTGTGATAATTTGTTTGGAAATATAGTTACATAAGAAAATATATTACTATCCTATAATGAATTTTTTATTAAAATAGAGAGGATAAAAAACCATATCTATATACTTTACCATTGGAAATTCACAACATCCTCAAATTGAAATCTCAAAATAGAATTGAGAGAACATTTATTTATTACACATAACTAGTTCTTATGAAATGTATAAGTGAAAGAAATTTATATATGTGACATGTGCAGGTTCATTAATTCCTTCAATAGTCCTCCTAAACCATAATTATAAGCCAAAAAACTTTGACACATAAAGACATGTTTTCTATCTAAAATAAATCAACATGATGAAGGGCAAAAATTCCTTTTAAGAATGATGGGGTTTGTAACCATGAATGATAAAGGTGTTAACATGATGGTGGAAGAGGATCATATATAAAGAGCTTCTATATGAAATATAAAAAATAATAACCTATATCAAACAAGAAACCTAAATATATCCTTCATTCCTCAAACCTCCACTACATGTGGAATGGTGCTACGATATAACAAAATGAATAGGTTTTGTAAAGATTTAAATGAGTAAATAAAAATGGTTTAGGTCTAAGTCCATAAATATTTAAAAAACATAACTTCCATATATTTCTCCTCTCTGATCCTCAAGAATTTACAACCTTTTAACTTCCCACTACTAAGTCCTTAGAAATTTAATTTGGGAAAATAAAAAGTTCCAGTAAACTTGTCTATAATCATCATGTGATGGTATGTTATTTGTTGTATAATTTTAGAAAAATATATGTTGAAAATGTGAATATCCTCTATTGGTCCTTGCTTTCCCTCTAAATTTGTATCTCCAAAATATGATAAAAAATCACCATGAGTTTGAATACTCCCCTTTCATAAAATTGTGATTTTTCTAGAATTATTCATTATGAATAGTGTCTTCAATAAAAAATGGAAATTTTAAAATAAAAATACTTTGAAAATTAGATCTGGATTAAACATTACAACCCATATGGTTATATTTACAACAACTCACTATGTCTAGTTGGCTCACAAAGTTGAATTTTACAGGTTTTGAAAGATGTCTAGGAATTCATATTAGATTTAAAAAATTTAATCCATAACTCATATATAAGAATTTTATTAATATAGTTTTATTAAGGAATGGATAAGGTCAAAAAATTATACATCTCATAGTGGCTCACACAAAGTTTAGCCAATATTAAATCATCACGAAGGTGGATACCACAACCTGTATATGTACATCGTATAACTAGATACATGGGTATAAATACCTTACGCAAAATAAGGATGGCATAGACATGGCGAGGAATTATAGTTAATGGATTAAAAAAAATCTTCTCTTTAGAATGTGTGTGATATAACACTTAACAAAAATAAAACATGCATCAACATAAATATTAAATGAACATAATCTGAAGATAGTAATAGAAATTTGATGATATTATTTAGAGAAATAACAACATCATACCAATACCATATGATTCAAAATTTAATATTAGGTAGAGTTAAATTTACACTATTAATATGGTTATTTAACATCATCATAATCTAGTAAGCGTTAATTTAACATCTCACTCTACCTTTAAACTCTATAATATTACTCCCTAAAACACAAACTACATTCCTAAGGTTATTAGCTCTACTTATATGGTCATTTATAAAACCTCCTTAGACTCCTTATAATTTTTAATTAAAATAAATGGACCCAAATGAAGCCAAAAAAAAATCCACTAATTCTATCAAAAATATGTGCCTTTAAACATTCTATTATTCTAAGTTTGTGATTAGATAGATTACGCAAACATTTTTGTTTACCAGATGATTGCAAAATTAAAAATACATTATACGAATCATACACAATCTATATATATTATGTAATGTAATTACACACACACAAAAATGGAGGAGTATAATATGTGTCTCCCTAGCAGCACAATTCTCCAAAACGCAGCCAAAGAATACTCTATTAATGTAGAGAACTTAAACACTACTGAATCTTTTTATTTTAACAAGTATGGTCATTATCAAATTACCTATACACTTGGATGCTCCTCCATCATGCACCATGGGTAATAATTAAATATTGAGATCCTACTCAAGGAACTGGTATGCCATATTATACAACATTTGTAGAACTTTTTCAAGTTTCCTCTTCAGTATTCTTTCCTTTCTTATTGACCAATTAACCTACACATTCCTTGTTTCATATCTTCCTCATTCTGGTATTTTTTATTCATTCCACTTTGAACGCCACTTTTCTTTCATGTTTTTCTTCTAAAAGTATTATACCATATTTTTACTTATGTTCATTCATGTCTTCCTATACTATGATTTATGGATATTATTTCACCAGATTCTTGATAAATTAATGAAATAGATAGAGGGTGATAGTCCGAGGAATACATGTTTGTGATTTTGGTTGAAGGTTGTGAGCGCATTCTGATTTCTTGATGCAATGTTGATTGTGAATACTCCATTTTTTCTAGGAGGAAGTACCTATAAAATGAAAAATAATACCACCAGATAGAGTTAAAGAAAACAACTGGACTGCCTAGCAGAAGCTAGATCTAGGAAATGTGATGATTCCTGAACAATATGTCAATCCACTTTCTAAATAACAATATTAATGATATCTGAAGTAAACATGAAATACAAATAATATTGGAATCGAATGATTTAGGTATTTCAATGAAAACAAATAAGAAAGGTCAAATAAAAGGTCATTGAGGTCAAAACGGGTCAGGGGATGGTATGATATTAGGTTGCAGGTTTGGTACAGGCTCTGGGTAAGGTCTGGTAAAGATTAGGAATGATTTTGGATTGTTATGGAATGAGTATGAGCTCACTAGTTGGAGGTATGTTTCCAGACATAGTAACCGATGTCGGCTATGTGACGGATGTCAGTTTTCTTGGATGAATGACGTCACTTGGCTAACAAGCATCGGTAGGGGTAGTTAATAAAATTATTCTTAGAAATTTCTTTAGACTCCCTATGATTGCACATAGGTTGGAAATGGTGGGGGGGGGGGGTTGAGATCGTGGAATTGTCTAAAATGTTTAGAGATAATTAGGATAAGGGGAAGATAGGTGGAAGGTCTAGGTAAGGTAGGGTGATATGTTTGTGGGAGGAAGAGAGGTTTACGGGTCTGTAAAAGGATAAATTACTGAGATGAATAATAAATCCTACTGAAAACAAATAGAGATAAATGAAGAGGTATTAGATACTTACTAGAGAGTATATCCGGAGAGTGCAAGTGATGAAAAAAATGATGGCAGAGATCGAAAGAGAAGGGATGTCGTATATGTGCCACAAAAGTTTGAATCTCTGTGTGAATCTATGATCATGAAGAAGGTGATGGATGGAAATTATTGTCAGTAGTGTTCCTATGTGTTTTCCTTTTCCTAAGTGCTTAAAAAAATTTGAGTGCTCTAAGTCTTTATTCGTATGAGATCTTGAATCGAATGACCCACCTCAGAAAAGGTTTTTGGAAATGTATTTAACATAACCAATGATGGTTAGTGGTCCAATGTCAATTGATATATAACCAGCGTTAGTTTAGGTGAGAATATATAGGTTGGCAAAAATAGCCCGATTGTTTCTATTTTTGGCATGGTCTTCAATCTTCGACCGAGTCTCGAGTGATAGAACATGGGAGAATCAGTAATATTCCTCTCATGTTTGTTAATAGGAGTTAATTCTAGGATTAGACTAAGTCGTAGTTTGTTAGGATAGGCTTAGAATTTTTCTTAGGCCATTAATGGGGTTTGAGTGGGTCATGGGGTAAAGTGGCTAGGTGAGTTGGTTGGGTGAGGTGGTCAAGTGAGGATGTTAATTAAATTAATTAAAGTAATTAATTTAATTAATCATGTGCACTATGGGATATGAATATGTAGGGTATAGTTAAGTTAATTAACGGGGTTATAAGGGTGGTATGACCTAATTTTGGTGTCTACATTTTCCCCCTTTTTGTCGCATAGATTATATTGGTAAGCGACACTGAAAAAAATTGGAATTGAATGCCCCATGTACGGGTGAGAGCGGGGCTGCCCCAAGTGTGGGAGAAAGTGATCCCCCTCAAACAAGGAACTGATGAGGTGTTATACAAAGGTGGTGAGTGGTTTGATAAATGTGTAGTTTGTATAAATAAAGGTAGGTGAGGAACGATATGTGTATTTTGAGGAAAGGGTAATGATTCAATCGAGTAATAGGTAATAGGCTAGGGTCAAATCAGGTAGTGGTTAATGGTCTTATCGGGCAATAGGTAATGGGCCAGGGTCAAATTGGGTAATGGGTAACGGAAATTAAACACACAAATATGTATAAAATACAAAACGGTACCAGGTTAAAGAGATTACAAACTCTACATCATCCTAGGTCGATAGTTTTATCTAAACAAGGGTGAAGTGATTCAAGTATCTATGGTATAAGGTATGGTCATGAAACACAATGTAGGTTAGATGCAGGATCCTTTAGGTATGATCTAATACACCATGGGTTTGGTCAGGATAAACGTCACGACAATAGGAAAGGTAAGGTTGTTAGGATAAAATAACATAGGTAACCACATCACAAAGTATAATGATTACAAAATTTCAATGGTCACAAATATGTCACTCAGGTCCAGGTAAAGAGGTCGTGGCATGGGTGAGGCCAAGGTATAGATAAAATAACAAATCTTGAAATGCAATTAAGGAATTATAGGGGTAGTTTAGGATTGTGGGTAGGGTTCAATGGGTGTTGGTACTAGCAAAAAGGTATGTGGCAGTAATGAGGTTAGGTTAAAAAAGGAAAAACGTGGAAGAAATGGTATTAGCAAATGACTGATGCTCATTATAAGGTAACCAACGTTGATTTTGTATGACCAATGTTGGTTTTGTATGACCGACGTTGGTCATGGCAGGCTAGAGTCATAAAGTTAAAAAAAATTAATTTATGGAATCATTATTGTTGTTGAATGTGAGAGAGTGGTAGAGTAGAGTGATTGGTGCATTTTTTAGGGAGGAAAAAGATAAGATATTGTACCATGTTGAGGTAGAGGTAACTAAGTATTGAGAGGAGCCAGGTAGATAAGACCATTAGCGCAGTTGGAGACATTTGATTGGTGGAGAGGTGCGAGGTAGAATTTGGTATGGTAGAGGTAGGAGAGGGGTCAGGTAGAAAACTTGTGTAGTGGCCAAATGTGCCACCGAGGAGACGACACCGAGATGAGCAAAGGGGTTATTTACCTTAGTTTTCATTTGGTCTAACTATGTTATAATACTAAGCTGACCAACACCGGTTAATCGGAACTGATGCCAGTCAAGGAGAACCAGTGACGGTCTAGGAGACCGATTCTGGTTAGGGTGAAAGAGGGATTTAGGATGAAGGGTTATGCTTTAAAAGGAAAGAGATCTAAAAGGGATAATTATTGTTTGTTTTAGGGAGCTAAGGGTAACATATGGTCATTAGCTAGATGAGTTAGGTGATTAGGTGAAATAATGTGAAGGTAACGAGTTAGGAATGTAAAGGGTAGGAGGTTAGTATATGAATTAGGTAAATGGGATAATTAGGATTTGTGTGATTGGGTATGGTGTTGGGGTTAAGATGTAATTGAAGGTAGGGAGGTCTTAACGATGTTTTGTTTTATTAGATGCAGGCTAGGAACCAAATACATATGTGGGATAGAGTGCCACCTCTATTGGTAGAGATTCGGTTAAGTATGACCGTGGAGGAGTGGAAGAACATGAATGATGTTTGATTGATTTAGATCCAACGCTATAGGTGTGTAACTCGAGATCCTAGTTTGATTGTCACAATCATTGATAGATGGGTTTTAACTACCAACACTTTTCATTTACTAATGAGTGAGATTACTATCACCTTAGAGGATGTATACAGGATCTTGAGGCTACTGATCATGGGTGAGAAAGTTTATTCTATTTCTTCAGAGGCCTCTGTGGAGCCTATAATGGTTGTGTTTGGGGATGCGATGGGTGAGATGAGGTACCATAGCTTGAGCCTCAACTACGGAGAGATGTATACATCCCATTCTAAGGAGACGAGGTTGGTTATTTTGATTATGGAGGTGGTATGTTGTTTCACCCTACCAGATTTCGAGGGTGTTAGATTCCCATGATCATTGATGGGAGTGATCCAAGACATGGTGCAAGAGCATTTTTGTTTTGTATGGGCACCGACATTCCTAGTGTAATTGTATAGGGAGTTATGGTCTTATGGGAGGTTGTGGCGGTTTAGTTTGTGTTGTACTTTTCTTTACCCTTGTTGGGAATATGATCACATCATATGTGTGCGTCCAGTTGGTTTGCCCCAAATTGATTAGTTTAGGGGTGACTTGGTCAAATTCAGCAATAGACGGTGGGTACTAGTTGGTGGGGAGCACAGGGTAGCTAGGGCCATGCATGATGTTTCATTTTATAGGCAAGTGTTGTAGGTATTTTCTGGTATGGATATTGTTTGGAGACCCTCTATTTTCTATCCCTCCTATCAGGACATGCCAGAGGATTTAGAGGGGTTAAAACTACTCACTTCGGTATAGGAGAGCACGAGATGATACCCATAGACATGGTACAATGGAAGTTTAGGTTTCCATAGGATGTTCTACCACCCTTCCCTTAGTATAGGAGACATGACGTAATAAGACCTATGTCTCCACCATGACTGAGTGTGTTGACATGGCAGGAGGAGCAAGAGGTAGAAAAGTGGATTGATGATGCTTGGGTCACTGATAGATATAGGAAATGGTGAGAACCATACCTATGAGTGATACCCCTGAGGCCATGGAAACAAGACTTAGCCACCATCAAAGTGTAGAGGGGTACTTTGTAGGGTATGGTGGCTGCTTTGCAGGCACTGATTACAATGTTACAGGGGCAGCTCACAGGGTCAAAGGAATAGATTGTCATTTTATGGGCTCAAGTGTTAGCACTATAGGCCTAGGTTTGATAGGGACATACGCCCACACAGGGTGGAGATGGAGATGGGGGACATGTTGCCACCTTACAAGTGTAGGTAGAAGGTTTGTAGGGCCAGTTGGCTATTGCAGATGCTCAAGTTGTGGCCCTACTGGCATAGGTCACAGTGCAGGAACCACCACAAGCGTAGGGATTGGGTCCCACACTACAGGAAGTGATGATATTACAAGGTCCCTAGGTATAGGGTCTGAGGCCAGCCCTAGCAAGAAAAATCTCACAAGTTACTATGAGATACATGGGCCCATCTCAACAGATGTTGATGGCAAGGTTCAGGGATACCCTAAACGAGGCACGGTACTACCAAGACCATATGAAGACTATAGGGATAGATGTCCCCTCCTATGTTGAGTATAAGCTATAGCATGAAGTGAGTGAGAGGAATAGATCCCAAACTCATAACTAAGAGAGCATACGGGGCCGATGAGCCCAGGGACATGATCATGCTGAGGTGATGGGTTCATGGATGCTGGACCCAACTACAGGCCAGGAAGAGATTAGACCGGGACCCATTCTAGGTTGAGAGATGCTAGCAGGTCATCAAGATAGAGGTGATGAGGATGAGACAGTTGAGATATGCATGGATATTAGATGGAGTGACGATTAGTCACTAGATATGATTTGTTAGTCATTTTGTTTTGATATAGATCAGACTAAGTACCGATGATAGTGAGGATGTACATGACAGTTTTGAGATTTTTTATCTTATACTAACGTGTGTGTCTAAAATGGTTAGGATGTATCTAATCACTCTGAGATACTTGTATGTATTTGTATCAGTGTATATTTTTTATTGATATACATACTTTCATTGTTATCTAGATGATGAGATTTATGGTATGGATCATGTACTTGTGTTTTAATTTCCATTGGTATTGGTGTATAGATGGAAATGATGTGAATTATGCATGATGGATTTGAGGTCGTGTTGCCATGATGGAGTCTAGGTTGGTTAGGCATGACACAGTCTATGTCATGTAGGCATGGTTGATTCTAGGTCATGTACGCATAGTTAAGTCTAAGTGAGTTAGACATGGTTGAGTTTATTTTTTTTGGTTTTGATTTAATTTCCAAGTTATTGGTAACATGGGAAACAAATTATGATGTATATGTATGTGATGGTGTATATTTTCAAAATATTTGATATCATGGAAAGATGAAATAATGGATGTATGATATGATGATGTAAGAAATAGGCAGATATACATGTTTGTATATTTGTATTTTCGTTTAATTTCCATAAGATGGAAAATGAATAAGGTAGACTATGAATAGAAAAATGGGGAGTGGAAATTGGTTAGTGTAGAGAGTGGCCAAGCTAACCTCTAAGGGCCCCATGCCCTCAGAGTGTTGTCTACATAGCCTCGATGAAAACGAGCCTCATGCCAATGTAGTTCTCTCGTAAGCTAGGGAAGAATATGATGACGATAAATGAATGGGTCGGTAGTTTTTTGAAATGTTTTGAGTCTAGGTCATTTAGGCATGGTTGATTGTAGGTGATTGTAGTCATGGTTGAGTTTGGATCAGTTTAGCATGGTGATGTTGGTGAAAGAGGAATTCTAAAAATGTAGGTGACAATGATTGAATCTTGTATAGGATAATCAACAAGAAATGAAGAGGGTGAAGGGTAAGAGGTTACCAAAAGATCCTCCTAATTGGTAATAAACATAAAAATTCCACCATACCAAAGGTGGGATTATGAACATAAGACCCAAAAGACGTTGCACGATTAACTATGCTAAGGGTGAATAAAGTCACATGATCACGAAATGTCATTTTTGCATAAATTCCCTTGAGAATGTAGGAAATTAGGGTAAAATAAGTAAATGAGGTGAATATGGTTGGTGTTTAGCATACCCTAGTGTAAGAAAGCATGCCTACTTGGGAAGAGACCTAAGATCAAAATAGAGAATTCCATGAAAAAAATTTAACATTTTCTTCTTTTTGTTGTTGTTTTAATAAACTAATCGATGCAGGAAGTATATGAGGGATGAGTATATTATCTCCTTGAGGTCTTCGTGAAGCTTATCAATGTGGAAAGTCTATAAGGGATGAGTATATTATCTCCTTGAGGTCTTTGTGAAGCTGATCGATGTGAGAATCTTCTACATATTTTATTTTATTTTGCAAGAATAGTTCTGTTTTGATGAGAGAATAGGTACAATATGGCTATCTTTGTATAGCTTTCCTTCAAGGGAGCAGTCTATTTATAGCATCGAGATCAGAGAGAATATATTTCCTTATTAAGGGAATCATCTTTTTGCTAGAAGTTTGACCCAAGGAGTTGAATTCTAATTTACTTTTGAAACTACTTTCTTTTTGGACTTTTAAGTCATTGATGAGACTATAAAGAATAATAGCCTCTTGGTTTGAAGGCAAAAACTATAGCACTCAGAGGTTAACTGTGGAAGAAATAATTTTTGTTATGAACGACCATTGGATTCCATCTTGAAAAAGATGAAAATTATCCATGAGAATCATGTCATGAGTAGGTTCATGGTACTCATATTGAAGATAGGGCTGAAAAAGTTATGGGTAATCACATGATGCTAGTTTAGTCATTGATCCTTAAAATAGGTAAAATGGAAGGTGAACGGTGCTCAAGGGATGCACATTAAATATACAAGAGGTGACATAGGACTTAATTCATTAGTATAAGGGTCTAATATGCAAGGTATTGATGGGCTCAGGTTTGGGTTTACCTTTCGAGTGAAGACAAACGATAAACACCTTATCCATAGGTATGAATAATGATATAAGGTCTAAGCCAACTACGAGAGATTATTCCCCATTTAATTTTCTCCTCTTTCATTACATGTTGATTTTCCTTCAAGATGAGGTCACCGACCTGGAATTTTTATTCGTGGACACATTTTTCATAGGCATGTTTGATACATTTTTGGTAGATTTGAAGATGATCAAGTGCATTAAGATTACATTCGTCTAATAACTCAAGTTGTGACAAAATTTCCTTTTGAAATTCATCATAGTTAAGTATTTCTTTTAGTGAAATACAAAGAGATGAAATATGGACTTCGAGAGGCGGGACAACCTCTGTACTGTAGACCAGTGAAAAAGGTGTAGCCATAGTTGAGGTATGAATACTAGTATGGTAAGCCCATAAAGAAAAAGGAATGTTCATGTGCCAATAATTTCCCATATCATTAACCACCTTCAGAAGAATTTTGTTTCAATTTTTTTGGTTGATTCAGCGTGGCCATTTGTTTATGAGTAGTAAGGTGAAGAAAAACTAAGTTGAATGTTGAAGGCATCACAAAGTTTTTGCAGGGTTTTGTTTTTAAACTATTTACCGTTATCAGTGACGAGGTGGTGAGGGACACCAAAGTGACAAATAACGTGATGGTAGATGAATTCAAAATAATTATCTACTTTTATAGATATGAGGTGGAGGGATTCTACCCATTTAGTGTAGTATTCGGTTGTAGTAATAATGCATTGATGGCAATGTGAGGAATGAGGATTGATCTCTCCAACAAGATCCAAACCCAATTAAGAGAAAGGACGAAGCTCTCGTGCAACCTATAAGGCATGACTAGGTGTGTGATGAAGATTAATACGTTGTTGGAATTTCACACAACATTTGACATAGTCACAAATATCACGGTTGAGGGTGGGAAAATAATATCCCAAGTGAAGAATGTGTTTGGAAACAACCAAGCCACTGGAATGACCTCTAAAAATTTCATTGTGTACCTCCTTGATACTGTAAGGAATTTCAAAAAATTTCATACATTGTAATAGGATACTATCAAATATACATTTACAAATAAGGCCACCCATAATGACATAGCAAGACGCTCCGTTAAGAAAGGTGTGTTTCCCATTACAAGTAAGGTTGGGAGGTAGAATCGATAGGGAAAGGTATTCTGTAAAATTCTTATACCAAAGGTTAGGTGTGTCAGAAGTAATGATTTCAACAATGTTTACATCCCGAAATAGATAGGAAGGTGATTGGAGCATTTGTACTATGATAAATATTTTTGAGTCGGAAGGTGAGGCAGGAATCTGAGAAGCAAGGTAGGCCATGGTATACTCAAATTTTTTAGTGGAACGTGGAGTGCTTTGAAGCTCATAACGGTCAAATGTAGTCAAAAGTATGTCTACATGATGTTTATACTTTCAAATTATTTCTTTACAATAGTGTTATATACATTTTACTTGGTTTACAACCCGTGGAGAGTTGTCAAAGATATCAATTAATTTGAAGTCTAAGGAAATGGCAATTTGAAGGCCTAATATGAGTACTTCATATTTGGAGATATTGTTAGTACAATCAAAAGATAGTTTGAATTATAAATGCATAGGTTCAACATCAAGAGGAATGAGGATAAAGCCTGCACCACCCCCATACTGACATTTTGGAACTATCGAAGAATAAGGTCATTTGGTAAATGGTATCGTCCAAAGAGAGGGTAGCTATGGATTCATCTAATAAAATCAAAGTTAGAAGATTGATTTCTGAAGAGGGGTGTGTCTACAAGATGGTCAATGATAATTTGACGTTTGATATATTTTTTATGGATGAATTCAAGGTCGATGTCTATGAGAAGCATTAGCCATCGTGTAACATGTTGATGTTTGTACATATTGGGGTACATGTAATGTAAGGGATCGGTATTGGGGTAAGTGCACCAAGTTGGGGGACAATTAAGTGGACATCAAATCCTGAATTTTACATTAAAAACAGCAAAACATCAAATTTAGTCTTCCGCGGACTTGAACCATGCCAAAAAGTAAAAACTATGTCATATAAAATGGTACCATTGCGTAGGGGAGACTATTAGCTTTGTAGAAATACTGTCAAATTTAGTCTTCCGCGGAAGTGAACCATGCCAAAGAGGATAAACTATGTCATAAAAATGGTACCATTGCGTAGGGGAGACTATTAGCTTTGTAGAAATACTGATTTTAAAGTGAATAGAAGAGGATAAATATCATTTTATAATTTTTTACTAATAGTAGGTCTTTAAGACACTTTGTTCTATGAATTTTTATGTCTATGTTTAAGACTAAAAAATTTGTTTCACTTATCAGAATGTGATAAAACTTATACCATCCCAAACCATGGTGAAATTATATACATGTTCAAAAAAAAAATTATTTGATTTCAATATTTTTTGATGAAGTTATGGCGGGCAAACGCAAAGTGCTCTGTTTTCTTTATGTTTTCATACCACTTTCACGGAAAAAAATCATAAAAAATAAAATATTACTCAAAAAAATACAAAATAAAAATCCATCCCAAGATAGATAGTGGCATATAACTTCTCACCAAAGGAAAAAAATATATATCAATTTTTGGTCATCCAAATTGTGGGCAAACGGATTATAATCTTATCAGCGTTTTAAAAAAAAAAACCAAGTCATTTAATTTTAAGTGTTTAATATAGCTAATCTTGTCCATTTTTTTACAAAAATTAGTATTTTAGAAACTAGATTCCAGATGCTACGATTCATATTAATATAATTTTGTCTAATTTTGAGTGTATGTATTGCTAATAATCCCTACAAGTTGATATTATGTTGTTATTTGCAATATGATGTCCACGGATGACCCTATTATTTGTCCATCAACTTCCTGCACTTACCCATTGGTAAGGAAAAAGGTTTTATGATTGAGTAGGTAATGAAAAAGTTTTAGTGGTTATAACAACTAAGGCTAAGAAGAGTTTTTTCGGCATGGGTGTATCTAGTTTCATAGTCTAAAATGGTGGTGTGACTTATGTAATAAACCACTTTCTTGCATTGTTGGTCATCTCAAGGGGTGGCCATGCTCCCCAGGGAATGATCCATAGTAGAAATATAAAGGTTAAATGAATGGTTATCCTTAGGATAAACAAATACATGTGGTTGGAGAAGGTACTATTTTAAGCCCTTAAAGTTTTTGTGGAATTCATTATCACATTTGAAAGAGACGTCCTTTTTGAGGAGATGACGAAATGGGTGGAAGCGGTTGGAAAAGCTACAAACTAAAATGATGAATAGATTGCAACCTACCTTGCAAACTACAAAAATGGTGAAGGTTAGTAGGCAGAGGCATTTCGAGAATAGCCTTAGTTTTAGATGGGATTGACTTTTATGCCACACAAAGAAATGATAAAACCAAGGAGCTTTCCTGAGAGAACAGTAAAGACACACTTATTTGGTTGAAGGTGAACACAATATTTGATGAGATGGTCAAAAAATGACCTTAAGGAACGTAAGGTGGTCGGCCCAATGTTTGGATTTGTTAAGATTATTGTCAACATAATCTTCTAATATGTGATGCATGATGTCATGAAATATATAGGTCATAGCCTGCTGATATGAAGCACAAGAATTTTTAAGGCCAAAGGGCATAACATAATAAAAGGTCCCCCATGGAGTGATGAAGGAAAAAAAATTATCTTCTGGGGTAAGTAATATTTTTTTATAACTCTAGAAACCGTCCGTGAGTGATAGCATCTAATCACCAATGATAAGATCAACTAGTTGGTCAATACTAGGTAGAGGAAATTCATCTTTAGTGCAAGCTAAATTTAGGTTGTGGAAACTCATGCAAATGTGAAGTCCCCCTGTTGTTTTTGTAACAGGAATGATGTTAGAGATCCATTACATATAATCAATGGGTAAGATGAAGGAAACCTAGAGAAGGCACTAAAGTTCTTCTTCTATAAGAAGGTCAATGGGAGGATGCATTTTTCATAGCTTATGTTTTACAAGTTTGGGTTCAGGAATAGTTACGATATTGTGGACCACAATGTTTGGGTTAGTATGATACATATAAACATAGGACCAATAAAATATGTTGCTATAATCCTAGAGGAAAGAAGTGAAAACTTCATGTTTAACAACACCTAAAGATTGACCAATCTTTAGAATGTACGGGTCATCCTGAGTGTTATTATTGATTTCGATGGTTGACTCATTTTACATGGTTTGTGTCTTAGAAGGTAACAGCCGATGAATATAAGAATCTTCCACACTAAAGTAGGTAAGAATAGACTCATCATCCTGACAATGAATGACATTAATGGATGGTGTATCATCATCAATCATGTCCGGATACATGAAGGGAAGAGAAAAGGGAGCCTAGTCATCGCATTGATAAGTCAAAGGTCTCAAGGAACTGGTGTTCACGAAAAAAAAAGTTATGAGGAATAGATGTGGGATCTATAGACTTCGTGGATGAAGGTGGTGAAATTGGTGAATGGGGTGGAGAAAGCTTGTCATCCTTGATGAGGTCGATCTGGGCCTTCTTCGAAGATGGCGTGGTAATGCTAATAACATTACGGTCTTTGTGTTTACGTGTTATACACGGGATGATAGTATGATGGCCCTATTCATAGAATCCAAAGACAAAGTGTTTCCATACACGATGGTGAAGGAAAGTGTGTACAAAGTGGCGGTTGGTGAGAGATTGGAGGTTAGATGAAAATGGTTTTGTTTGGAAAGGTGGCTTAGGTGAATAGATTGAAGAGTCAAGTCCCCCATAGATTATGTTGGTGCAAAGGTGGGGAGGACCGTAAGGGAAAACCTTGCCTATGCCATGGTCATAATGAGGATGTTGACGTAGGTTACCATACTCTTGTGGAGTAAGGAATGTGTTTATGCTGTACAAGTAATATTTCCCTAGAGTAAAGTGTTGAAAAACACCTTATAAGGGATCAATAGTGGATATGTGTCTAGCCAGAATAGATGAATTAATAGGTGATTGGGAAGAAGAAGGATTAGTTTGTTGGGAACTAAGTGGGTTAACAGAAGGGTCTGTTGCAGAGGCAGCGACAGCAGTGGGAATTAAGGAGGTAAGCATGGGTGAGGTAACAACAATATATGTGGTGGAGAAGTGGTGGAAATTTTAAATTCCTTAACTAGTATAAGAACATCATTAGGTCGGTACAACATGTTACAGGTTTTGAACGGTGAAGGGTCAGCGGCAATGGTGTAGTTATGTCCTTCATGTTCAAATTTTACACAATGATGTAAATTTTAATGAACACAACCCATGACATGGATCAAAGGTTGGCTAAGCAAAAGTTTATGTTGGATTTTCCCTTCTAGAACATAGAATAACTCTGGCATATTATAGGGGCCCACACGAACGTGAAGAATAATGGTGCCAAGGGTAGAAGTGATGGTGTCATTGAAAGAGCACAACATAACTGGGTTATTATGCATGCAATTGAAAGGGATACATATTTGGTTGTATGCATGGGAAGAGATGATGTTGATGCTAGCACCTTCATCGATCATAATGCATCGAACATGAATATTATTTGTATAGATGGAGATGAAAAGAGTGGGACCAGGGTCATCTAATTAGAGAGGTACAATCTCCTCATTAGAAAATATGAGTGTGGTCACTTGATGATTGGGAGTGGGGGTAGAAGAAGGATGTGATTTGGTAAGAAAGGCCACATGATAAGGGGTGATAATGGAGGCTATTGGTGTGGGGTAGTTAGGTAAAACCTCGACAGATTGCAAAACTTCAAGGAGGAGTTTTTTATGACATTTAGAGGTTTGCACGAGATCATACAAATACATTATTAGAGGGTATTGATGTAATTTTTTTATCATTTTAAGATGGGTTTCCACATCAAAAATAGGGTATGTGGGTCCTCGAATGGTAATTTTTGATGCAGATGCAGAGGGTATGTTAGGCACAGGATTAGCAAATGGGTTGGTTTCTTTTTCTTATACTTTTTATTTTTGGGTGCAAGTGGCAACTTGGATCATGTTAATATGATGGAAATAGGTGGATGGAGAAGGTATGTCATGAGTATTATAACGACATTATGGACAAAATCCTAATGTGGGGTAATAACCTTGTGAAATAAGTAGGGCACACTGGCATTTAGACGGTGGTTTTTCCAAATCTCGAATACAGACCATGTTGATCTCGAATTATGTAGGTGCATAAAAAGGTTGTGGAGGTGGAGATGCAGGTGATTGAAAATATAGTGGACAAAGACGTGTGGTGATTGGTGAAGGTGGAATAGAGACCTCATTTAGAATATTATCGTCTTCAAAATTTTCTTCAGTGGGGCATAATTGGAGGAGAGCATTTTTCAGAGCCTTACAACTCTCTACATCATGTCTTAGCACACGATGGTAGGCACAAATTTAAGTTTCATCAAAACCTTTTTGTTTGGGTTTGAGGGGGTCGTAAGGTCTATGTGGTGGTAATGTGATGACCAAGGTCTTTAAGAGCTTGGCTAAAATGTTGGCGTAGGACCTTATCAATGGATCACAATGGCAACTGATTGTGGGTTTGGGTAAAGGTGTGGATGATTTTGGTGCAAGAAGTGCTATAGGAGGTGGAATAGGTTTGACCACCGGTTTTGTATGTGGTATTGTCTTAGGTTTTGATGGTACCTGCTAGGGTAAAGGTGTGGTAGATGAACTAGTAATGGAAATTGTTGTTGGTTTAACTACCTTATTGGAGGGTAGTGGGTTCTTGTCTTTGGATTACACCTTCTTGGGTAAAGGTGAGGTTGGAGTACGTGATGCAGAATGGAAAGTGGATGGTGGAAGAGGAAAATTTGTCCATAGTGATAGCGGAGGCATGTTAAAGGTTTCCAGTAGAGGCTGGGTGGAAGGTATGGTTTTAGGAGAATAAATTTGCATAGGTAGTGATGAGGTTATGGTAGCTGGTGGGGGTATAGGTGGTACGGAATATTTGGGTGACAATGAAGGTTGCGCATGTTGATTGGATGTAATAAAGGATTGTGATGATTTATTGGACTTCTGCACTTTTTTTGTTTTGGGTAGGAGGTTTCTTGAATAGGGTAGATGGGTGAGGTCTGAGGATAGATGAAAGGGGTGGAGGTGGCAGAGGCGTGGTGGGTAAAGCAGGTGTATACATGCTAGAAGTTTGGTTTTTCATTTTGGGCTGAGGAATGGTTTTTGTGCGGGCTTGGGAAGATTTCGATAAGTCCAATTTGGTGGGTGGATTAACAAGGCTTGATGTCAGCATAACACCTAGGGTAGTGATAGGTCTAGATGTGGGTGGAGATGTAGGAGCAAGTAAATTATTAGGCAAAGGAATGGATTTGGATATGGGTAAAGGTGACGAAGAAGAAGGCATTTCAACAGGCATGGTTAGGGTTGATTTGGTCACTAGAAATACATTCAAATAGATAGTAGAGGTATTTGTACATGACATTTGCATTTGTGTCAAAAAGGGGAGCCAAAGACGTCCTAAAAAACATGGAATTAACAACATAATCCAAGTGATCACCTAGTCGTGAAAAAGACACTGTTGTAAAAGGAGATGCAGTTGTTTTAGTAGCAATCCTTGTAAAATATGTCCATGAGACAGGGAATTCGTTATCCTCGGACTCTGTGGATAAAAGAGCTAAGATTATATCAATAGAATCTTGGAAAGTTAATGGGGAATTTTCCCCAACAGGAAGTGGCATGTCTAAAGGATCTCCCATGGGTAGGAGATACGGTAGGTGGGGTGAGTTAGATTCCTCTTTCTGTGGAGAAGAAAGTGATGACAATTCTCCTGTGGGAAGGATATTTAATACCATTGATTGTTATGTAGGTTGCGAGGTAGATGGTGAAACGACATCAGTAGAAATTATGGACTCCTCTGTGGGTGAAGGGATAGATGAGGTATGCTCCTCCATGGGTAGAGGACCTTGTGTTATAATTTCCTTGATAAACAACATACGTGGAAATTCAAGGCTAATACCATATCGAAAACAACGTTGACTTCAAGGACATTGTTGTCATTGGTTGAAGGTTCACCATTTTTATTAGATGATGGTGTATGATTAGGAAATGGATTTTTAAAGATATGCAATTTTTATTTTTTGGTGTGTTTGGGTTGTCCAGGATGAGATATCCTTTATCTAACATTTCCTAGATAATGTTCTTAAATGTTATCCAATAACCATCATTGTGGCCTTAAATGTGATGATAATTACAATAGTAATGTTCCTTATAACATGTAGACTTAAGACAAGTGGGATAAAAACCAATATTAGTTTTATGGGGGGAAGTGCAATGACTCCGGCCTTAAGAAGCTCTTCTATGACTAAATAATAGGGCACTCCAATTGGAGTGTAATTTTGTTGTTTCCGTTAGAACTGAAAAGTTTGAATGGGAGAAATATTGGAGGAAGGTTTGGCTTGGTTTGATGGATGAGATAGACTAGATTTGAGAACTACCACGTCAGTAGATCCTTTTGCTTTTAAATAATTATTTTGTGGATTTGAAGGAAAAGAAGCATCATTTAATTTGAAAGTGAAATTTTTGTTTCGCAATTGAATTTTCTTATTTTCAATGGCATGAATTTCCATTTTTCATGCCATGGTAAATGCTTTGTCAAAGGTACAGAAGGTTTGTACCAACAGAGTTTTTGAGATGTACCTAGCATAAGCTCTAGTAAACAACTCTTTAAGCTCAACTTGAGGTAATTGGAATGTTAATTTGTGGATAAGGCTTCACCAACAAGCAACGAAATGTGCGATGGATTCATCATCATACTGTCGTGTCAAGTATAGGTCAGTAATGGTGACTTTTTTTGATGAAATTGATTGAGAAATGGTCCAAGGATAATTGAGTCACTTTTTTAAAGGAGTAAATGGAATGCCTAGGTAAACCACTCTACAAATCTAAGGTGGGTCCTGTCAAGGACATGGGCAATGTCTGTAGGAGTAAAGCATCATCGTGGGTAATTAGATATCACCCATGTTTGAATGACTACAAGTGTTGTTGTGGGTCTTATTTACTATTGAAATGGTTGAACTTGGGAATTTACCAATGTAAAGGGTATGGGAGAATGGGGATAGATGGATGAATAGGCTCATTAAACATTTTTTCATAAGTTAAGGTGTTGCAAGACCCGAAAACTGATGCTTCAAATTTTTCATCATCGTCCTAATGAGGTCATTGGTGGGTTGTGAGGAATGGCGCCTCCTGATGTAAAGGGAGGTTGATGATGGATGTATGATGTGGATGGCATCCTAGTATATTGGGGTTCCAGGTATGAATACTACAAAGGGAGAATAGAGTTGGGAAAAAGATATCTCGAATAAGTGATAGACAAGATTGGGGGCTCCTAGTGATGCATGTAAACTTGTGGGGTAGTCCTAATGACTTTCGTGGTAATTGGGGCTAGAGACTGTGGGATGGAAAGGACGTGGTTTTGGAATGGGGTGTGGTTTTCCGACACCATGGGTGGTTGTGATGTAACATGTATATATGTGATGATAGGTGCAGTGGAGGCTATGCCAAAGGTTGTTGGTTAAGGGATGCTCGACACCATAAGTGCGATAGATTTCACAAGTGTAACAGTTATAGTGGATGTGGGGTCCATTTGAGATACCAAATGTGGTAAGTTAGATGAAGCTTATTTCAAGCTAGTGGTAGATGACACGAAAGTGGGGACGAGAGCAGGAGGGATAGACATGGGCATGACATATACTAATTTTCTTGAGGATTCTCAGTTAGATGATTGGGTGAGACAGTATTGTAGGGAAACAAGATTTTTTTCATGGAGTTTTACAAATTCCTCGGCATCGGTATTAATGGTGATGGTTTGAGTTGGATCCATAAGAAAAAAGATAGAACACAGAGATGGGATAGGTGGAAGCAGCTAAAGGCTAGCATGTAACAAAAGGGCATTTGTTTGATTGCGAGTCAGAACCATGTGAATTAGTATAGACCGGGTAAACTCTACTCTACAAATGACAAAGAAGACAATAGAAATGATGAAGGATAGATTCCGGGAGGTGAAACTCGTCAGCGTTCAAATTAAAATCATAATAGAGGAACTAATGACGATTTAACTAACTGATGATGGTTAATGGTCAACTGATGAAGGTTATAGTAACTGATACCGGTTAATGTGGGAAGTCAACAGTTTTAGCCAATGAGGAAAAAATGATGAAAATGGAATAAGAAAATTATATGCGATAGTGATTTTAAAATTTTGAGAGTATGATGATGTCCTGAAAATTTCAATAAAGAATAGAAAATATGATGAATGTTGTTTTTGGGTGAAATGACATAAAGAGTTGGAAACCGACACCGGTTAGGTAAACCGATGACATTCAGATGGGAACCGGTGATGGTCATTGGACTAATGCTGATGATTTTGAAATTTGGAGAAGTGAAAAAAAAAATCAATTTTAGTGAATTAAGTCAAATAGAATATCAACCCAAAAACCTAAGTATGATGAAAATGGGTCCTTACACACTTAGAAATAGTTAGAATACACCAAATATGATGGTGGAGTGTGAAAGGAATAATAAAATGAAGCATGTATCACAACTCAAAACACAACTCAAGAAAAAGCTAAGAAAATCATGAAATCCTACAAGTGAGTTTGTATGTTTAGCTTATGCTATTTTAGACTGAATTTGTGAATCAAAACATATTTTTTGGTTGGTAAGGTTTCCTATCAAGAGAAAAATTCTAAGAGTGGTTTAGGTTATGTTTTGGTGGGGATTTTCCTTTCTCTGAGTTAATGACTAGACAGAGAAACGATTTGAGTGCCCACTCTCAATCCTCTGATTATGTGATCGTTAATAGCTTCTTCCAGGTAAGGTGTTTTTTCAAAAGATGTGTGAATTTTTATTGGTGTAGTTTTTCTAAGAGAGAGAGAAGAAAAAATTATCTCTACTATTCAACTATGTCAACCATCAGCTGGGTGTGACTTGCAGTGTATAGGTTGCCCTTAGTTTCAATGTGAACTAAAAATGCCAGCATAGAAGTATGAAATGCAAGTTTTTGTAGAACACAAATCGAAAAGTGATATTTGATGTAAATAGAGAGTGAATAGGAGATAGAATGAATTTCACTAATTTAAACAAAAAGATAAAGAATGATTCTTTTTAGTTCCAAAATATGAATGTCACTTAGACAAATAGAAGAAAGAGAATATTCCCAAGGAGTAGATTTAATGTTGACTTATTTTTGAAAAGAAACAAACATACAAAATATTTCCCTAAGAATGAATGAATGCAAAGAACCCCAGATGTGTCCCACTGGTTGTGCAAAAATGTTTCACTAGATTGTTGATAAATTAATGAAACAGATTGAGGTCTATAGGCCAAGGAGCAATACCTATTTTTAATTTCGGTTGAAAGTCGTGTGTGCATTCTGATTTCCTGATCCAATTATGATTGGAAGTAACTATAAAATTCTAAACAATACCACCAAATAGATTTACATAAAAAACAAGTGGAATGCCTTGCAGAAGCTAGATCCGGAAAGCGTGATGCTTCTTGAACATGTTTTCAATCCACTTTCTAAATAACAATATTAATGTTATCTAAAGGAAACATGAAATAACAATATTTTGGAATTGAATGATTTAGGTATCTCAATCAAAACAAATAATAACGGTTAGATAAAATGTGATTCAGGACAAAACAGGTCAGGTGATGGGCTCATATTGGGTTGTAGGTTTGGTACATGCTCTAGGTAGAGTTTGGTAAAGATTAGGAATGATTCTGGGTTATTGAGGAACGGGTACTAGCTCGCTGGTATGAGGTATGTTGCTAGACACATTAACCAATGTGGGTTATGTGACCAATGCCGGTTTTGCAAGATTACTAACGTTGGTTGGCTAATCAGTGTCAGTAGGGGTAGTTAATAAAAATATTCTTAGAAATGTCTAAAAACACACTATGATTGCATAGAGGCTGGAAATGGTGGGGGGTGAAATCGTGGAATGGTCTAAAAGATTTAGAGATGATTAGGATAAGGGGAAGACAAGATGAAGGTCCAGGTATGGTAGGGTGGTATGTTGGTGAGAGAAAAGGAGGTGTACAGGTGTACAAAAGGATAAATTAATGAGATGAATAATAAATCCTACTGAAAGAAAACAAATATAAATGAAGAGGTATTAGATACTTACTTGAGAGTGGATCCAAAGATTCCAAGTGATGAAAATAATTATGGTAGAGATCTGAAGATAAGTGATGTTGTATACGTGTTGCGAAAATTCGAGTCTCCATGTGAATTCTTGATCGTGAAGAAGGTGATGGAAGGCAATGGTTGTTGGCAGTGTTCCTGTGTTTTTTATTTTTTGTGAGCGCTTTAAGAAATATGAGTTCTTTAAGTCTTTTTTTGTATCATATCCTGAATCAAATGACCAACCTCAAAAAAGGTTTTCAGAAATGTATTTAACATAACCAATGACAGTTAGGGACTGACGTCAGTTTAGGTATAACTGGTATTGGTTAAGGCCAGAATATCTAGGTTGGACAAATATAGCCTAATTGTTGTTATTTTTGGCCTAGTCTTCAATATTTGTCTGAGTCTCAAGTGATAGACCAGAGGAAAATCCGTAAGAGTCCTCTTAGGTTTGCTAATAGGAGTTAAGTCCAGGTTTAGACTAAGTCCTAGTTGGTTAGGATAGGCTTAGACTTGGTCTTAAGCCATTAATGGGGTTTGAGTGGGTCATGGGGTTAGGTGGCTAGGTGAGTTGGTTGGGTGAGGTGGTCAAGTGAGGATGTTAATTAAATTAATTAAAGTAATAAATTCAATTAATCATTTACACTATGGGATATGAATATGTTGGGTTTGGTTAATTTAATTAACGGGGTTATAAGGGTGGTACGACCTAATTTTTGTGTGTATAGATATAGGTCCATTACATTAAATCTTTCAGAGATATAAATGAATTCAGGAAAATCAATATCATTTCCCTTGTAAGAAAATTTTGTTATGCTTTTATATGGTCTAATTTATTCCACTTAAACTCATATAGTATATTCCTTTTAGAATGCTTTCATTTTTGAAGTAGGTTAAACCTTGTTTCTATTATAATATTCAACTTCTCTCTAATTATAATATATGTGTTACATATGCTATGCATTCTTTGTTTACATATTGTGTAATTGTCGAGGTACTTATTTTATGTTCTCTAAAAACATTTCTTATTTTCTCATCATGTCATCACTACATGGTGATTCCCTAAACTCCATAAATCCTCGTGGGTTATTCCCATATATGAGTTGGAATGGTTCTCTTTACATTTATTAACTAACTGTTATAAGAAAATATTTATTGTTATAAAGACAAACCCCAAGTTATCGTCTTATCTTCAATGAAGCATATTAGAATTCTTCCCATTCCTCTAATTACACAATCTATTTTTCTATAAGTTTGTGGAGCCTCATTGGCACCCACTGATTTTGTGGGCATCGATATGGCTAGAGGACTGGGGTGCCTTGATAAAGACTAAAATTTCTGGAAAATGACTGATTCTGATGATGATTTTGAAGATGGCTCGAAGGAGGACTTTTGACGTTTCTGATGTTCTGGATGAATATTCTAAAGAACTTGCAGAAGGATCGGAGGAGGATGTTCATGAGTTGGACAGCGAGTCAGATCCAACTTAAAGGAAGTTCAAAGTGTCATATGAAGCTGTGAAGGTCATTGTGGGGCCTGATGAGGGGCCGAGAAGCAACATGCCACCTACCTTTTTGCAAGATATGAAAACTAAAACTTTAAATGGTTCTGATCATATTGAGCAAGCGGCGACTAATGCATTGATTAGGAAAGAGACGCTAAAGGTATCTTTTAAATAAATGTGATGGAAGTGGACTATTAAAAACTCACCAAAGGGAAAGATAGAAGTTGTTTTACATGTTAATAAAATGACTCATTCTCAGATTCATAATGATTTACTTAAGATCTTAGACTTTTAGACTTTTGGGAGGGAAAATATTACCATGAATATGTCAATTAGACATATGGTGGTGGAAATACTGAAGATTTGGATGATAAATTTAACAATATACAATATAAAATGGATAAATGTAATAATGTAGTTCCGCTCTCTAGTAGAATCACTATGAGAAGGTATAAAGGGTATCTAGATGTTGTTCTCCCATGATTCTCTATTTTTCAGCTGATATTTCACTATTGTTGTGCTCTGATCTTGTTGAGGTTGTTTCACATTTTGACTTTCACTTTACATTTATTCTTGTTTGTTCCTTGTGTGTTCTGTTATGTTCTTATTGGTTCATCTGGGTGCTTATGAACTTTTTTTGAATGTTCCTTGATAGGATCCTAGGCAAAAAGCCTTTATCCTTAATAAAAAAAAAATGACTGTGGATTGAATGCCAAAATAATAACTTTATATCCATCTTCTTCAAAGTGTTTTCCAGAAATGACCAAGGAATTTTGTATATGTGTCACAAAATATTTTTCTGGTAATCCATTAAATCTTACAACATCCTTTAAAAATTGGTTTACAGTGTGCATTTATTCACTCATCTTACCATGATAAATAAAATGTGTCATCAAATTGAAACCCCTATTTGGTGTGGGAAAACCCCCCAAAATCCACACTTATGTCTCCTAAGGAAGTTGCTAGAATGGGTAAAGGTTTATATAAAGCTTGCATTCTGAAACCTTCAGTTATCCCATTGACAAATAGAAAATTAGTATATAAAATTCTGCACATCCACAATCATTAGTGGCTAAAATTAACTCTCCTCTAGTTTTGTTGACATTTTATCTATTCTAAAGTTCTTGAATAAACTTAAACAATGATTTTCTGTCACCAATTTCTCTCACATTAATGCTCTCAGGATGTATAAGTATTTGGTTATGAACAAAAACACCTCCTTCCCAAAATATCCTAACCAAAGTTTCTTGCAACTACTTGCAGGTATTTCTCATGACTCTTATACATCACTGAAATCATGGTCTTATGGATATTCATCCTTCATGTAATCAATACATACAATTTATACCCTCATATATATCAACAAACACTTAGGTTGGTTTATTGCATTAACTACCTTGTTATATGTTCCACTCATTTGCTTCAGGAAAAATGTGTATTCTTCTAGAAATTCAACCACCTCATATGTTTGTGGTTAAACTTTCTTTCTATGTTAATGAATTAAAACACTCGATAACCTATTTAAGACTCAAATTATTTAGGAAATATAAATTTATGCATTTATTTATTAACTAAAAAATTGTGTATAACTTGTGATCATAAACACTATACCTCCTCCTTGCATAAGTCAATTTTTCACTGAATAATGCAAAATGTATCTCGTCCTTGATTAATACTATGCTATTTTCCATGCCACCAATATCGTAATTGATCTATAACACTATTTTGAAATTTACCAATGTGAATAATGGTCATTCAATTTTTTTTTATTGAACACTAAAAATTCTTATTTTTTGTTCTAAATGACATTCTTCCTATTTCCTCTCGTGAAATCCATAATCAATGTGCACACACCATTGAATTTCATGATGAACTTCTTGTAAAATATAGCCAAACGATGATAATCAGGTGCATTGGAAACAATCCTCAGTAATGTCTAATCCATAATTGCACTTAATTTCTTTTGGAACATCTTTAATCATTATCTATAAATAAAAAATCCAAGATATAATCACTTTCTTTCATCAATTGTTTTCTTGAGATTAATAAACTACTATTCCTGCAATCTCTACAATGCTTCCTAGATATGTAGCTAACTATATTCACATGTCCTACTAAAAACCAAAATATCATGCAGGTACATGATTAAAAATCTACTATAAATATTTTAAATTCATGATTCATCAAACTTATGAAATTAAATATAGTGTCTCTAAATCCAAAATTGTATCGCCATCCACTCATAAAATCCTTCTTTATTTCCAAACAATATCTTCCATTCATCTCCTCTACTTATGCTAATCTATTGATATACACTATCCAAATTAATCTTCTTAAAATACTTCACAACATTCAAACAATCCATAATTTGATCCATGCATGAAAATTGAAACCTTTACGAGATGGTTATAATATTTATTGCCATTAATTTAATACATATATTCCACTTACCAGCCATATTTTCTACTCAAATATGTCATCTCTATACATATTATCAAACTCTAGTTCATGAGTCCCTTATCCAACAACTCTTGAAATTTCTCATACATGTCTCTTAATTTTCCTATGGTGTCATCATGTATACTTCCTTATTTTGAAAGGTTAATCCTAGAATTAAATCTATCTGATGACTTATATATTTTATACTTGATAACTATCAAGGTAACTCATTAGACATAACTTCCACGTATTCTTCTAAGATCCCAATCATCTCTAGTGATATTTTTTATTATCCTCTTTTACACATCTAAAATTCCTTCCCTTTGTGAGGTTTCTATGATGCATGCAAAAACATGCCAATATTACTTTATTTTACTCATGAAATGCTTACATAATAGTAAGATATTTTTTTTGATCTACTCCACTCTTCTCCTATGATGGGTTAAGAGTATATTTTTTTATCCTTCTCTATCATACATGTGTTTTTGTGGCCATCATGTTGATTTTTTTTTTTTCAAACATGTAATTCCTATGAACTAGAACATACCATGTGTCCATCCATATGATGTCACACATCTCACCATGTTCATATCTCCTAATTTAGAATTTTACTAGACATTTGTCCTCAATAAATAGTTTGATTCCATTCTGCAACAATGAAACATATTATGGATTCATATTCTCTTCTGCTTTAACTTTAATTATCCAATATATCTTCCACCACCAAATTATTAGTGGTCTAATTGTTTACTATCACCTTGTATAATTTTCCTTATTGCTTATAGGACATCTTAAACCAGAAAAAATTGACACATGGAAAATATATTCTCCTTATTTTTTCAAGTATTATCTTGAACATTAACAATTATTTAATCTTCAATATTTCTTCATGAATATTTGATTGATATTTATTTCCTTACATAATGTGTGCTCCCTTTTTTATCACCATTTTTTTCTTGCAGTAACTCATATGATCTTAGCCTATTTATCCAAACCTATAATATCTTTTCCTCAAGGCCAATAAACACCTCCTAGGTATTTTTTTTAATAGAGATAAGTTAAACATGACTCATTCTCATCTTGCATAAAATTATCTCTATTAACGACCCTACGTAGGCTTTTTATTTTCACGGTTAGTGATTTGTCATCTACTTGGAAACTTATCTTATTCCTTTAAAGCATATTTATAAGATTCCTAAATGGAAATAACATGTAACATAGTAATCTCATCCTAAATAGCTATGTGTAATTCAGCTATGTATATTAAGTTTTTTGTTCATATCATTATCCATTTGTCCCACTCTAATGGTGAGTCAGTAAAATTCCTTGGTGTTTTATTTCAAACTAAGATCTCACTATTGCAATCCTTAAAACCTTCTAAAAAATTGATATGGTAATCTATTGGAAATAGATTCACCTTGAGATTCACAACCAAGGTTTCCCATGTCTTAATATTCTCCTTAACATATTGGGCTCGATTGGTCCGAATATTTTACCACCAAAGATATACATGATCTTTTAGGTTTGTGCATAAAAACTTGAAGTTCTATGGATATTACATGTATTCATCTTTGAAAAAAAAATCCATCTCTATTATAAAAAAATAAAAAAAAAAAAAAAAATTGGTTACAAACTACTAAAAGAGGAAGCGTTATCCAACATACATGTATTCCCCATCTAATTGATTGTGCAAAGAATCCCTTCCTTGTGACAATTTTCCTCTTCCTCTTCTTGTATTTTTGTGTTTACATCCACATTTACATTAGAATCCTATGATACATGTTGCGCAATACTTCCTTCATCATTTCTATTTCATTCTACAAAACACCTCAACATGATGTAGCTTTCTTGGCTTCCAAGTGATCTCAGATAATCCAAATCATTTCAACCAAGTCCTTTACACTCACAATGTAATTTTACCATCTTGTGTTCCTTCATGTGCCATTTTAATGTTATTTTTACTTATTTTTTCTAAATTATACACACACACACACACACACATACATACATACATTCTTCTACAAAATGATCATCTTTTAAGAATATTTCTGTAATGACCTTCCATTAACTATTGTCAATATGGAAAGCTACAGAGGTTTATTCTATCACTTCCTCCCACACCTAACTAACAATCACTAGTTCGAAGTTGTTTGCAATGGTTATCTATATGGCACTCATAAATGTGGAAAACAACAAGATTATCCATGCCCATCCACAAGGAAAGAAATCCCACTATTATAATAAAAGACACATACGGGGTGAGGTAATCTTATAAACAATATCTTTAAACATCACAAGCTGTAAAATGTGCACAAAATAACAATCAATGAGAGCAAAATATGCATCAATAAAATTTCAAATGAACGGAATTAGAGATAATAACATGGCTTGGATAATATATATAACTATCAACATCATACTAATCACCAACTATTTATCCATCACTCTTAGGAGTGGGTTTTACACAATTACTATCATGTTTACACCATAATTACATTAATAATTCTATAAATACAGTAAAACATTATGTGATGTTTTTTACGTGGTGCTATTCTAATTAATTAACCTCCAAGATTAGTTATGGCAATATTAGAATAATGTATCAATACTTACATATTATGATAACAATATGTACAATCTTAAAAACATAAGAGGAGAGATTCAATAAGATATACAAATTTAAAAAATATAATATGGGTACGTAGATTAGAAAATCCAGGTGTAATGAACTTTAAAATGCTTCACTATTGATATTGTAATTAAAAAATTTATATGGTTTTAAACCTTCTTAGTGTGGCTCTATAACGTTTTGTTCCATTCACTTGCCTAATAATGTCTATCATTATCCAATCCTAAGCATTTGGATAGTTGTGAAACCCTGTCAGTATTTTTAACCAAAATCAAACCCTAGGCATCGTGGAAGACCCTCTAAAAATATTATTGTTTAGGTTGAAGTGTAACCCACACACTTTCTACATCAACACTACTGTTAAGAGGCCTCAAATCACATGTAATTCTCCACCTAACATGTGATATATGTATGGATATAACAAGTTTGGAAATGTGAAGTGGTTTGAAAATGGTTGCCATGATTTTTTTGTCGATCAAACATTAAATTGAGATCTTTGAATTCTTGAAAATGATGGAATATTGAATCCTTTGAGAAAAGTAGCAGTCATCCCTCTAAGGAATGTGTATCAACTTTCGTGAGTTTTAGGGAGTCTTAATTTCGTTTAGTGTTACTATTTGGAATAAGACCTCATAAGAGTGTCATGTAAGTATGTTGGTTGGATATTTTGTCAAACCAAAATATGAGGTTCAACCACAGTACATGAGATTAAATCCCTCCTCAAAGACAGGTGAGGCTGCCTGTTTATTGCTAATCTAAAACACAATAAATAATATATACAATATTCACACTAATCTAACCATTGGGGGTTGGGATGAAATCCCGAAATCCACATTCACACGATTCAAGGATATTACTTTCTTGAATGAACTAGGTTAGAAACTGTTACAGTGAAAGAAGCACGGTAGAAAAGAAATGGGAGAAATGTATTTTCTTTCGAGTAAAAACAGAGCACGAAATAATCATACGAGTTTTAGATCACAGATATAATGTCTGAGATAATTAGAAACACTGAGATTCTATGCAAAGAATAGCTTTAAGATCATGAACATAAGAACACTGTCTTAAATAAGATATATTTCACAACACAAAGTCTGTAAAACAATATCAGCTTCTATTCTTCAAAATGATTGAAAGAAAACACAAAAATTTTCTCCTTTCCAATAGCCCCTAAATATTCCAAAAAATCTCGACCCTTTAGAATGCACAGGCATCCCTTATTTATAACAAAAGGAACTAGAGATAAAACAGGACAGATCCTAAAAAGTAGCACTTTAACTGGAGTTCAGTTTTGCATGACTCTCACGCAGGAGATCAAGTCAAAACGTGATTAAAAATATGATGAAACAGAAATGAAAAAGACATGTCAATTTCAAGATTGAAATGACATGACACATTGGGACTTAGTTTGAATCATCATCTTTTGCTCTTTCCTCTTTTTCTTCCTCCTGCTGAGACTGTTTGCTTTGAAACTCCTGGAACTTTCGAATTATGCCTTGCATCTCGTTCTCATCAGGTGCAGTGGAATGATCATTCCACATTTCGCAGGTCTCATGAACATCGCTGGCAGTGCCGGGAAGTTTCTTCAATCCTTTGTTGAGCTTTCTTAAGGCCTCCAAAGTATGCTCTATCCTTATAAACTGACTAATGACTTCAAGGTCAAATCCATGTACAGGTTCATGCTGAACAGATTCTTGGACTTGTTTGAAGATATCATCTACTGATAGGATACCTGAGTTCCCAACTGACACCTTTGGACAAATCTTCAGCAATTCTTCTTCCAGATCACTTTTCCCATCGATCAATTTATCCCTTGATTCTCTCAACTTGCTGCAGGCTTCATTGAGAATCTTTACTCTGAACCTGATGGCCTTGGTCAGCTGGAAATGTTTATCTGTATGTGGGAGAATACCTTCTTCCACCAAGAGGTGTGCTGGTAATTGCTTTAGCACTTGGAGAGCTTCACAAGTCAAAGCAAGTTGTCCAATTTCTTCAGTGAATTCCTCATCCATTTTCTATATTGCCAAGTTCAGTGTCCCTGATATCATAATTGCAATCAATGTATGATGGAGATTCTGGCTTCTTGAATTTGTACTTCGCCCTGCTAGATTTCTCGGCCTTCTCCTGAGATGGACCAGGATCCGACATGAAGAATGTTGGAGGGAGAAAGGCTTGAAACTCAGAAGATGTTGTCCACACTGAAAATCCCGATTGACTGAATACGCCGGAAGAATAGGAAAGTCCGACACGCTGAGGAGGATGTCGGAAAACCCCGAGAACCTGACAAGTTTGATATGTCGGAACTTTGGCAAAGCCCGACACTCACTGTCAATGGCAGAAATGGGAGGAAACCCGGCACCCACTTTTGACGTCGGAACTTTGAGGAACCCCGACACTTGCTTCCAATATACTTCGGACCTTTGAATCTGCAAAACAATCTTCAAAAACCGAGAAGCAAAATAGATTCTTTCTTGAATTCCAAACATACAACTTCCTTTTTCTTTTTTGTTACCCATGCATCATGCATATAATTAGAATTTGGAAGAAACAGCACCAATTGATAGTCTCAAAAAGAGATAAACCCTAAAAACCCAAAACCCTTTCCAAAACAACACAGAAAGAAGAAGGAAAGAAAACCTTCAACACCCGACAAGAAATTGGGAGGAAAATACGCACAATCGATCGATAAAAACCCAGAATAAAGAAGGAAAGAACAATACCTTCAATTCGAGAAATGTAAGATCAAAAACAGACGATCCAATCGGGCAATGCGAGTTTGCGGGTTTTGAAAACGGAAGAGCACGCGCGAATAATCCACGAATTAAAAATATGAATGGTAAGAATGACGTGGAAATCCACGTATTTATAAGAAAATGGCAATTAATACACTTCAGCTCGGCACGTGCCAACTCACCGACCACTCGGCATGAATGCCATGTCAGCATGTTTGGGAGGTCCGAAAACCCGACACGAGGAGATTTAGTGCAATTCGGGTTTCAGGTTTCGGAAAACATGATGCATAAAGCATGAGGTGCTTAGATGCTACATAGCCCCGAAAACCCGATACAAAGGATTAAGCGGACTTCGGGAATCGGAAAACATGGGGCATAAAACATGTTTTGGATTATGGATGTTCCGATGCTTTGAGGGTCCGAAAACCCGATTTTCACAATATGAGGCAGGTTTCGGGTTTCAGAAAATATGAGACATAAAGCATGTTTTAACTTAGATATGTTCCGATGCTTTGAGGGTCCGAAAACCTGATTTTCACAATATGAGGCGGGTTTCGGGTTTCGGAAAATATGAGACATCAAGCATGTTAAAACTAATGTCAAACTGTTGGTAACACCCGAAAAACCGATTCTCTTTAAAAGAGGCCATAATGCAAAATCACTTCGAAAATTTCGTAGGGGTTATCCGATCGTTTTGTCGTGAACTCAAAACGGGGATAACAAAGTAATGAAGTTATATTGCCTTGATTATATAAGGTTCTGAATGTAAATTGTTATGCTAAGGTTTAATTGGGGCGATAAAATGATCCAACAAAGATAAAAAAAAAAAAATTTGAAAGGAAAGTTGGAGGATGTTTCTTTTTTGGACCGCATAGTTTTGTTTAGGAACATATTCCAAATCTTGACAAGACCATATTGTCTTTAACAAGGTGATAATGCATGTAGTCTTAAATATGTATTTATTAAATTAGAATTTTAAAACTATAGTTATTTTCGATTTTGACAGGAATTGTCACAATACATGTTGACTCCACTAGATTGTTTAGGGGTTCCATAAACTAAACAATATTTAGGGATTTTAATTCCAGGGAAAAGTCACCCGATGTCTATATGAACCCACTACATGCTTACATGATCTCTACAAATATTTTTTCCCTTGAAGATTACAACTTGATTTGTCTGTTGTTTGGATAGATAAAGAATCCATGACATGAAATTACATGTGTGCACACAACAATTAAGGATACTTATGTATAGATTGGATTTAAAGATTATTTTATATACTTATATAAGAGGGTTTTGCATGTTTATAATATTTATATATTATAGGTCAAATTAAATTATGTATTTATTTTAGCACATTTGCAGTCTAGAAAATGGTATTACATCCTTGCTTTTAAATGAGAGAAACACAACAATGAATTATTAAATGTCATAATAATCTTGATGATTTAAACTTGATGATTTAAACCAAAAGAAGATATAAGGAATACCTGAATGAGAAAAATGGTCAAGTGTTCTCAACAAAATAACCATTTATCTTAATTATATACTCACATGCGCATTCACAAACTTGGTATTAAATTTATGTGCTATGAGCTTGAATTTTTCATACAATTCTTCTTAACATCTGTAAACATCACATATATTGGGATTAACACTGAATATGTGTAACATTATATAAATACCATAAGAGATGGAAATAATTTTTTAGATACTTTGAAATTAACATTATATCCGAGTATTTTTTTGCTTTTTTAATTTTTCTTTGATACGATCCCTATGTACATCCATAAACTCTTCAGTTTTGAAAAATTACAAAAAAAAAATGCAAAACTATTAGCACATGAACCTTTTAATAAAATTCCTTAAAACAATAAACAAAATAGCCATGGGAAACACATCAATTGCAAGCCATGTTTGCAAAATATGGACGCATGTGAACTGTTTGAAAAAAAGTCCCAAAGGGGTGTGGTCTAGCGGAACGCAATGGTTGTATGACACGCTTAAGATGGAATGGTGAAATGACTTGAAACACATACATTGTACATGAAGTAGACAATGAATTCCCTTGAGGGGTACTTGTTTTCTGTGCTCATTTAATTGGCTTGAAATATCTCCTACTACTTTTGTTTCCTGCAAGGTAAGGTTTTCTCTCCCTTGCATGATTTTTATATTCTAGTTTTCCTTTTTGTAATGATTTTGGAAATGAAACATAAAGGAATATACTATTGTGTGATTAAATGAATCATAACGCAAAAAGGAAAGTTTCCTTTTTTTGTGCAACTGAAGAAATAATTTTAATTACAAACCTAGTTTCCATTTTACCTTAGTAGATGTTCGAATATCTTGGAGATTCTTACTAGATAACGAAAAACCACCCAAATGATAAGAAAAATTTGTTTTACTAGTTTAAGATTTATTTTTTGTTTTCCATACAGAAGTGAACAAATGTATTTTTCGATGACTCACAAAACACCACTCTGAACTGTAATACCCCAAATAGACACTTTAAAATAATCTATACATAGGGCTTAGAAAATTCTGACAAATTTGTTTTTGGTAACATGTTATAAGCCGTATACGTGATTTGTTTCCAATATATCCATTTCATTCCCAATAAATGTTATTATGCGTTTTAACATATAATCTTACCTAAAACTTATAACCATCATGAATTTAAAGTTTTTTTTATAAAGTGGCCTTTATATGCGTTATAATTGTTATTTTTGGTAAAATATCGAGATCTTATATTTAATATCGTATTATGAATTTTATATGCATAATAACATTATCTAAACCATTTACCACATTATAATATCGTGACTAAAATTACGTTAGATTATTCAAAAGAAATATAGACATGCTAAAGATATTGTAATTATGACTATATATTAACGTATTAGTCTTACTTTACCTACCCTACTTTACTCTATGTATATATATTTGCTTAAGAATTATTAAGAATAACATACACATGACCATTAAAACTAGATATAACATAGTTCATACCATAAAGTAAACTATTTAATTTTTAATTTATTTTTGTACTTTTATGTGGATGAGATGCCTCTAGTGGTGGTTTAGCAAGATAATAGTTTATATTTGAAGATTATAATCTACATTTAAACTATAAACACCCTAAACTTACCTAACTACACACCAAAAGAATTTATGGTTGATCTCAATTAATGTTTTGGTGTATTGACCTAAGAGTTTTATTTCTTTTATATTTTTCTCCTTTTTTGCAGGGTTGAGGGAGGTGACACTGATGGAGGCATATGTATTCTTTCTCTTTTTTTAGTTCTTTGTATATAGGTACCAGGAAATGAATTCATAGATCTTATTGTTCTCTTTGTTCTTTGCCTGATCTAGGGTATATGCTTACTTTTATTTTTGCATCTAACACTAGAGATTTTCTAGTCATTGTGTCTATACATGTGTGTATATATTAACTTTTATTAATTTTAAACAGAAGCAGAACATTGTTAATATTATTATTATTTTTTTCTCAGAAAGAGATATGATTTTCGCAAATATATATATCTCAGCTTGAATAAACACTGCTAAAAGTTGTGAAGGGGATGGTTTGTTTAATAATGGTGTCTTGAGCGGCCGTGACCTAGTATAAGGAAAATGATAGGTGGTGTGGAGTTGTGGAGGTACTGGTGGCACGAATGGAGGTATAAGGGTTTGAGGGTTGGGGGGTGTAGGTTGCAGATAGGCGGTGGCTTGTCCATCAACCCATAGTTCATTTTTTCTTTTTTCCTTTCTTTTTTATCAATTTTTTTACAAACCATGTACAACTAAATTTGGCTTGGCTCAAAATATGTTAATTTTTTTTATATATAATATTTAATAGATAGTTTTATATATATTTAATTCTTAGAATGCATCCAAAAATTTAGGTGATGTGTTGGTATCCAAATTTGTTCTCCCTTTCAAGCCAAGAAACAAAACAGATTGGACATGGAGCTTAGAGACATATAGATCATAGTGTGTGTCATTTTGTAGCCGAGGAGGAGATCTAACTGGCGCTTTGTTACTCAAATTTTTGGAGAGATGGATAACACCTTTAAGAGGATTTGACTTGTCCCTACTACTTTAGGCTATGCCTCTTCAACCAGGGTGAGAGGTCCCTTAGTGTAACCTCTGTTTGATGAAGGAGATGGAGATATACTTCTTTTGCACAAATTTTATGAAGAGAACCTTGGGAAAATACGGTCAATACTCCATGATTTAACTCTTAAGAGTTGTAACTTCTAAATGATGGAGATAATTTCAGCTCAAGGCTAAGGTTACTAAAGACATTAAGAAATCGTGATTGTTCTACATATTTTTACAAGTAGATTTTGTTCCTTTGTTGATACATAGGGCAAATAGGGGTAGTTCAGGGTGGATTGATGGTTTTTTGAATAATTTTGTTGGGAGATGAAGCAGGATAAATTTGATTATACTAGATCTTCGAAAGGACTTCACAATAATGAACAAATCAACAAAAAAAAGCTTTAGAACAGTTAATATGTTCCTTCAACTAGAAGGTGTGCTTTAATGGAGGCCCAGATCAACATGTTTTCACATAATATTTGGGACTCCAAAAAGAAGGCTCAAATTGCAAGACTCGATTAAACACTAAATTTTCTGATAAATCACACCTAAGGTACACCCAAATACTTACAGATAATCTTTATCAACAAATGACAGTGAATTGATTTTAAATTTGTTTATCTCATCCAAGATGAAGGTTCTTCTTGAAATGAAATTAAAAATACCATTAGACTGTCATAGGGACAAGATCATGTGTGATTTCACAAAAATTTCAATGTTAGATTGTAATAGGAATAAAAGAAACTATTTACAGACATTCTGAAACAAAGCAGACACAAATTGCTAGAGATTGGACACAAATTAATTTCAAAATTACTTAGATTCAACAGCAGAGGAAAGCCTCCAAAGAAATATCAGTGCTCGAGAAATATCAGTGCTCGTCAATGGCTATACATTTGCAACAAACTTGACATGATAGAAAATCTAACACAGAAGAAAATAATAAGTTATCTCAGCTTGGTCTCTCAAGAAGATGAATTTCTCAAATTTTATCTTAGGAATTCAACCTCCGACCATTTGCAAGAGTATTATTATTGCATTTATACATTTTTCTCACTCAATTTTCCCGCCAAAAGAGAAGAATATTCGAGGGACCTTTGCTTGTTACCAATTTGTTTCAGACAATGACGTTTAACCAATTCAGATCCGAAATCTGCTAGGTGGACCAATTATGAACTAATCACATTTTTTGGTCCCTCAATTAATGACTAGGATGCCATGCCACAAATTTTTGGGAGTCCTTTTAATCAATTTGATTCTGTCATGCGAGAAATCCCCTTTTTAATCTTTTTCTAGAGACTCTACACAACTAGACATGACAGATAATATTTTTCACTCTCGAGGGAACACCTTTTTCATCCTTTTCACCTGTACCCTTCATCATTTCATCCTTTTCTGTCTCTTTCCTCTATATTTCTTCCCCACATCCATCTTCTCTGGTAATTCCTGTTTTTGCATGTGCCTTAGAAATTCCAACTTAAAAAGATCAACATTAATAATCCTTGGACTCACAAATTAAGTTCTGAATCCATTTAATAGCACTTTAAAGACAAAAACGACAAGAAATTTCATCAAAAAATGATGAAAAAGTGCATATTCACATCTCTAAGAGTCTTGGAGCAAAAATGGTGGAAAAATAGGTGAAATGCACAGCAACCGTTGATTTTTCCCCTTCTCTACTTTATTTTATAGCCATCCACATGTTTCCTTGGCACAACTACGAAGGAGAAGTACAAGGGAAAGTTTCCAAACACGCGTGGGCCTTCCACATGCCCTAGGCTCAAGAAAAATGTCTTTTCACCTTTGTAAAGTCTCAATCTAAAAAGGATCCAGCAGAAGCCTCCACGTGTCTCAATGGCACACTTTGAGATGGTCTCAAAAAGTGGATACCCCAAAAAAGAGCGGGCTCACCACATGTCTAAGTCTGACCGATTTTTTAAAAACATTGAAGGATCAATGGAATGCGCCATGTGTCTAGGGTTCGAGACAGTTTTCCTTGGCCGTTGAAAAGTCCAAGCAAGGGCAAAGTGAGCGGAAGCCTCCAGGTGTCCTCTTGGCGCTTCTTCAAAATATAATTTAGGGGTTGGTCCCCAAACAGGCGGGGTCCCTCCATGTGTCCCAGGCCTTAGAAAATTTCTTCAAAAAGTTTAAGTATAGAGCGGAGCCGACGAAAGCCTCCACATGTCTCCCTGTCACAATTGTTAAGGTGGGATCTAAGGCAGATCCTCAAAAGAGCACCAACCCTCCATGTGTCCATGGTCAACTAAAATTTTAATGGCTGCATGAAAAAATTGTCTAAGTTTAGCCAAGGTAGCAGAAACCTCCACATGTCTCCCTGGCACAACTCCTAGGCCAAACCGAAAGGTGAATTTTCATATGAGCGTCGACCCTCCACGTGGACAAGCTTTAAGTTGAATCGGGCCTTAAAGTTTCAAAGTGCTCCATCGAGCTACATCTGACTAGAAAGGGTCACATTTCCATAGATGCTGAGATATGAATTTGACTGGGAAAATACACCCATCAAACCGTAAAATGTAGGAAAATCACCATTTGCACCCGGAAATTAATTCTTCTTCAAGAAAGAGAATTTGGAAATGAGATAATGCCCAAATATGATCTTCCGATCTGCATCCAATCACGTTTCCATAAATATTTGGGACAAAAATGATAGGGGAAAAAAACGTGACTGTGGAAAATAGAAGGAAGGGAAAAAAACCATATTTTTCACCCAACTGACAAATCTTTTCACATGGAGACAAGAACGAAAAAAAAAATTGGACTTTAAGTGATCCTCGACCAAAGAAGGGACTTATTATGGCAACCAAATGGAGGAAAAAGTTTTCATGCATCAATACAGGGAGATAGAAAACATGACCAAGCCTGCAAACTAAAGAATTTCAAGGAAAAACAGGGTGATATCAAATTGAGCACCACAAGCACTAAGTTTATAATTCAAAGTTATTTAATTGAATAATATTACTTATTTTTTTTCCAAATAGAATTTTTTTTGCTATGTAATGAGCTATACTCTTATTCCGTTATTTTTTACTAAAGAACTAATAATTAGTAATTAAGTGCAGTCAATGTCCCCTTGTTCATATGGAATATAAATTTAATTTTGAGCTATATATTGTGTGTTATTATGATACTTCACAATATCATGCCACACGTCTCTTATTTTTAAAAACTTCAGATGATCACAACTACTTTTTTCTTCTAATCCAATTGTACCTAATAATATTACTAAATTACTTTTTTTTTCTACACTTCAATTTGCTTTGAACTTTTGATGTTTTTTTATTAAGGATAAAGTTTTTTTTTACTAGGACCCTCCCACGTACAAAATACCTCAAAGCTTAGATTAAAACATTAACACACCAAGAAGCAAAAAGAAACAATTGCCCAACATTGAAAGAGACAACTAGATAGGAGAAACAATTTTCTTTTAAAAGGATTTTTTATTGTTTTGTACCATTTTCCACCCATTAGAAACCTCCTCATCAGGAAGAATAATTTCCAAAGATTCTATCAACAGGTATGTGTTGTTTTCCAAAGGAAAAAGAGGTGGGATATTTTCCTTAGCCGCTACACAAAGATTACTTTCAACATTTCCATTTGACTGAATTTCACCATTTGAGTTCCACTTGTTTCCATCAACTAAAATATCTCTAAGAGGAGTTTCTGGGATTGATTCAGGAACTTCCTTTGAATTTTAATTTGAATCCAAATATCCTTTAGCATCAAAGACTAAATTTTCTTGGAGGGAATTTTTCCACCAATTTTTTCTCTCATTTTTATTCTTTTCCATTTCACAATCACCAATAGTATGTCTTAAAGTGAAACACCTTCTGCATTTGAAGTGTAAGCCTTCATAGTGTAGAAGTTGTTTCCATGTTTATATTTTAACTTTAAGCTTAATAATAATATGAACATTTTAAGAGATTTCAAGATCAACTAGGACTCTGGCATATGGTGTGTTCGTAAAATCATTGGTTTGGGAGTCATCAGATGAATGTTTGATGTTATTTGTCTTGAAATGCATTTTTTGCCAAACCATATTTCACTATATTTCTTTTCATAAAGAGGTGACATAGTATTTTAAGTTACACATCTAATACTACCCAAAATCATGTCTACATATTATTATTATTTTTTATCAAAAAGATGGAGAAAATTGGTTTGATCAAATGTTAAAATCAATTTTCCCATGATTACAAAATTTATAAACAATAACTACATCAAAAAGGTAACATCTGATAGTTAATTTTTTGGATTGTATTAAGGCAATCACACATGAGAATGGGGTGAAAAAAAATTATCATACACACATCCTATCATTGATTTCAATCATTTTGGTTAATGAATCCAATCATGTAATGAATTAAACAAAGTTACATCATTTTTTTCAATATGGAGGGAAAATTTATTTTCTCCTCTTATTTAAAACAACAAATGTTTAGCACTCTTGTCAAATTTTCATTATTTTTATCTTTTGGCACAACTTTTTCATGTCTATTTCAAGGGATTTAATTATATGCTACAAGTTGGAATAAGGAAAGACTTAAACAAAACACTTATTTAATCTTGTACTCAATGCTTGAAAATTTTGTTTGTGATTCAGTGATCTATAAATAAAATCTCTTCTAGCTCATAGCCCCACATGAATATTTACATTTTCATCTTACAATAGAAGTAAACATTTGGAGTAGGGTGTTATTTCATGGAAACTGGTCATGTTTGACTTCATATCATCTCATATACATGAAAAATGTAATAATAGTTTGGAACGAGTATTTTTCAATAGGAAAAAAATAAAATGTTGGGATGTGGTAGTCAAGTATATCCAGGTAGATAGAGAAAACAAAACAAACCCAGTTGGCTACACAATATCATATATTCCTGTACTATTTCATTCCTTGAAATAAGGTTCAAGAAATGATTTTGTATTTTATTAGATCCAAGCATGTATTTTATACTATTTTTATTTTTAAGCATATGATGAAACAAATTTTAGAGAGAGTTGTTTGAGATAAATTAAATTTTTAAAGAAGTGATTTTTCATGGAAAACCAGAACAAAGTGGAAAAAGGAGAAAGAGTGGTTCATTAATAACATATTCAATTAGAAACTAAAGTAAAAAATTATTATAGCTAGTACGAATATCTTTAGTCATATTATTGTTTACGACGCGGTTCATTTCCACCCAAATTTGAGATTGAGCATTTAAATTATTAAATTAGATAAGGTCTATCACATTATGTGTGTGTGTGTGTGTGTGTGTGTGTGTGTGTGTGTGTGTGTGTGTGTGTGTGTGTGTGTGTGTGTGTGTGTGTGTGTGTGTGTGTGTGTGTGTGTTAATTATTTTATAAGGGATTATATTACAACTTTCAACTAATAGTGTTGTTATATTTATTATCATATTTATAATACAAACAAATTCAAAACATATTTACTTTTTAAAAAAAATTATTTGGGTTGATCAAACCATTTTTTATTAATGGTAAATGGTATTTTTATGGGGACCATACCCTAGTACAACAAAAAGGTCAAAATCTAAATAAAACAATAGAGCGCAAAAGGAAAAAGGCCTACGAGCCGAGATATACATGAACGTGCAAAGAAAAGAAGCTACCAAACAAAAAAAAAGAAAAACAATAGGCTCATAGCAAACTGGTGACCTTCTCACAGAATAAAAGTAACTGAGAAACAATAGGCCTCAATCCTAGATATAACGATCAGAACAAAAAATATGGCAATACTCATTCCTTATCTAAAACAATGGCGGGTTTAAATTTTTTATGACCTTTCTTCCTTCTTTACACCACTGTCCAATCATCATTTTCTTTTTTTGTAAAGATCATTAAAAAAAATTTCAATATTATTGATAGCACTGTAACCCTTAAAGTACATGCCACTAACCATCGAAGCTTCAAAAAAGAAGTATTGGGTAGAAGGAACCTGATCTATCTCAGTAGAGGTGAGATTCTTCTCTAGAATAGGGGGAGGATTTTTCCTTAAGCCATTACATGAATCCTCAATTGAGTCTGAGTGGGAGATAACCGTAATATGTTCTAGTAGAGAGTCTTTCAACCACGCATGTTTTTCCTTACTCTTGGAGTGATCATAGTCATCCGGGCGATCTCCTATTTGAAATAAATGTCAACATATAAAGGTTAAACCCTCATCGTCAATCCTTTGTTCCCAATTCCTATCACCTATTTACATATTTATTTATACTGGTAGGGCTTGAAAGGTGTCGAGATCCACCAAAATTCTAGCATAAGTTGTATTAGTGTGTCCATAATTTTTATCATCAACTTTCACAATAGAGCCTATAGTATCACCTATATCAATAAGGAAATATTTATTCCAGAGATGTAATGGAATCCCTAACAAGTGGATCCAAACATGGTAGGTATCAAAGGAGTCCTTAAGGGGATTGTAAGATGAATACCATTTTTGTTGATCAAACCATTTCAACATTAGGTTGTTTTTTTTTTTTTCTTTTTTCTTTTCAAATTATTAATTATATTATTATATATTACACTTATAATTAAAATTACATATGATCTCTTTGAAAAAATCAAGGCAGCATAAGACAACAAAAATATTGTTTATTTGCAAGTGTTGAAAAATAGTGTATTTTCTCATATGTTAAAAAACACACTCTATTTTTGAACACTTGAGAAACAGAGAAAACAAAACAAACCCAAATGGTTATAAGATAGCATATATTCCCTTACTCTTTCGTTACCTGAAAAAACGATTAAGGAATGATTTAATATTTATTTAGATCCAACAAATTATTTTATGTTATTATTAATTTTTAATCATAAGATGAAACTAGTTGTAGAGTGAGTTGTTTGAGGTAAATTATTTTTTGAGAAAAGTGGGTTTTCTTTGAAAACCAACATAACCTTGAAAATGGAGAATGATTGGATCAAGTTAATCACATATTCAATTAAAAACTAAACCAAAAAATTATTATAACTAGTTTGAATTTCTTACGAGTCTTTTTAATCTTTATTCCTATTATTGTTGAGGGTGTGGTTCATTTCCACCTATATTTTAGATTGACCATTTAGATTATTAAATTAAATAAAACATATCCCATATTGTTTATGTATATGTTAATGATTTTATAAGGGATTATATTAAGACTTTCGACTAATATAATTTTTCTCTTTATTGTCATATTTATAATAGAAACAAATTATTAAAAAAATGGTTATTAATTTTTTAAATTTTGGATTATCAAACCCTTTCAAAATTATTTGGGTTTTTCTCTTTCTTTTTACTTTTCAAATTAATAATATATTATTATGTATTACACTTATAATGAAAATTATGTTTTAATTATTTTCAAAACTAAAGGCATTTTTTTTACTATTGGTAAATGTTTTTTAGAGGGGACCATACCCCAGTATAAAAAGGGTCTAAGACCTAGATACATCAAAAGAGCACAGAAAGGATAGGTATAAAAACCTAGGTGTTGAATAAAGCCATACAAATTCAAACAAAAAACAACAGATATACATCCATCCAACAAACTACTCATAGAAGAAAACCAACTTAGGAACAATAGGCCTTCAGTCCAAATACAACGATAAAAGCGTAATTCAGGACAAGGTTGATGACTTTCCAGAACCGTTGGAGTGGTTTTGTTTATTCTATCCTTTCTTCCTTTGCTCCACCTTCGTCCAATCCTCTTTACCTTCTTCCATAAAGATCATAAGAACAAATACAAGATTATTTATGGGAATATTACCCTTATCAAGGGAACCAACCATCTTGGTTTCAGAAACAACCACCTGGGTAGAAGTAGTCTGAACTATCCTTTCATATCCTGGTAGATTAGGATGTGACTACTTCTGTGTAAGATCATTTTATGGGTTTGAATATTCCTCAATCGGGTTTGAATGGGTGCTAACTATAATATGTTATGGTAATGAATCCTTCCACCGAGAAAGTTTTTCCTTACATTAAGAATGTGGGAGGTCATCTAAGAGATACCTAGTTTGATAACATCTTCGACATCTAAAGGCTAAAATCTCATAATCAATCTTCTAAACCCAAAGCCTATCACCTATTTATAAGTTGATTTATAATAGAAGAGACTTAGAATTATCAAGGTTAACAAGAATCTTGGCATAAGTTATATGAGTTTGACTTGTGATTTTATCATCTCCTTTCATAGAAGATCCAAAGGTATCTCCAATAGAAAAAAGAAAATAATTATTCCAAATATGCAAAGGGAGTCCAAGTAAATGAATCCAGACTAGGTGCGAATCAAAGGAATCCTTTAGAGGGATAAAGGACGGGTACCATGGCTTGATCATGAGACCATGTTCACCCCAAACCCAATATTTTTCAGAGATTACTTCGCTATCCTCAAGAGTTTCAAAAATAGCAATAAAATATGATTTATCACAAGGGTATAGTTCAATCTTACCCTTAATCACTTGTCTCCAACTCTATGAGATCCAGTCGTGGAGCTATGATAGCTTTGGCTAGAGATTTTTAAATTTGCAAATGAGGCTGAGTTATGCAAGATTATCCTCCTTCTTAAGGATAATTTGCAGTAAATCCTCCTCTATTTTTAGCACTGGAGTTTCTTGAGATGGTTTTAGCATATTTTCAACATGTCTTGTACTATCATTTTGGTTGGAGACAACTGCAACAAAATATTTGGAGAAACATCCATTCCCTAATCTCTTTTCCTTACTACCCTACAACACCTCAGTAGGAGAGCCCTCCCCTATAGCCACAACCTTATGACTGTTAGTCTCCATGTTTCCATTTGTGTAGCCTCCATGCAATGGGTTAGGGTTTCATTTTTCTTTTTCTTTGTCCATAGAATATACTAACAAATATTTTTTATTCATAAGTGATAAAAAACACAGTGTTTTTTTTAACATGTTTAAAAATCAAGTACATTTTTTAATAGGTTGAAAACACATTGTATTTATCATTAGGTTGAAAAATAGTTTGTTTTCCCATAATTTGAAAAACACAGTATGTCTTTTAACTCTTGCAAAACAAAGTAATCAAAACAAACCCAAATGGATACAAGGTAGCATATATTCCCTTACACTTTTGTGCCTTGAAATAAGGTTAAAGTAAGAATTTCATATTTTGTTAGAGCCAAGCAAATATTTTATGTTATTTTTACTTTATAATCATAACATGAAACTTGTTTTAGAGAGAGTTGTTTGAGGTAATCTAGTTTTTAAGAAAAGTGGATTTTCTTCAAAAATAAGCACAAAGTGGAAAAATAGGTAACTACCCAATGTATTGTACATAATTCTCTAAGTCTGAATGTAAAGAAAATAATAGATTTTGTATAGAATATTTTTCAATTTTTCTTGTAGTAGTATGTGTAGCATTGACGAAAGGTATGTCGATGTAGTTAGACATGATATTGGGAAGTTTTATGATTTCTCACCCCTATTAAGTATTTTTTATTATGCCTTAAGAGTGAGAAAAAATATTGGGTCAATAATATACTAATTTGTGAACATTCATTGGTATTCATATCAAAACACATATTGTTTTTTGTTTGTAGAATAGTTTTGTATTTGTTTTCTTTTGAGATAGGGTCATTCCTATTCCAAGACACATAGGGGTTGATATAATCCATATTCAAGGCATGCATGTTGTCAGTGAGTAGTTTGTATTGTGTAATATTATTTTCATTTCTTAAGATTTATTTTCAATAAGTGCCAATTATAATGTTATTATTTTATGTCACAAAGAGATGCTCCTACTTCTCCATGGAGTGATGCACCTTATACTAATTCATCTACTGATCATTTTGAGCATGTTGCCTCACATTTTGTTGATCCCACGATGTAGGTGAGGAATTTAAAAAAATTATTTTGTTGTTTCTTAGTGATGAATTATATTCAATGTATTGAAAGTGAATATGTTAATCTAATCAATTTATTTGAAATATATACCTCTTGACTACATAATCGAATGGGAATATTCTCTCATTCAATTTTTTGTTATCATGGAGCATGTGGTATGAGTGGGGGCATTAAGTATTGGGATCTCAAAAAATTTAACATGCATCATATGGTGTCAAAAAATTTCCATTTACACAATGAAATTAATGTTTCCCTAAACATATGGGTAATGGACCACCTATCTCTTTATAGAATCATGAAATACATAGAGAGGAGAGAGATTAATATGGAATATGTCATGAGGTAGATCTTCTACACGCAACATAGGAAGGTTTTCGATCTATTTTTATAAAGGGAAGGAAAACATTGATACAAGGAGCTATGCTGGAGTGGGAAGAGAGATGTAAAAAAGGAATCCCTCACATATGATTTGGATGAGAAGAGAAAGGTGAGAATGGATAGGTGATTGAGAGAAAAGAAAATCAATGATGATTTAAAACTTAATAATGAGGTAAATATTGATTACTAGAATCTAATATGTTATTTTTGTATTATGTATTGTTAGAAGTCACAAATTTAAAAATAATCGTTAATATGAAGAGAGAGAAGGAGGGTGTGTAGCTAGAGAAAATGTTAACATACCTATGAAGGATCTTGTACATATACATTGGACATTAATTCATATGGATAATTTTGTTTATGTTTGAATGTGTGTATATTAGCTCTCCAATTTGATGGTGTGTGTAGGAAAATGATATTCCGTTGAGTCATATTTTATAGAGACAAAGGAAGTCATTAAGTTGAAGTAAAAAATGAGGGTCAAGCTCGGGAAAAGGTAACAAATAGTTGGTATTAGTTTCACAATAGTATGTTTTTTGATTTACTTAATAAATCATTTGAAATGTTGTATCAGTTTTTGTAGGTCATATATAATGAGGAGACTTTACATTATTATTCAACCATGGGTCATGATATTATCAGAGAGATAACTTCATGATAGGTACGAGAGGCTAGGTAGGGGAGTGGTGGAGATCTAACTTTGTCGTTAGCTTAGGAGGGAGAATGTGAGAAGGAGAGGGCTGAGGAGAGGGGCTTGAGAAAGGGTGGTGAGAAGAGGAGGGAGGATGTAGATAGGGTTATAGGAGAAGAGTGATCAGGTAGTTACACTGATAATTCAACTACTTTTCTCATTCAAATTTCATTATTCTTTATTACTAACCTTAATATATAATGATCCTTATAATTGAGATTGTTTATATTCCATTCTTTTACCATTCGGATCAAATTTTAGATGGTGTATGATGATATATTTTTTGGGAGAGGATTTTTTTTTTTGTTGTTGTCCTCTTGTGCAATGTAACAGTATGTGACTCTCTCGCATACTTTACAATTGAGCGTTGTTGAGGCTACTATTCCCATTGTTACATTTTCTTACCCTACAACATTTGCCATGCAAGATTATTGAAGTTGTTGAGTAAAGGAGCAGCTACATATTTTACACAGGTAAATCACTCTCTATATTATTATATTTACTGTCCCATATATTCTTGCTGCAATACATTAGGGCATATGTATAGGAGTCATTGCACCTAAATATGAGGAACTCCAGTATCCTCATAATATCTCCTAGGAACATCTCATACAAACAAATAATCTATTCGTGATATATAGATTATAACGGGTATCACCATAATAATATATCCATAAATCTAAGTATGTTAATAAAAACTTGTTTACTAACAAAAATATATACGTGATTTGTTATTACAAATCACCCATTAATTATTAATAATAGTAAACATTAATAATTAATTTCCTAACATTCCCCCCCTTAATGTTTACATGGTACAACATATCTCGTTTACTGATTGTAGCCTACCACCTCTGTGTGCTCATGATCAACTCCACAAATGTGCAGCATTGGGCTTGCACAAAACTTGAACATGTGCCAACGCACATTTCTTCCACTGATGGTTTTCTTTGGCTTCTACCAACAACCTTACCAAATGGTTTTGTAGGTGTACCAATAACCTTTCACACTTGGTTTTGCAGGATCACCAAAAACCTTACACAATTGGTTTTTACAGGTTTACCAAAAACCTTACACAATTGGTTTTTACAGGTTTACCAAAAACCTTACATCATGATTGCTACAATACTTTTGATCAATATTATATAATGTCACTACAAAAGGGAATCATGTAGGAAATATTGCTTACCAAAACTAAACAATAAAACATAATGGAAATGGAACAATGAGACCATGTTCCCCCCCTCATTGTGAACATTTCACTTATTCAAACCAAATCAGGAACTCTGAAATCATACTGCACACAACAAACTACAATTCAGAAATGAAAGATAACTCACACCCACACTATCACCACAACTTCATGCGGCCCCGTTGTTGGCGACTGACGAGAGGACGCTGAATGACCTCCATCCTCCTATGCCTCCATCCTCCAGTCAAAAATCAGCTAGAAGAGAAAATCTTCATCACTTTGATGTGCGGTATTTTCTTCCTCTTCATTTTCTCCTTCTTCATCAACAATCATGGCATTATCTTGTAGTTTCCCATCAAGTAAGTCTTGTGCTCTTTTTCTGCAATTGTTAGATATATGACCATGTTTGTTTACAATAGTAGCATGTAAATTGTTTCTTCGGTCCTTTAGAGGTTGAACCGTATTTGGGAATTTTCTTACCAAATGCTTTCTTGTTTCTGCCAAACATTGCAGTCTCCTCTGGTTCAACAACCATAATTCTTTTTTCTTCATCTAACAAAGAAGAAATAAGTTCTTCTAGACTTGGATTTATTTTGCTTAATGTAAAGACCATATTAGAATAACATGAAGGCATGCTATTAAGTAATACTGCTTTAGCATCATCATCAGGTACATCTACTTTTATGCCAGAAAGTTGATTATAGATAGATCGAAACTTACTGATATGCTCCACCATGCTCTCATCTTCTTTCATCTTGAGGCCAAACAATCTTTGCTTTAAGGATATCACTGCGCTTCCCATTTGTGATCCAAACAACTTGTTCAATGTCACCCAGATTGTATGAGAGGACTTTTTTAAGTCTATATGATGTAGATAAGCATCTTATAGACCCAATCCGATAATTGCTATAGCCTTTCGATCTCTGTTGTCCCATTTTATTGCTTCATCTGCATTTGTCAGTTTTTTTTCTTTTCCATCAACAATATCCCATAAGTCTTTGTTGATTAGGAATAATTGAGTCCGCACTTGCCAGGTATGAATATCTTTGCCTTCAAATTTTTCAATGTGACTCAACTTATTCATTATGAATTTTCACACAATATGGGCGTCAGATTCTACCGAGAATGCATCTGTGCAATAACATGTAAAAATTAATTAAAGAGACTTAACAATTTTTCACAAACTACAACAGGCTAGTTAAGAGTAACTAAGAGCCATAATTTCCCTGAACTCTATAACATGTGTATGCTTTGCTAAGAAATACAAATACCTTTGAATATTGGAAAAATACTTGCCTTTATTTATCTGCCTAATCTATAGCTGGATGCGACTCAATGCATGGTGATGAAGCGATTTTGCATAATCAAATCAAGTAAACTGTTATGCGCATAGCTAAATCATATGCTCTATATTGGTTTGCTCCACCAATGAGTATGAATGCCATAAACCTGGCTTAAAAAATATCTCCAAACGGTGCAAACATCGCCACTTCCAAGCCTCTATATCCAAATCTAAATCCAAACCAACACCACGGGTCAGATACTTAGTAAATCTTTAAGATTTTACTCCAAATGCTTTTATTTAGCGAGGAAAAGCTAGAAAATTAAACTGACAGCAAAGAGTCCTTCACAAAATACTGTTGTTCAGTCAAAATGAATGGTGGATAGTTGTAACCCCAAGAATATGTTGTTAATAGTAACGAATCAAAAATGACAGATCAGGATTAGATGAACACCAGTACACGTCCGATCGGATATAGCCATGGTAGCCATTTCATTGGCTACTTTGTCTATGCTGGCGCTGGTTTTTTCATTCTGCGATGCATCTGATGACTTTGCTGGCACTGCCTGTGATATGGGCGCTACGACTACCACTGACTTGGTAAAAAACTCACGAAATATGTATATGGCCGCACGTCTTTTATCTGTTCTTTTATTATGAATGTTTGATAAAATAGATCACAGAGGGTAGGTCGCAGGCTGGGCGATGTAAACTGAATGGATCATATGGATCTGCGCCTTTATCTTTGACTGATAAATTTCGTGAATGGATACGGATTTAACAAAATGCCTACAAAATGGATACAGATCAAATACCGAATTATGTTGGGTGTTTTGAATGATCGATCTCCTTGGGATGTCTGCAGCTGAGTCTCCAAACAATGGAAAGTTGAGCCAAGTTTGAGTAATATACTCCAATCACATGCAATTGAAAATTTGACGGACTGAAGAAAATCCAATCAGCCATTGACAATGGATGTAGGGGCGATCACGATCAAAGTTTGTTGAGCACTGTTGATGTACACTATGACAGATTCAATATAAATGCTAATTAGAGCATTAGAACTTCATACATGCAGCCACCAAACCAACAACCCGTACAAGAATACAATGGCACGAAACACAGGTGAAAGAGTTCCCTTTTTAAAAAATTCTTCCAAATGCTGATTACTACACAAATTCTTATTTACTGTCTCACAAGACTCTATCTGGATTTTGTGGCAAATAAGTGTAAGCAGCTACATATTTGCAAAAGGTCAAATCACTAGGGAATATTATGTGAGTTCTCCATTATTCATACTCCATAAAGGCATATGTATAGGAGAATTGCACCATCAGGAACAATGGTTCCTTACAAATAACCATCTCCGATGACTCACAATAATCTTTCAGGATCTCCTATAACAATATATAATAATATATCCATAAATTGATAGTTGTTAATAACAATTATTTACTAACAAAATATGATAGGGGGGATTTGTTATTACAAATCACTCATTAACTTAATCATAGTAAACATTAATAATTAATTTCCTAACACTGATTAATGTTATCTCCAATAAAAGAAAATGGTGGAAATAGTGACATTGATTGGAGTACACATTGATGTCATTGATACAAGTGGGACCCTCAAGGGGAAGAAAATCCACTAAATCCTTTGTTGATGCTTATTATGAGGAAATTGATCAATTGAATATTACACATCACATGATATTGTTACTATTTAGTGAGGTTCCCCACATGGAGCACCAACCCATAACCCCTATGTTGATATTACTCACAAAAAAAATACATGATTATGGAATATGGACTTATTAACAACAAGATATTAGATAATAATATTGTGAATGATATTGCTGCATCCACTTTATTGATGGTGATCATAAGATTAGACTCTAAAATCCTTCAAACCCTAGTGAAAAACCCTCATTCATGCTTGCTTCCATGTATGATTTGTTTGGGTCACACACTTTCATAACTTATCTATTGATTCAATACATTTTACAAACATCACCTAATAAAAAAATGCAAGTATTTCACACAATGATATGGATTTAAATTGGGTGCATATGTCTTCAGGTTACATTTGATGGCCAGATCACACACATAGGGGAAAACACAATTTCCCTGTAACTAGGGACTAGCCAAAATTTGACTACAAAAAGAACTTTAGTGACACATTTGGGTTCAAAAATAAATTTAGGGAGGTCTACACCCAAATATATTGTGTTGAACCAATAATATGATACTATCTCACCATTGGGGAAATAAATTGTTCACATTCATACATTCCTAATGTAGATCAGGTATACGTCTAAAAAAGTGACTTGTCAGACACTTATCACTGGAATTACTAGTGGGGACAAACAGTTTAAGGACCATGATTTATTGGGAAAGGCTTACAAATTCTTTCTTCAGGTTGATAGTGTTTGAGGTATATCATATAACTGGTAAAACTCATGGTAATTTAATTTCTTTCACCAATCAAATAGTTATAACACAACATTCTCATGTCTTTCACCAAACAATTGTAATAGGACCCTGTCTAAACATTTCGGACCTCAAGAACAACCAATTAACACCTCAAATGATGGAATTTAATTAACCAATTCTATCATCACATGCACCAAGTTCACATAAATGCATGTTATACCTCAAGATATATCCATTGTGAGTGACACTCACTTTGGAAAAATCTTCAGCTCATAATTTTCCTTTCCCAAAAGTATTTTTACAGTGTCTAAACTTAGGCACCAGTTATGTCATTTAATCATTTAGGATTAAGATAGGCAATAAATTCACTCTCCCACCCTTGACTCTCCAACTGATATCAACGTCAATCATTCATTTCATGTCATTAATGCTACATTCTACTATAAAAACAATTCTTTCATTGAAGATAGAAAACTTTTCTTCACCTTGTCATTGATATGAGAAGTCCTAAAATATGTATGTAATAATAGTTGAAGTCAGTGAACCATATACCACTAGGAATACCACTGAATCCTAATTCGGGCATGTGGGCCTGATCAGAACATTTTCCTTCCAAGGGCTCTAAGTGGATACGTGAAGAGATTAAGTCCATTTGTTGGAGAACTGAGTACAACTAGTGGGGTTAGGGACCAATATTCATTTCAAACACATAGCTGGAGAGCTTCGGGATATTTTGGAAATTTTCCTACTCAGGGGCTGAAAAAACCATGGACCAATTTTCCCATAACCTGCTAATTTAAGTTTTTAACTCCTAAGGGGACAACCTGGTGCCCCTAGAGAAAATTTAAGAAACTTGGGGATTTTATGTGGGGTAATTCATCGCCAATACTATATCATACCTTTATGAAAAGGGTCAGGATTCACCCACATCATAAAATCATCTCGCATATGCCACATGGTAGATCTTAATTGGTGGAACGACAAGAAAATATGCCTTGCCACTTTCAAACTAGGGTTTTAAGCACATAATTTCACAAATTGCCAAGTTTACCTTGGGATCATCATCGTGCCTCATGACAAAGAATTGTTGAGCCACATTGCAAACCTAATTTGTTGTTTTACGGGGACGTAGGTGAAATGTAGATAGATTTCTCAATGTAAAAAATTGATTTGAAATTCACAGAGTTGACCATGATCAAGTAAGAACTTCATGGTGGCATCAGAAGGTGCCAAGCAAGGAACTTCACCCTTCTTGATTTTTTGGGAAGCAACATAACTTGAAAAAATTCTTCTGAATGAGTCCAAAAATTTATCACACCTCTGGGGTCCACCCACTTGAATCATTTTAAAGATTAATTAAATCTTGACGGTTAGTATTATTCTTGAACCCATGAAGTGGAACTTTCAGAATCCCTTGGCCATTTTCATGGTTTGACTAGGGAACTAAACCGTTTTTGCATAACTATTTTGGAAAGCTCTCAAAAAGGTCCTATTTGCCTTAAGAATCTTAATAACTCACATTTTTATCCAGTTTGATCTCTCGTTTTTAAAAATCTTTCTTATCCTTAAAATGTGACCTAGACAGGGTCTAAATGGAAATTTGTCTGAATCTAATTCCTTTCAACCTATGCCATGTAGGCCTGGAGAATTTTCATGTGAAGTTCCTAGGATAAATTACAAGGGTTATCCTGTTTGGTTGATGCTACATTCTCATTAAAATTTCCCAGCCATTTGACAACCTCCATGTACCTTCAACTAGGTTAGCTAGCCCAAATTGACTAGGTTGTATGGAAATTCCTTAAGTAGCTTTTGAATCACCTCTTGGGATCATGATCCCACAATTCTCCATTGGTCATTTAAATTTATGATTTGGGCCAATGATCCATCATTTATACTTTTTGATTAATGAATTTTACATCAAGAATACACCTTGAAATAAAGGAAGTTCTAACTTGATCTTAAAAGATCTAGGTTTATCTTCACTAACTTGATATATGAAATTCATTCCCAATTTCAATATTGGAAGAACGGCGCTCATGAAGTTATTTTTTTTTCACTTCAAGTATTCATAAAGCCAACATCACAAGTTCTGATTTTAAATCATGCATTTCAAAAGATAATAGCAATATCAACATTTTTTTGCGTATTTACTTTTATTTATCCAACCACTTATCTTTTCCATACTTTATTTCACAAGCTAGTATTGAATGAAGAATCCAAAAATTATCAAGTTGTTAGGTAGCTACAACTTCCATTCATGTCAAATAGAATACTTTTTTACTTCTTTCCTAAATTGTATTTATCAGAATATAACATGTGTGTGGATATTATCTTTCTTCTTATTTATATATTAGGAACCTATTATCTAGTTGTTAGATATATTCTTCCTATAATCATGGTATTGACTAGTTCTTTCTTGATAATGGTATTGACTAGATCCTTGATTCCATCATAGATAATATCTAATGTCATTGACTTCAAAGTTTGATGAAAGGTTACAATCCTTAAAGTTATCTTGATCAATGATTGTCAAATTTGTCTTAGATTGTTATTGCTTCCAGTATTTGAAGATCCATTCTCAATGTTTCATTGAGTTTGATCACAACATAAAACATGATATTGGAAACTCATTTGTTTGCAAAGGTTTTATGTCCACCCAACATTGAGATTAGCATGGCTTGGCATGATCTGTTAATGGTATCAGAGAGAGATTACCATCCGTTCTGTAAGTTTTATTTTACAAATAAATTCATTGTATATTCATATATTTGGGATTTGGTCGTATGTTTGTTGTTGCATGCATTTTTATGGAAAAGGTAATGCTTCCATTGGATCTAGGAAGGCATGAAAACCTAAGATCGACTATAATCCTCACCCACTTTTCTGTGGACATTCATTTTTCTGGTTTTTTTGTTATTACAGGAAGCACACTGATCTAGTTGTAAGGATTCATGCCCATGATCTATGGTACTGACTAAATCCTTGATGGGATTCTTTTTTATGGTCTGTTGACTATTTTTCTCAGTTTACATGCACTAGTTATTTTTGATTTATGGCTTGATCTAGACCAGACTGGTTCATGGATTTTGCACATTCCTTGCCTATTTCGGGAAGGCCCATTCTCAATGTTGTGCACGTTTTTCCATAATAAAAGGTCATTGTTGCTACAAAGTCGACAATAAAGTAATTCTTATGAAGAGTTACAGTTGGATGTGACTTTCATCTTATAGTAATTGAGTGCAAACATCCATTAATATCCTTAGGCTTGGACATATTGTGATTCCTCACTATGAGGCTTAAAACTTGTGATTCCTACTTAACTTCATAGCCCCCTTTAATTTTATATGTGTGGTGAAGGCAACAACAATTTATTTTGTTTTAGTGGCAACTAAAATAAATTAGCAGAGCATATATTGTCAAAGCTTTTAACTTTTGAATCAGTAACTGGTTTTGAGTGCCATTTTTTAGCAAAAGTAATTTTTTTGTGCTCTTTCCATTGGAGTTATTTATTTTGAGACTTTCACTATAATTATAAAGTGCCAAATATGGAGGAGTGTTGTAATCAATTGTGGATGTAATTTCGGCTGAGCCCAACGTCCTAAATTTTTGGGAGTTGCAGTTTGTACCTATCATGGATTCTGAGAATGATATGATTTTCTCTGAAGTATGTGGACTTCAAGAGGATATTGTAAAATTTGTGGAAGAAAATAGATCACTCAAGAAGTGAAATTCTCTTCTACAATCACTCATTCACGATAAGGATACAATAATACACTCCCTACAGAACAAACTTGCTAGCCTACAACATCACCATCATATTGTGGACAACCATATCCATGCTCCTAGTCCACTTGTAGCTTGTTGCTCTTGTACCCACTGACATTGATCTGTCAGTCTTTGAGTCTGAACCTACTTTTGATGCTTCTAAACCTATGAGGCTTGTTACTGCATGCTCTTCCACATCTGTGCCTATTACAGTACCACATGTTGTGTATCCTACTTCTACTCAGCTGCATGGCTTTTTTGAGAAGCATACCACTGCATTCAGTTCTCACATGCTCTGTTCTATGGGTCTCACTAGCGGAGTCATTGGTAGACATTCACAGGGTATTGTTTCCTCTATTCCACATGTTAAGTGGAATTCTCGTCATGACATTGGTTTTTGAGCAGATACTTCATTGGGATCACACATTGACAGAGCTCCTTTTTTTGTTCACTTGACTCTTTCTAAGGATGAGCAACACATGAGTTCTACACCTTCACTTAGGCTTGAGAAACCTGAGATTTTAGTTGTCAGACATGATCAACCTGACACACATTCTGATGTTCTTTTGCATGCACCCATTGTGCATTTTACACCAAGTCATATGCAGGCATCTTCTTCATCCATCCGTGTTGATTTGGGGTGGATATCTGATCACTCATGGAGGTGACATAGGAATTCATTGAGAGGACTCTATAGGCATGGCTCCTCCACCATTCGGCTTCTTGCTCCACTTTCTATACCTTCTGCATTGTGATGCTTCTTGTTTTGAGCATTTTTCTTTAGCAGGTGTAGTGTATCTCTCTTGTTTGTTGAGATATTTTGTATATGTATTTTCGACACTTTTGGCATGTTGACAGTATCTCTTATGGGGGAGCTATTCTGGTGGAATCCAGTGTTAGTTTGTCAGTGTTTGAGTAGTTGATTTTGGGCAACTCATACAGATTTGTAGTGTCACTCCACCCATTCAGCAGTATGGGAGGGTGTGGTGTTGATCCTACTTCTTTGGGTTTCATGTCCTTGCCTTGTTACCTTGGCTTTTCTTGGATTGTGACACTCTAGAGTTTGTGTCCTTTGCCTTGTTGCTTTGGTTATTGTTCTTGGATCGTGGCACACCTATTTGCAGCAATTGATCGAATTATGTTTGGTGTTTTTTTTACTTTCGACATCACTCCGTTGACAGTCTCCTTATATGGAGCTATTCTGGTGAAACCCAGTGTCAGTTGTTTTTTAGTTTTATGATCGAGTAGTGGATTTAGACCACATGTACACCAAAACTTCTTCAGCATTCTACGAGTTTTTTGAGCTGAGCTTCTTGGGATGCCTTGGAGATGGTTTTTTCTCTCTTTACTTTGTTGTTACTGGTTTTGGGTACCTTGTGGTGTCCCTTTTTTCCCAGTTATTGTACATGAGTACGTCATCAGGCCTAGTTGCCAGGATTCATACTGTGGACATACCACATCTATTTTTTCCCCGAGCTTCACTTGAGTGGGGGTGTTAGAGTAGGTATTTACCTTAGCTCATGTTCACCTAGGTACTTTATTTACCTTTATTGTATTTATCCTCACCCACTTATGTGTGTGGATATTTCTTTTATCTTATTTAGATATTAAGAGATATTATCTAGTTGCTAGGTATAGTTCTTTCCTTGATCTATGGTATTGACTAGTTATTTCCTTAATTTATGGTATTGACTAGATCGTTGATGTCTAGTTCTCTCCTAAACCTATGGTCTTGAGTAGTTCTTTGATGAATAGTTATTTCCTTGATTTATGGCTTGATCTACGACCTTGACTGGTTCTTAGATTGGTATTCCTTGCCTATTTAAGCAAGGCCCATTCTCAATGTATTGCATTGAGTTCCATAATAATATATGATATTGTTGCTAATTTGTCTGCAAAGGTTTAATGTACAATTATTCTAGTGAATTTATTTCATCTTATTGATCGTGGTATTTGATTAGCATTTGTGTTCTTGGCTTGGTACGATCTGGTTATCATTCCTTTAAGAACACACATACAAATTCATATTTAAAACATAGTTCAGAACAAAACTGCAGTTTGCAACCATGGATTAAAGATAACAAACAACACTCAAGCTTCCTCAAGTAAGCCAAAGCAGCAAGAAACTATGGAGAATGTTGCTTATGCCTCCCAAGGGGAAATGGGTATCACCACTTGAGAAAAAACCAACAAAACATATCATTTCAAAACCTAACATGCCCTTATGCCTCCCCCAAGTACCACTTATTCCTCCCATTTCCTTATGCCTCCCCAACCTCTTATGGCACCCCATAATGAGTAAAGAAATTAAATATATTTATTTCGCAAGGTGGAACCCATATCCCATATCCCTCCACACTTATACCTCCCCATAACACTTATGTCTCCCCATAAGAATCCCCATAGTCTTCTCCTACACCTTTCTTAGGCCATCTACCCAACCAACCAATGAATTAAACAACACATTCACAAACTCAACCATTCACATAAACATAAAAATGAAAGAAGAGAATAACAAGAGCCAAGTTCTTACCTTTCCATGATGGATTTGTTCCAAGTTCAAAAACAATAAGCTTTATTCCAATGCAAGCAATCCAAAATATTCTCTAAGCACAAGCATTCAATAATCTTCAAACCCCTCCAAAGCATGAGCTCTCAAACAACAAAATAATTCACCCAAGAATGAAGCATTCCAAGGTGAAGTAACCCAAAAACAAGCATGGGAATTTGAATATATAGAAGAGGAAAGAGAAGAGGATGAGGTGGATCCATGTAGGATGCCACACATCCTCAATTCCAACACCCCAGTCATCTTCATTCTCTAAGGAATATTAAATAGGTGGGTGAATAATATGACAGATTACTTACACACTCCAAAACAAGCCCACACTCTAAAGGACTAAAATTAAAAACATGTAAGAAATGTGCAATTAAAATTTACAACTTGACTTATAAAAAATGAATAACGAAAGTCTAAATTCAACTCTCCAACCATAGGTTTGGTTGGTAAATAAATTTAAGAGGTATGGGATGAGTTTAACTTGTCCCACAAGCCTCCAAAATAAGCCTCAAAGGAAAAATTCGAATTTCCAATAAGGTGGAGTGTTTCATACTCTAAAATCAACTTACACATCACTTACACATCTCTTACAACACTTGAACCAAGACTAACAAATCTATTAATTACATTATCAAATGATAATTTAATTAAATAATGAAAAGGGAAAACACATCACTTATAAAACACATACAACATTAACAAAAGACCAAATAAAATAAAAGCATAAACTCCCTTGGTCACATTCGAACATGATACCCCCCGTGGGAATCCCTACCAAAATCCAACACACAAACAAATACAAGTTTCCATGGTGACCTTGTTGAATTCATCTATAATTCCAATGTGGTTGGTCTCCAATCCTCCGATATTTGTTGTGATATTTTTAACCTATAAAATAAAAATACCTCCTTCAGCCTCATGGCCGCATCAGAACATCCAAAATGAATATAAATATAATTCCAAAACCATATATACATATGAATCGCAACATCATCAAGGTAAACAATAATATCATTTGTAGTTTTATCAACAACTATATGATCTTCAAATTAATTCCACTTTCTAGGTATACTCAAAATATCCAAATATCACATGTCCGAACCACATCTATAATATAACCATGTGTCAAACAGTATATCAACATCAATATATAAAAATTTTCCAATAATCATCATGCACCACATATGAATCAAAGTTCACAATAAACCATGATCTAACATCTAACATCCTACTAAATCAAACTATAATAATGTCCATAATATAGTCAGTAGTATCAGGATTAATATCACAAGGTGTCGAAGGGAAGTGGACACTACATCCTCCTCCTGTTAGACTCGAATTTCTCCTGGAAGCCACTAGAACATATGTGGGAACTGAAATTGTAGTAATGTATCATCCTCCAATGTAGTTGTAGTCTCATCATATCTGTCCCACTACACCTGGACCTAATCAATCTCTCTACCTCAAAGGCCCAGGGTCATGCGATCTATAATGTGAATGGACTCCACCATCACCTGCCCCTGATACTGCACTTGCAATGATGTCCAATAAAGAAGATGAGAAGGATATTCCATATATCTCCTAAGAATTGAAACATGAAACATATCATGGATGGAAGACAAGCTAGGTGGCAATGCTAGATGGTAGGCCAAAGGGTCGATATGCTCCAAGATATGAAAAGGACCAACGAATCTAGGAGCTAACTTAGAACCTTTTCCATAATGGATAGGGCTCTTGTGTGGCATGACATGAAGGAATACCTTCATGCCCACATCAAAAATATAGTCGGTCATATGTTGATCTGCATACTTATTCCACCTGTCTTGTGCCTCCTACAGCCTCTATATGATCATAACTACCTATTGCTCCATGTCTTGCAATAAAGCTAGTCCTAAAGAAACCATGTCCTCTAACCTGTCCCAACTAAGGGGTGTCCTGCACTCTTTACCATACAAATCCTAAAAAGGAGTCATGCCTATAGAACTCTAAAAACTATTATTGTAGGAAAACTCCACCAAGTAAAGGTACTCCTCCCATTTGGAATATTGGTCCATAATGTACATCCTAAGCATGTCCTCCAAGATTTGATTCACCCACTCGGTATGGCCATCTATCTTAGGGTGATATGTTATGTTGAGGTTGATCCTTATCCCAAAGGCATAATGCATGGTTTTCAAAAAATGGGAAGTATACAAAGGATCGCAGTCACAAATGATCTTCCGCGGAATCCCATGTAACCTGAAAATCTCATCAAGATATACCCGTGTCACTACACTAGCTATATAAGGGGTCTTTACCAGAGAAAAATGATCCACTTTTTTCAATTTATCCATTGTGACCATGATGGCGTGGTGTTGGTATCTCGACATCTGTAGCCCAACAATGAAGTCCATGGAAATGGTGTCCCACTTCCATTCCGGTATAGCATGAGGATAGAGAAGTCCAATTGGATGCTAATGCTCAGCCTTCAATTTTTGGCACTCTAAACAGCGTGACACAAATTGAGCCATGTCTCTATGAAGTATCCTCCAGATAAATAGCTATCTCAAGGTGGCGTGCATCTTCTTCACCCCAAGATGGGCTGAAAAGGGTGCATGATGTGCCTCTGCTAAGATGTCCTGCCTCAAACCTCCATCTCTGGGAACATAAATCCAACCTTTTTGCTTAAGAAGGCCATCTGCCTCTAAATAAAAACCATCGAACTTCCCCTTAAGGGGTCTCTGAGACTCGATCTCTTCTTTGGATGGAATGTAGAATTTTTCATGAGGAAGCTGCTATAGAATCCTACTCCACAAATTTGTGCTCACTGAGGTGGCCATAGCCACATGTCTCCATTTGCTAAGAGCATCTACAAGCACATTATCCTTCCCTTTCACATGCTCTATCTCCATATCATACTCAAAAAGAAACTCCATCCAACACCGTTGGTGAGCACTAAGATTAGGCTACGTGGAGAGGTGGAGAAGACTCAAAGTGATCTGTCTTGAGTGTGAGTCTCTAACCAAGAAGAAAGTGCCTCCATCGAACCAAAGCATGAACCACTGCTGCAAGCTCAAGATCATGAGTCAGATAATTGAGCTCATAATCTTTGAGTTTGTGAGACTCAAAAGCAACTACTCTTCCCTCCTGCATCAACACACCTCCAAGCCCTGATAATGAAGCATCTGTACATATGAAAAAATCACCATGGGGATCTGGCACTACAAGAATACGTTTTTTCATGAGGCACTCCTTTAGTTTCCTAAAGGCATGCTCACATATGACTGACCAAACAAACTTCTTCCCTTTCCACTGAAGGGAAGTGATAGGATTCACAATCCGAGAGAAATCCTAAACAAATATCTTGTAATACCTTACTAATCCTATCAAGTTACGCACCTCTATCACAGTAGTGGGTGTTGGCCAATCCATAATATCTATAATCTTGGAAGGATCTACAGTGACACCTTCCCTAGAAATGATTGTGGCCCAAATATTTCACCTTTGTCTAAGAGAATGCACACTTCTCCAAGTTCCCGTAAAGTTGCTGCTCACAAAGACACTAAAGAACCTAGCAAAGGTGTCCCTCATGCTCCTCACGCATACGTGAGTAGATAAGAATTTCATCAAGTAAGATGAGCATGAAGTGATCTAAGAAGGTCATCAATACCCCATTCATCAAACTCATAAACACTGCGGGGCCATTCGTCAAACCAAAAGGTACCACTGTGAACTCATAGTGGCCATATCTCATATGGAAGGCGGTCTTATGAATATCCACTTCCGAAATCCCTCAACATTGGTGGTAGCTTGACTTACGATATATCTTTGAGAAAACTATAGCCCCCTTCATTTGATCAAACAAATCATCAATGCGTGTAAGGGGATAACGATTCTTGATCATTACTTTGTTCATTTGGTAGTAATCAATACACAACTGCAATGATCTGTCTTTATTCTTTATAAAGATCACTGGTGCACCCCAAGGGGATGCACTAGGATGAATTAGGCCTTTCTCCAAAAGGCCCTCAAGCTGCAACTTGAGCTCGCAGAGCTCAAGGGTAGTCATCCAATAATGTGCTCCTGAGGTAGGCTCTGCTCCCGAAACCAGATTTATATGAAAATTTATCTCACATGGGGGTGGTAACCCCAGTACCTCCCCTGGAAAGAAATCAAAAAACTATCTCAAAATGGGATGGTCATCTTACTGATGGTTCACTAGACCGATCCTCTGATTGGTCACTAACTATAACCGCATACATCTAGAAACCCCATCGCACACACCGCTTAAGCTGCATAGCGGAGATGGTGCGAATAGAAATGGGTTTCCTAACCCCAGCTATCACTTCCTCAACTCCTAGATAATTTTTACAAGATATGATCTTTGGTTACAATCCACTTTGGCTCTATATCTAGACAATCAATCTATGCCCAAGATGACACCATAAGAGCCCAACGGAAGGATACAGAGACCCGAGGTAACAGTGAAACATCCCAAATCCACTACACACTCCATGACTAAAGATTCTATAGAGATCTTTTCTCTAGAAGCCATCTCTACATCCCAACTATGACACTGCCTAATTACCACCAGCCTGCATCACTCTACTAATGCTGGTGCAATAAAAGAATCAAAAGAACCAGAATCAAATAATATGGTAGTAGGAACACCACCAATGCTACCTGTAGTCTCAATAACTTTACTCTGATGCTCAGCCTAATGGTTCTCGATCACTCGATAGATCCTATGACTGTGCCCTATATCATGAATAGTAGGCTCTAAGATTTATTTCTTACCCCTATTATTAGGGTTTTGTAGGTAGTCTCTCCAAAAATGTCCAGTAACACCACACCAAAAACAACCACCTAATCTTATCCCCTAAGTAGCAGCTCCATTCGGTACTCTAGAGGGATGTATTATGGATCTTGACAACCCAAATGTGGACTGTTGAGGTGTCTTCTAGTGAGCTCCTGCTCACTAAGCTCTAGGTGTTCCCTGTGTCCTATTCAGACCCCTAGGAGGAGGCCCCATACTCCTGCCCCTCTGTGTATAAAATATTTGTGGGGGTCTGTAAGGTGGGCAGGACTGCTACTATTGCTATTTTGGCCTAAAAGATGACTAAGATGAACCTTTTCCACCACGAGGAGGAGCTGACCCCCTTGATTTGTTGTCCTACATCTACTGGATGCAGCTCCATACTCAGTCTCTGGTCTATTGGATCTTTCCCTGAGTCTCCTCTGCTATGTAGGCCTTCTCGACGACCTCAGCTAATGTCTATGGGAAATGGATCTGAACTGCACCTCCAATGTCAAGATTCAGGCCCTGGATGAACCTATGGATCCGCACTTACTCATTGTGCATGGACACAACATACTGGAGTAGATCCAAACATGTTACTTTTGTACTCAGCTACTGTAAGAGACACCTATCGGAGGTCATGGAACTCATCTATCCTCTGCTCGATGAACGTTTGTGACAAATATCTTCTCCTGAACTGCTCCTCGAAGAGCTCCTAGGTGACCAAATCTGAATCAATATGGAGCTTCTACTCCCCGGTCCTCCTCCAAACACCAACTCCATCCCTCATAAGATGGAACGCAACATGAGCTTTTGTGTTGCTAGAACAAGGGCAAATCTTGAAGCAACCGCTCAAGCTCACTATCCAGGCCTCTGCCTAAAAACCACCAGTATCACCTAAATAATGTTATGGTCTACAGTGGTGGTATGGTGACCCCTAGGCCTCTCTGCATGCTTATCCCTAAGCCTAGGGCTCTGAGACCTATCTTTGTGTGTTAAAACCCAGTCTCCCTGTCCCCTCTGCAGTGACTCTTCTCTGACAAACTCCACATTGGAATTCTCTATTCTCTTATCATCACTATGTCGAGAAGGTGCCCGAGCCTCATCTGATGGCTCTCTATCATTTCTAGCAGTACGTGCTCTCGTGGACCCTCTGCGTAAAGTGGCATTAACGTCATGGACTGTATATAAAACATGTGGTAAGATGGCCACCATAGCATGATCTGGCGGTGGAAAGTCTAAGTCTATGTGGAAGGACCCCTCATTCCATCTACACCTCCTACACTAACTAAGGCAAGAGTTAGTTCATCTTTCTAAGTTTTATTCAGTTTCCATGTTTACTAAAATATGTAATTTTTCAAACAGGGTTGTTTTCTAATTTTAAAAGTGTGCTAGGTTTACAGTTCATGTCTCAAGTTTTCTAGTGTGCCCAAGGGTCCAAGATTTTGAACCTCTGCTTTAATACCAAGTGTAATGCCTGCTAAAACAACTCACTTGAGACTTAAGAACAACCTAGGATTAGTCAGAAAAATTATGGGATAATTGTTTTTTGTATAAAAGTGTATGCTACCAGGCTACAAAACAACAATTTCCACAAGCAAGGTTTAGAGGCCAAATAAAAATCTTAGCTCATATTTTTCCCATTACAACCATTATTAAATTTACAGGGTCAAAACTTAGGGTTACAATAATCATTAGGATTAAGAGGGCAATTTCTCACTCTCCCACCCTCTAACAGGATTAAGAGATTCAACCTAATTTTGCTAAAAATTAACACACTTGAAACCTTCTAAAAACATTCCCATTAGATAGGAAATTTTCTCACCTTTTGAGTGATATAAATAAGTCCTCTTAACTCCATGTATTTCAAAAGTTATGGGTCGGCGAACCTTAGGAGGAAACGTTTCCCAAGGCAGGCCAGTGGGCCTCGGGGAGAAAATTTTCCCCAGGGTCGGGTCTGCAGGCCGCGGGGAGAAATTTTTCCTAGAGGAGGATTCGAGTCGGTGGGGCTGGGGATGAAATCTCATCCCAGACACGGGCTGGTGGAGCCGCGGGAGATATTTTGGAAATTTTCCTGCTTGGGAGCGAAAAGCCATCTTTACACCCACACACCCGCAAGTCCGCAAGTCCGCAAGGGACACGTGGCACTTCATAGGCCAACGTGGGGAAAGCGAGGTGGCAGGGACAAAATAATTTTAATGCCCAGAATGGTGAAAAGGGTAAAATTCACCCGCGCCTCCACTGACCCCCTCGCAATGCCACGTGGCAGACCCTAATTGGTGGTGGGCCGGCGGGGCCGCAGAGGAAACTAGGAAAAGTTTCCAAATTTTAATTTCACAAACGCCAAGGATAAAAGGGATTTCACACCTCTGACAGAGCCTTGTTAAGCAACGTGGCAGCACCTCATTTCCTGTGGGCCTACGATGACGCGGGGGAAACTTAGAATTTTTTCCCAAATTTTGTTTATTAAACTTAGATTTTTTTTATCAACAAGAATGTTTGTGCAAAAAGTGCAAAAATGAACGATTTAGCCCGCAGTTCTGCCCAAGAATATTTTATTAATTAAATTTGACGGTTAGAAAAGTTTTGAAGCCGAAATGAAGTGGAACGTCAGAAGGCCATAACTTTCAACTAGGAGCTTTGGTTTTTGCAAACGAAGACTTTTTGGAAATCTCTAAAAGTCCTCTTTGTATAGGAATCTTAAGATTTAAATTTTGATGAATTTTGAAGGGTAAATTTTAAGAAAACGTCTTTCTATCACTTAAAACATGAACTGGGTTGTTCAACTTATAAAATTTGTCTGAATTTGCCATAATTCCTTCTCAACATGCCAAACAGGTATGGAGGAATTTTCTTGGAATATTTTAGAATAGATTATAAGGGTTAAGTTGTTTGGTTGATTTACATTTCGAAAATTTCCCAATTTGACAACAACGACTGTGAAACTGTTTGAGCCCGAATTGAAAGGTTCTATGAAAATTCCTTAAGTATTTTTGTTTGCTTGGGATCGTTTTGATCCCACAAGTTTCATTGCTATTTCAATTTATCTTTTCAATGTTACAGGGTCGCTCTATACTTTTTGATAAAATTTTGCAAGTATACAGTGAAATAAAGAGTGGAGTTTATACTTGATCTTAAACAGATCCAGGTTTCCTTTACCAAATTGACATATGAAATTTATTCCCAATCCAATCACAAATATGAATTTGGTTTTTTTTTCTCAATTCAAGTATTCAAAAGCCAACGTACAATTCTGATTTCTAAATCATGCATTTCAAAAGAACAGAGTAGTATAACATTTCTATATGCATATTTACTTTTCAATTCTCTACCCAGATCTTTTATACTATATTTCAAACACATATTTCGAATGAAAACAAAATTATTTGAGCAAGGTAGAAAAATTCCATTAATTCAAATGAATCTTTTACAACTTCTTTCCAATTTATTTTCAAAAATATAACATACAAAATACATATCTTTCTTTTCTTTTCATAGAACTGAATACAAGATATATTCTTTCATAATCAAAACTACTTTCATAACTAAAATAGAGTATCCTTTCCATCATAGAAAATATACAATTTCATCCAATTCCAAGTGGGAAAACGTTACAATAAGAAATAATCTCAACAAGGACTATCAAATTTTTCTTTTCTCTCTGCTCCAGTACAACAACGTGAAGATCCTCCATTTTTTAGTTTGATCACAACAAAAGCAGGGAGAAACACAATGCTTTCCACGCAACCAAGACATCTAATGAAAAGGAGAAGCCATCCTTCTTCATTGACCCCCGAGCCCCAACCACAATGCAATAAGAAATTTGTGTCAACTCATAGCAACAATAGGATTCCACAACACAAATATAAATTCATATTTAAAATACAGTCCTGAACAAAACTACAGTTTGTAACCATAGATAAAAGACAACAAACAACACTCAGGCTTCCTCCCACAAGCCAAAGGAGCAAGAAACTATGAGGGATGCTACTTATTCCTACCAAGGAGAAATGAGTATCACCACTTGAGAAAAAACCAACAAAACATATCATTTCAAAACCCTGACATTTTCTTATGCCTCCCCCAACTACTCTTTATTCCTCCCTTTTTTTTATGCCTCCCTAACCTCTTATGGCACCCCATAACAAGTAAGGAAATGCAATTTATTTATTTTGCAATGTGGAACCCAAATCCCAACTCCCTCCACACTTATACCTCCCCATAACACTTATGTCTCCCCATAAGAATCCCCATAGTCTTCTCCTACACATTTCTTAGGCCATCTACCCAACCAACCAACGAATAAAACAACACATTTAAAAACTCAACCATTCACATAAGCATAAAAATGAAAGAAGAGAATAACAAGAGCCAAGATCTTACCTTTCCATGATGGATTTGTTCTAAGTTCAAAAACAACAAGCTTTATTCAAACGCAAGCAATCAAAAATATCCTCCAAGTGTAAGAATTCAACAATCTTCAAACCCCTCCAAAAAAAGAAATCTTAAAAAAACAAAATAATTCACCCAAGAATGAAGCATTCCAAGGTGAAGTAACCCAAAAACAAGCATGGGAATTTGAATATATAGAAGAGGAAAGAGAAGAGGATGAGGTGGATCCATGTAGGATGCCACACATCCTCAATTCCAACACCCCAGTCATCTTCATTCTCTAAGGAATATTAAATAGGTGGGTGAATAATATGACAGATTACTTACACACTCCAAAACAAGCCCACACTCTAAAGGACTAAAATTAAAACATGTAAGAAATGTGCAATTAAAATTTACAACTTGACTTATAAAAATGAATAACGAAAGTCTAAATTCAACTCTCCAACCATAGGTTTGGTTGGTAAATAAATTTAAGAGGTATGGGACAAGTTTAACTTGTCCCATAAGCCTCCAAAATCCGCCTCCAAGGACAAATTCGAATTTCCAAGAAGGTGGAGTGTTTCATACTCTAAAATCAACTTACACATCTCTTACAGCACTAAAACCAAGACCAATAACTCTATTAATTACATTCTCAAATCACAATTTAATTAAATAATGAAAAGGGAAAACACATAACTTATAAAACACATACAACATTAACAAAAGACCAAATAAAAGAAAAACATAAACTCCCTTGGTCACATTCAAAGTTGATTCCCCCCATGGGAATCCCTAATAAAATTCAACACACACAAACAAATACAAGTTGTCATGGTGACCTTGTTGAATTCATCTATAATTTCAATGTGGTTGGTCTTCAATCCCCCAATGTTTGTTGTGATATTTTTAACCTGCAAAATAAAAATACCTCCTTCAACCTCGTGGCCACATCAGAACATCCAAAATGAATATAAATATAATTCCAAAACCATATATAGATATGAATCACAACATCATCAAGGAAAACAACAATATCGTTTGCATTTTTATCAAAAATTATATGATCATCAAATTAATTTCACTTTCTAGGTCTACTGAAAATATCCACCAAATATCACGTCTGAACCACATCTATAATATAACCATGTCAAACAGTATATCAACATCAATATATAAAAAGTTTCCAATAATCATCATGCACCACCTATGAATCAAAGTCCGCAATAAACCATGATCTAACATCTAACATCATACTAAATCAAACTATAACAATGTCCGTAGTATAGTCAGCAATATCAAGATCAATATCACAAGGTGTCGAAGGGAAGCGGGTTCTACACGTAAGGTGAATATATTATTACTATTGTGATTAGTGAATTAGTAGTTTGTTAGTACCATATTTGGTTAGTTAAAATATTGTTATAAAAATGTATAACATTATATTAATATGGGTTTTATACTTTTTGTACTCCATTTAAATAGAGAATTGCATTTTTTATTTGGATGACTATATAACAGCCCTCCTTACATTGTAAAATTGTAGCAGTGAATTAATATGAAGATTATTACTCTGTTACATTTCTGTAAGTATGATCCTAAGCTTTGATTTTTTATCAAAGCAATTTTTTCCGAGTCTATGAGAGTAATTTTATGAAGAAATAAAAGATTATTGAGGAGTAGTGCATATGTGTATCAATTTCTCTTATGGATGCGAGAATACACATTTGATTTAATTATTTAGAAATGGAAATTTTAGTGAAAGTTCAGGGGTAGTAGATGAGTGGTGCATTAATAAATCTATCTACAGAATTTATCCTCAATTTGATCAACTATCTGCTTATGAATTTGAATTAATATTCATGTGTTGCACAATGTATGTGATCCAAATCCTGTGTGATGTAGTTTTATGAATTTTGTGTTAAGACAATCAGTAGTTGCAGACTCAATCTTGCACATCTGCATTTATTTTGGATTGCATGATGCTTTTGCGCAATGATGTAGCATCTGACAAATTTTATAAGTGCATGATTAAATGAGGAATTTATATCCCGTAACTTCCAAATATCCTATAGCTTTATTAGCTACGTTGATTGTTCAATTTTGCAAGAAATATTTACATTACCATACATCTTGTGAGGAATTAAAATATTGTCTCTCGGTTTTGATGTGTCAAGACAAATATGGGGACAAGTGTCAAATAAAATAAATAAATAATATATGCATTGGAGAGATACATTGGGTCATGGATTTATTTAATTCATCCACATTGGTATTGGTTTGAAGTATGTTACCGCACATACATCTCACATAGATAAGAAGAGATACTTGTCATGAGGAAACATTTTGCATCTGTTTTGAATACGGATGAATGAGGAAGGAAAAGACGAATGTAGAGATTTACAATATCGTTTAACACCTCCACACAAGTCTTCATCTCCTTATGTGTCCCTTGTCAACATTAATCAAGCATATAATTTGCATTTGGTCTTGTTGCCGAAGCGTGTAAGTCTAGTCTTGTGTGTGAAGTGAATGTTTCTAATAAGAGGTTGTATTAAAAGTTTTACAAGTTTATTAGAAATTTTAGGTTTAAATCAACTAAGTTAGTAGTCATTAAGCCATTAAAAACTATTTTTAATATTTAAAAGTCTTTAGATATTATAATCAAAATTATTGTTGATGAATATTTAGCCTCAATGTTGGTTATTTGATAATCAATGTATTTGGGTCTTATAAGTATGAGTCCAAATATTGTAAACATGTAATATTGTTAGAAAGTATATATCCTTAAAGTCAAACATAGTTTTGAGAGTTTTGTTTTTTCTATCAAAATGTCAAAAAGTGTCTAAATATTGTTACGTCACTGTATTTTCCTTGTAGTATTTTCATTTTCAAAATTCAAAAAATTCATTGCATTTGTAATTGTCGTAAAAAACAGGGTCATTATAAAAGGGCGTAAAAAAATACCTTGTGGATGCATTTTCAGTATTACCCAACGTCCAAAAAATAAACTACTTCACATTACGAAGGGGAAGTTATACAAATAAACCCAATGTGGAAATTGTGGAGTTTCATATCCAAATAAAACTACCAACCATCACGACACTAGAGGATTGAGGAACAGGAGGCTAGAGGAAAACTTGTGACCTCTCATCAGTTGTCAACGATAGGGCCGCACTTCTAGTATGGTGACTTGTGTTTTCAATTGAGTGGTGTGTATTTCAGTGTTTCATCTCTTCAGTGTGGTATGAAGAATAAGATCAAAGGTTTATTCCTGTTCACTGGTATATGTGGCTATTATAACATAAATTTTTGACATAATAACATGGTGAAGAACAGATAGCAAAGTGAAATATAGCATCATGATTCTTGAAAAGGTTGAACAATCAAATGTGTTCCTGTTCATAGTTAGTGTTCTCATATTTTTTTAACTAAGCTATAAATTGAAACTAATATTTACATAGCTTCAAAATAAAATGCTAATTAAATAATGAACCATGAAGATAAGAGCTTAAAGGAAATGTTTCTTCAATGCATAAATAAAACTATATTCTAAGCTATTTCCTACTCTCTATGATTGCTAACTTAAACTATGAACCTATGAAGAACATAAGCAATCAAAGTGGATTTTTGTTTGATCTCAAAGATTGAGAATGGAATCTCACCAAGAATGGCTACAAGGTCATTTTGGATCTTCCCATATTACTCAATTTTGAGTGAAAGGATGCAATATGAAGAAGCTATTTCCAACAATGGAGAATGGCTCAAGATGAAAATGCTTATAGTTTGCACTATTCAAAGCATGGTGCAAGAAGAAAAGTAAGGAGGGTTCCTTATATAGATTTTTTGAAGACGCAAGGCTACCAAATTGATGAATGCGGGATAAAGGTAAAACAAGATTAGGAATGGACATGGTATCTTTGTAAAAGGTAATTTTTATTTAGAAGAGTTTAATTTTTCATTAGTAAGTCATGGGAGTTAGGGGAATGTTTTAATTAATCAAAGGTGATTAATCAATAGGTAGAGGTAAGCTTATAGAAGCTAATTAAAGGAAAATTATTATGATTTGTAGGATGTAAGAGAGGAATTTGATCCAATAAATGGTAATTTATTGATTTACAGTTGTGAGTGTAATTAATTAATTAACACAAGTAGAAGTGGATATTAATTAACAAAAGGTCGTTAATTGACATATTTAATGATTGGAAGGATAATTAATTAACGAAAGGCCATTAATTAATGAATATGAAGAGGAATGTTAGATAATTAGCAAAAAATAGCTAATTATTATGGAAATGACAAGAAAGAGGATAATTAGTGCAATCTTAGTATTAAATCCTATGTAAGAGGATTTTAGCTGTCTACATTTTCCCCTATTTTGGGTGGCGTAAGTGACGCCACTTCAAAGATAGTAAACAAGTACAAACAAATAGTTTATATTAAGAGATAGAATTTTTTTTAATAGAATGAAGGATGCCCCCTCGAGTGTCGATGGGGTGATGAAAGATCAAAATAGAAGATGTAGAATAATTGATCCCTATTGCCCCAAGTTGCTTTTGAAGAAATGTTTTGATAGAAGGAGATTTATATGGAAGAAAAATGAAGATGAAAAGAGATTGATATAGCTATCATCTTGCCGATGTAAAAACTAACTTTATTTCATCATTTTTCTTATGATTGATGACATCAGTCCTTATTAAAAATATTGAACAGAAGTGTAGTATGACATGAAAATCTATATACGAACAAATGTCCATAGCTAAAAACACCAACTCTATTGAACATACAAAATGTAATGCAATACGAGAAAGTTAAATATTCCCAACTCCTTACAACATACATAATGCAATGCAATATGATAAATTAAATAAGATAACCTTAAAGAGAAACATAATGCAATGTTTTTGTTATCAAGATTTGATTTTGACCTATGTGAATTAATGACAGGCTTGAAAGATAGTGCCCCAAGCAAGGATCCATGCAAGGGGAATAACTAAGGACACTTGGGTCCAATGAAAAGTAGTGCACTATAAAACAATACCAAGCAACTCATTGTGCCCCAGAGTGCAAATATAGTAATCAATCCTGCTTTGTTAATTGAGGTAGACCAAGATGATCGGTGATTCATGCAAAAAAACAGGTGAGAACCAAAGAGCGACATTTTGTAGGATGATTTTTTATTTTTTTTTATTTTCTAAAAACATATTTAAATGTTTTTTATTTCAAAAAAATTCTGAAACTATGTACAAGAAATCAAGAAAGATGGATGCCCCCAATGATAAATGGGATGTACAAGGGCAAAATTCCATGCCTATGAGAAAGTGAAGACGTGACATGACCCAAAGATTAGGTGGGAGTATTCAAAGATAAACTCTTCACACAATGAAGGAGGCTCAAGGTAAATATAAAATAGGTTCAATCATGAGGGAGCAAGGATGCCCCCAACATAAGCTAGCCAGGAAACACATGATAGAAAGGAAGTGGGCGATTGATTTATTAAAGGGGGGAAAAGGTGCATATAAACATGGAAAAGAGGAAATCTTATACACATGGATGTTCTAAATGATTTTCAAAGAACAAAGGATGTTATTAAAAGATTTCGAACATGGTCGATGAAAAATTGATTACCGCAAAGCAAAAATCATGAGACAAGACATGCACTAAAGAAAGAGTTTGAATAAGGTCTAGAAAGCAACACTTGGTAACATAATAATCTTTCTTACTCATCGAGATCCCGTGTCTGAACATGAAATTGAATTTCCTTTTGAAGGAAAGGGATGATAGACAATAAGTGAAGACACTAGCCAATGTGTAGGAATGATTTAGTTTGAAAGGTGATTTGTGAGTGGATTATGGAAGGAGACTCGTACATTACTCCGCTGCCAGCCAGATATCCATAGCTCAGACAGATGTGCATTTTACTCTAATCAAAACATTTCTCTACTACCAGTTAGGTGTCGATAGCACTGGTAGAGATTATTAGAAATACCCCAAGAGAGAGTTATACATCAATTTTCTTTTATTTTTATATTTTGTTTTTTGATTGATTGATTTTGATTATTTTTCTTTCTGAAAACTTATTTCAGCTCTCTTGTTTGAAAAAGAGTTATGAACCATTAATGCCTTAGTGGAAGGATGTGGAAGTGATTGTCATAAAAACATTGGCTTGTGTCAAAAATTACGTCCAAAAATTCTTTGCAAAAATCTTATTAGATGTAGATAGTAATAGGATCTCTAAGAGGTAAGTCATTCTTTAATTTACCAAAGTGATAAAATACTAAGGTCAAATAGATACCATAGAGATAAATGTTGAAAAATGCGTGCGAATAGGATAACCACAATAACATCAAAGGGATGATATTGGTGGATGACTTGCTGAGGAATATGAAATAAAGGGAATAAAGAACATCCATCTATATGCAATACCTTATTGCAATGTTTGATTTTTGTACCTTTGTTTTTTTTTAGTCATTTTTTAAGGTTTTCTCTTTTTTTTGTATTTTTGAACTATTTTTTTATTTTTTTATTTTTATAGTGTTTTGGGATATTAGGACCAACCATGTCACTCCACATGATAGGATCCAACAATGATGTTCGCAATTTCCTTGATAAGGGAGACTAAGCACGTTTGTTTATCAAGAGTGATATTATCCCTGATCTTGATGATCATTGTGAGTTCACACTCAACAAATGAATGTGATTTGTTTTGAAACATGGGTTTTGTATGTGGGATATTGAGATCCATATACATAGGTTTTTGCACTTTTTGCCATACTTGATGGGTACATTAGTGTGAATTCTAGAATCACCTTTGATTTTGAATTTTATAATCATTTGAGTTCTTGGGAGCTTTGGAGGTCTTCAGAGTTTTGATCTTAGCTTGATAAAGAACTGGTCTATGTTTATTATAAGTTAATTCTTGACATTTATGATCTTGAGAAGTTAGAGGAGAACACGGACGTTTAGAATTGTTATGAAAAATGACGATGGGCTTGCCACAATCAATGGTAGAAGGAGAATGTGATGGATGAAAAGGATATGGTCTAAGAATTGAAGAAGATGGGATACCAGGAGGTGAGCCACAAATAGAAGATGGAAGGCTACTTGGATGTGGCACACTTATAGAGAAAGAAGGGTTACTATGAGGTGAGTCGTAGATAGAAGATGATGGAATTTTAGGATGCAAACCAAGAATATAAGATGATGGGATACCAAGATGTGTCCCATAGATAAAATACAATGGTGGGATATTGTGACGTGGCCCATGAATAGAAGACAATGGGATAGTTGGTCATGCATCAAGAAAATAAGGTAATGGAATACCTAGACAATACCCACAGATAGTTGATGAAGGGAAACTCAGAGGTGGCCCATATATAGAAGAAAAAAGGCTAGTTGGACATGCCCCAATAATATAAGATAGTGGACTACTTTAAAATTTCCCACAAATAGAAGAGGGATGGCTACTAGAAGGTGACCCACACCTAGACAAAGATGAAGGGCTACTTGGAATTGATCCTATAAGAGATTGTGATTAAGGAATTGTGATAGATAAACAGTGATTGGGTGATGAGAAGATAGACCATGGATCAATGTAAGACCCAAGAGTTTCATCACATAATGAAAAATGTGAAGATAGAAGAATAAGAGGAGGATCAAGTTACATGATCTCTAGATTTTCCTCCATTTTTTGAAAAAAAGAATCAACCTTTTTCTCACAATATGCAGATGCATCAAAGTCTAAAGAGAATCCTTGCTCATAATATACTAAAGGAATATCTTCATGTTCCCCTATAAATGTCGTGATTGTTTCTTCATTCTGAAAGAGATCAATCAGTGTGAGTTTTTGATTGACCACCAAGGGTTGATTGGAAGAAAGACGTTCAATTGGTGTGGAAGAATTAAAACATGTTTGATGATGATTGATAGAAGAAGATATTGTGGGGGACACAGAAGATATGGAGCTAGATGTCTCGGGAGTAGAAGAAGGTGGTATAGACCTACCTATACGATGGTATATCATTTGTAAACTAGTACTTACGATTAAGTCCAAATTCAGAAGATTGAAATCGACGGGTCAATTCAGACATTTGAATAGAAGGAATTTGAGTCACATGAATCTTCAAATATGGAAGACTTTGTGGGGGTGATATATGAATAAGGTTTTGTGAAGAAGTGGAGGACCATGATTCAAGAATCACATTGGATGAATAATAACAAGGGTCCTTCAAAGAAAGAGGGGAATGTGATTCAAGAATTGTATTAAATGTTTGATTTAAGGGATTTAGAGTCTCGTATATCTTCAAAGGAAGAAGAAGTCATTGAGGCGATTGATAAAATGGGTCCTATGAAGAAATGCAGGACCGTAATGTAGGAATCATATTAAATGTATGATGAAAACGGTCCTACGAAGATAGGGAGGACCATGACGTAGGAGTTTCATTAGATGAATGATGAAGATATTTTTTGGCAACCCAAATCTTTATAGGAGGAGAACATTTTTTAGGTGACTAATAATATAGGTTCTATGAAGAATGGGAGGAAATCAACTTAAGAGTCAAATTAGATTAATCTAAATAGTGTTTTGGATCCGAATCATCAAAATAATTGGAGGAAATATTTGGATTGTAATCCTTGAAATAAGAGGAAATGTTTGGATAAGAATTAGAAAAAGAGTGGGGGCAACCTGAATAATATGTTGGATTAGAAGTGTCCAAATCATACCACTGACTATGAGATGAAGGTGGGGAATGGGTTACCTTGATGGGTTCTCTAGCACGAAGAACCAAACGACGTTTTGTCATGATGGGTTTCATTTTATGTGAACTATGAAACTTTGATTCCTTATTGTCGTATGTTTAATATACCATTCTATAATCCTTCATTTTTGGCGTTCTTTAGGTTAAAAGGTCTAGACCTAGATTGTATGATCAAACTTCTTCAAAGTGAAGAATATTTCATGTTGATTTGGGCAAGATAACGCCAACCAACTATACATTTATTAAATATGGGGATGTTTCTATGATTTTCCAAAAGGGAAGATAACGGAAACATACATCATGATGACTCAATATTGATAATCCAAAAAGTTTTTGGAGACGTAAATGTTAAAGGATTGATAAGAAAATTAGCAACATAAAGGATACAAAGAAAAGATTTCTAATTTTTTATTGATGCAAAAAGTTGCTTGATAGAAAAAAAATTTCCAAGGTTTGAAGTATGTGTTTGAAAATGATCGTGAACTTAGGAAAACACAAGAAGATCAAGAAAATCAAAGACCCAAAGGATTGTCGTAGAAATGAGATTATAAGACAAATGCACATAAGGAACAATCATGCGGTTTTAAAAACATAAAACCAAATTAATGACCAAATAATATTGAATGATACAAAATCAATGGATCAAAATAATTTTCCGAAATGGATAAATCGATGTGACAAATGAGGGACAATCACACAAAATTTTTGGTAAACCAATCAATCAAATGGATTAATTTCTAAGTGTATGATTAATCAACAGTTTGATGCGTAACATGACCAAAAAAAATGGTCATCACTTATGCCAAGTTCAAAATGAATAGGATGTAAGTAATAACAAAAGGTTGATACAATTTCCAAACAAAGTATACTAAAATAAATTTTAGATCCAATCAAGACCTAAATCTCTAAAAGTATAAGTTACAAACACGGATGACGTAACAATACCACTATGATAAAAAAAACTATTTGCCCTTAAGGGTATAGTCCCCTTTCAAAAAACTATTTGCCAATAATAAAAAAAAAACAATACCACTATGATAGGTTAACCAAACATTACGGAAAAAATAACGTATTAGTATCAAAATAATATTATTATGATGTGCATAAAGGTAACAATAACATATTTCAAAATCAAGGTAATGTTTGAAGGAAAACTTAGACTAGAGTATACCAAGAAACTGTTACGATGCATGTAGCCTAACGTTACGATCTAGACACTTAGATTGAGTTTGTAAGAAATAAGATGCAAGTATCAAAAAATATGACGATACGATACAAGAAAGATAAAACCTTGAAAGAGAATCAAGTGATAAATCAATCCAAACTATAATCACGATATTGACTTGGGTATCAATATGAAATGGTTACCAACGATACAAGTACATGCACACACACTTTACATGTTTAACAACCCAACAGTAAACATGGATGAGCATAAATGGACATAAAAGTGGTGACATCATCAATTGGAAAACACACGTGTGGTCATTCCTCTTTTGATCACCTAAGTTTCAAAAGAAAGTGAAGGAATTAGTACAAGTGGGGATGAAACCATTTTGGCCTCACTTTGGTAGAGTTTCACCTCACCTTAGGCTAGTAAAAAACTAAGCAAACGTAGCACTTCACACATTTCGTGATGAATGTTAACTCTTTACAACAACGATTTGGTCAAGTTGGCTCCAAATACTAAAAGGATATCCTAGGTGGTTCACTCAACCATGTGTCACAAGTTATCTAAGATAAAGCTATGTTTTCCTAGGTTTTTGTTATCCATATTTATCCCTGAGCTGAATATTGGATTGAATCACGACCCCACATAAAAGGGACTAAGAGAACTCATTGGAATCCTGAAAATTGGTTGCAAAAAGATTCAACAATGAAGTGGCGGAGATGAAGAAAGATAAATGAATCCTATACAAAAGGAAATGACTCTATCGGGTTGTCTCTGTGCTTTAAATGCATTCTCCAAGTTATAATTAGGAAGAACCATAAAATAACAGGGTTGGATAGCCAGGGAAGATACTACAAAGGAGCCATAAGTAAGAAGGAAGAAGGACAATGAAGATTCGGCGTCTTCGGACTCAAAATGGTTTAGGAAAGGCCTAAAAAAATGACTAAGTATGGAGGAGGAAACGGAAGAGACCACATGTCCTACCGACACTCCAACTCTTGTAAATTCATAGGAAGGAACTCAAACTTGCGCCGGCCCTCCATGTAGCAAATGGTAAAAGGAAATCAAGGAGCCAGCGGAGAGAGACAAGTGTCAACACGGCGCTTCTTTAAATATGGATCTAAATAGAGAGTCTCAAACAAGCACCACATCTCCACCTATCCAAAGGAGGGATAGAGGTAGGGTCAAATGGTCAAACAGAGTTAAAGGTGGACAAGGCAGGTCTCAAAACTAGCTAAGTATGAAAATGTAAGTGGAGAGTGCCAAGTGTCAATCTGGCGCATTTCTAAGAGTTGGCCCAGAGGTGGAGACCCAAATGAGTGCGAGCTCGCTACGTAGCCCAAAGCCTAAAATGAGAGGAACCGTTGAAAAATCCACCGAGTAGTGGAGGCCGACAAGTGTCAACTCGACGCTCCTCTAAAGGAAAATTTTGTGTCAGGTTTACAAACAAGCGCAGTGCCTCCACGTGTTCTATCAACAGAGGCATATTTAGTTGAATAGTAATTACACAAACAGGTCAGCGGAGGTTGCCAAATGTCTCAAGGGCACTGTTTCAAGGGTAAAATGGAGAAAAGGTTCCCAAGTGAGCGTGAGGGTGAAACGTGTTTCTAGAAGAAAGTAGGGCTTCAGGGAAAATTTGATTTTTTTTCTCCCTTTGCCTCAAAAGGGAGTAAAAGTTACAAAATGGCCCGCAACTCTACCCAGGGAAAAAGTCAACATTTAGACCCGAGTAAAAGATGAGACGGGGAGTCGGGGGAAAAGGTTAAAATTTTCCTTTCAACCAAAAATCATACAGGTAAATATGGGAGCACATTTCCCATCCAAATAAAACTAGCCAAGTGCCTGTGTGGAGCTTCAGGGCTACAGGAAATTTTTTTAGTTTTGCATTTTTTGCGCAAAAGGGTAAAAGGTGAATTACGGACCTACGGGCCAGAATTTTGTTCCAATCTGGCTACCACGTGTCCCAATCCAAAAGTGGGACCCATTTTTCAAATTGTTTTCCTGCTCATTTGTATGAAATTGATTCAAACTTCGAATGGACATATCTTTCGACCCAGGACTCGAAATATTGCAAATCTGACACCGTTGGAAAGATGTCGATCTCTTCTACACCATGGTAGTCTGAAAATTTAATTTTGAGGAAGTTAGGTTGGGGGTAAAATGGAGAAACCTCTTTTAATCTTTTAATGTAGGATCATCAGTCTCAACAACCACATCGGATTTGATCTATTTACGTTGTTTCCTCTTCCTTCAAGGTGCTGAAGCAAGGATCGATGCAGTAAAGATGAATTCAGGGTAGATTTTAGCAGACACAATAACAATGGTGGTTGAGCCTCGACCCGCATTTTCCCGCTTCTCTCTCTCAGGTTGAATCTATAAAGGCGGATGCAGGGGTCATTGTAAAGGGTTGGATATTCTTAGTTTTGTAGGCTCCCTTCTCCTTCTAGTAAAGGACTTGCGGGGTTCAGGCCTTCCATTAAAATTGTAACACATTTCTACCTTTCAGCCATTATGTAATGAACTGTATCAATCTATAGAGAAAAAAAATACGTTTGTGATCGATTTTACATCCTTCTTGTTTCTTTTGCTTCTATCTGGTCTTTCATTACATATCTAGCTATTTGTCCTTGTTTATGGTATGCATTTTATTGGTTCGTGTCGAAAGAAAACTAAGTGTTCATCATTCCTTTGGTGCATCACCTGGTAGTTAAGTTATTTCTCATTTCCTGTGTTCTTTTTATCCCTCTCCCCCTTGGTAAAAGGGAGTAAAATTTGCAAAATGACCCGCAACTCCACCCAGGGAAAAAGTCAGCATTTAGAACCAAGTCAAAGTCGAGGTAGGGATTCGGGGGAAAAGGTGAAAATTTTCCTTTTGACCAAAAAGAATAAAGCTAAATATGGGAGCACATTTCCCATCCAACCAAAAGGAGCCATGTGTCCATGCGGAGTTTCAGGGCTGCGGGAATTTTTTTTTAGTTTTGTGTTTTTTGCGCAAAAGGGTAAAAAAGTGAATTACAGACCCGCGGGTCCCGAATTTTGTTCCAATATGGCTGCCATGTGTCCCAATCCAAAAGGGGGACCCATTTTTCAAATTTTTTTCCCACTCATTTGTACGGAATTGATTCAAACTTCGAAGGGACATATCTTTCGACCCAGGGCTCAAAATATTTCAAATCTGACACCGTTGGAAAGATCTCGATCTCTTCTACACCATGGGAGTCTGAAACTTTAATTTTTGGGAAATTAGGTGGAGTAAAAATTGTAGAAACGTCTTCAAGATTTTAATGCAGGATCATCAGTTTCATCAACCAGATCGGATTCGATCTATTTACGCCGTTTCCTTTTCCTTCAAGGTGTCGAACAAAGGATCAATGCAATAAAGATGGATTCGGGGAATATTTTAGTAGATGCATTAACAGCAATGGTTGAGCCTCGACTAGCATTTTCCCACTTTGATATCTCTCTCTTTCTTTTCTCTGGATGAATCTATAAAGGTGGATGCATGGTTCATTGTAAAGGGTTGGATATTCTTAGTTTTACAGGCTCCCTTCTCCTTCTAGCAAAGTATTTTTCAAGTTCAGGACTTCCATTAAAATTGTAACACATTTCTACCTTTCAGCCATTCTATAATGAACTGTATCAATCTATAGAGAAAGAAAATACGTTTTTGATCGATTTTAGATCCTTCTTGTTTCTTTTTCTTCTATCCGGTCTCTCATTACAAATCTAGCTATCTGTACTTTTTTATGGTATGCATTTTATTAGTTTATGTCAAAAGCAAAATAAGTGTTCATCATTCCTTTGGTGCATCACCTAGTAGTTCAGTTATTTCTCATTTCCTGTGTTCTTTTATCCCTATCCCCTTGGCAATTTTAGACTAGATATGAGAAATAGATCCTCTGCAAATCCTCACTTATGCACCTAAACATAGGAATAAGCAACCAACATTTAATCTGGAGAGATTTCCAATTTACAAGGTCCCACACCTTAGGAAAAGTTCCATGTTATGCAATCACACCAAATGAGTCTGCCTTAAAGAAGCAGATCTTTTAGAGCTCATCTGGGGGTGTTGTGATTTTGCACTAACAATTTTCTAAGTATTATTTCAGCTTTAGTTTACCCACTTCAAGCACAGTGGGTAATAAATGCGTCCATCATGTACTCTTACTTAGGTCACGATACAAATAAATTTGATGTTGAATATCATGTGTTATACTAGTAAAGTGGGTGTGCGGAGAACTTCTTATTTCATCCACAAGGTTCCCTCTTGCATGGACTACTTTGGGGTTCCAAGGATCGTCCCTATTTTTTGTAGCTTAAGGCTTATGCCAAAGAGGTTATGTCCTAATTTTAAGCAGATGGGATGTACCCTTATCCGAACGTACAAATCAAGTGTTTTGAATGTGGTGTGTTTTTTTAATTTTAGACTTAATGTGGTTTATTTACTCATCATTTGGGAACCTGCAAAACATGTGTAGTTAGAAAAGTTTGTTTCAAACTCCTTTATTTGATAAGTGTTTTTAGGTCCTGCACTAAAGCGTAAGTAGTTCTGCAAGAAAAATTACATTATTTGAAAGAGGATTAAAAAGTGATTTTGATTCTCAAGAGAATTCAAATGTGCAAGAGAAAAGCATACACAACAAATAATCCAGCTAAAAATTAAAGGAAAGCTTTGCAACTAATTATTCATATATAAATCTTTATAAATGTTCATTCCCTTAAATCAAAAATGAAAGATGAAGTTTCCAAATATCCAAATGTTAGAAAATTAAGACTAAAGTTAATTATGATTCTCAAGATCACCCTAAGGTGTAGGATAAGAGCATACACAAAATTTATCCCAACTAGATAGAAATAAAAAAATTCAAATCAAAAGACTATTAAAAAATGTTTTGTAAAAGGTTCATTCCCTTAAGAAAATGAATAATCAAATTTTCAAGTTAAGAGAAATATTTAAAAGATATATATAGAAGTTATTTTTTATTCTAAAGATCACAAAAAGGTGCAAGAGAAGAGAATACATAATATTTTGTGTAAATCAAGTAATACATGGAAATACAACATTCATCAAAACATTAGACATGTAAGAAAATGACCAATTTTATAATAAAGGGAAAACATGTAGATTTTGTAATTATAAATCCAAAATTTAAGTTTTCATTACATATTTCACTTCAATACATTTCCAACAAAAAAAAATATGTAGTCATTTCGAGTTCAGATGCAAATGTTATGGCCTCCAGAAGATGGGTTACACATATGCTCTTATGCTCACGGGTATGCACTTAACATGTACCAAAAAATGTCAAAAAAATGTCCCTTAATCTACAAAATGGTCACATTTTTTCCAACTAAGATTTAATTTTCTGATCGCATTATTATATGAATAGAAGACTCAACGCTATCAAATATTAACATTCATGATCAAAAGCTAAACATTTTCAAGAAATTGAGAGAACTAACATGTAGAATGTTGAAAAAGTAAACTCTAAAAATGAAAACATGATAAAATATTGATATTTTCTCACCAAGATTCAATTTTGATAGCAACCCACCACATTAATATGTAAATATAAGACTCAACACTATCAAACACTAACCTACATGCTCAAGAATTTAAGATTTTCAAGAAATTGATAAAATTAGCATGTAGAATGTTGAAAAAGTAAGCTCTAAAAATGAAAACATAGAGAAATATTGAAATTTTCCCATCAATTCCAATTTTTACAAAACTTCACATCCTTCTACCTACAAGGAAGACTCAAGACATGCTAACTCAACAAAACAACTTAAGAAAAACAAGTTATGTCAATATGTGCAAAAAGAGGGTTAGTAACTAAAATTGAAACTTAGCTACAAGAATATGAAATTAAGTGCAAACGAAAATGGAGTAGGTTCCACTAGGTGTGCCAAATGTACTCATATTTTATTAACTAAGCTATAAATTGAAACTAATATCTACATATCTTCAAAAGAAAATTCTAATTAAATAAGGAACCATCAAGATAAGAGCTTAAAGAAAATACTTTTCAATGCATAAATGAAACTACATGCTAAGTTATTTCATACTTTCTTTGATTGCTAACTTAAACTATGAACCTATGAAGAACATAAGAAATCAAATTGGATTGTTTTTTTATCTCAAGGATTGAGAATGGAATCTCACCAAGAATGGCTACAAGGCCATTTTGGATCTTCCCATATTACTCAATTTTGAGTGAAAGGATGCAAGATGGAGAAGCTATTTCCAATAGTAGAGAATGGTTCAAGATCAAAATACCTATAGTTTGCACTATTCAAAGCATGGTCCAAGAAGAAAGATAAGAAGGGTTCCTTATATAGCTTTCATGAAGAGATAAGACTACCAAATTGATGAATGTGGGATAAAGGTAAAACAAGATTAGGAATGGATAAGGATGCTTTATAAAATGTAATCTTGATGTAAAAGAGTTTGATTTGTCATTAATAAGTCATGAGAGTTGGGGGATGTTTTAATTAAGCAAAGGTGACTAATGAATAGGTATAGGTAAGCTTATAGAAACTAATTAGAGGAAAATTAGTATGATTTGCGGGATGTAAGAGAGGAAATTGATCCAATAAATAGTAATTTATTGATTTAAAGTTGCAAGTGTAATTAATTAATAATAATTAATTAACCCAAGTAGAAGTGGATGGTAATTAACAAAAGGTCGTTAATTAATGAATATGAAGAGGAATGTTAGATAATTATCAGAAAAATGCTAATTATTATGGAAATGACAAGAAAGAGTTGTTATCCAAAATTCACCCCCCAGGGTAATTTTGATAACATGCATCAGAATATTCAAGTCCCAGGCAAGTAGGTTAATCCAGGAAAAATTGTGAAAATCGACTAAGTCCTAGTCCTTGGGATAGTAGGGACGTGTGGGACAGAAAGACGCGGATTGGCCGAAAAGCCTCCAGGCGGCCCACTAAGCATTTGGGACAATCAAGCCAGAAGTACGCGGCGGGCGCGAGAAGCCGATCCGGCCGAAAGAGGAAAATAAAATTGACTAACTGCTGAGAGGGACAGTTTGGGACAAGAGTACGCGAAGGACCCGAACCGGCCGGTTCGGCTGAAATGGGAACAAATGGTCCGAAAGCAAATGGGAGATTTGGGCCACGAGTACACGAACCGGCCGAACCAGGCGAAAAAGGTCAAGGTAGTCCGAAGCATTTGGGACATCTAGGACAAAAAGACCCGAACCAGCCGGTTCGGCCGAAATGGGAACAAACAGTCCGAAAAGCATTTGGGACATCTAGGACAAAAAGACCCCGAACCGGCCGGATCAGCCGAAATGAGGAGCTTCAGTCCGAAACAAAGTGGGACAAGTGGGACAAAGGTATGCGAACTGGCTTGTTCGGCCGAAATCAGCACAAGGAGCACTGGGACATCTGGGACAAATGGACGCGGTGGACGCGAAGGAGCCGAAAGAGTCGAGAACCAACCAGATCATGACATGTGTCACAAGGGAAAAGGTCAAAAGGTCAAAGGGTGAGTTTTCGAGCACTGATCCGAACCAATGGGATAGTGCCACGTGTCCCAGCTGGGGCTCACAAGGAAATTTCAAAAGAAAGCCCCGCCGAAAGGTAGAGGAGAGAGAATTATTCAGCGAATCAGAGCCTGCCACGTGTCGACCAGGTGGCGAAGCGCGAGAAAATATTTCAAAATTCGTTTTGTCTGGAGAGAGAAAATTGAGAAACGGCTCTGACGCGTGGTAATGGCCAGAAGCAACGTTTCAACAACCTGTTTTAATGCTAATGGGTCGCATTCTTCTTCAGCACGGCCAGAAGTGACATTTCAGCTGCCAAATTAATACAAATGGGTCGCATTCTCCTCCAAATCGGTAAAAGATGGCAGGGTATGGGTTGGTAAGGTATCCCATGCCATTTTAATGCATTGGCATTCAATGAGGAATAGGTTTTTACATGTTTTCCCCACGTTTCTGTCCCCTGGGCTCGACCCATGCAATGTAAAAAGCCAAATTTGGCTAAAAAAATAAGAAGTGGTTCATCTTTTCTGCTCTGCCCTCCCTTCTTTTCTTCTCTAGGGTTGAAAATGGAGTTTGAGCCTCCTCCCTTGCTCTGTAATGGCATTTTGCCTCTTATTAATGGAATGATGTTCTGTATAAACTTCAGGAGCAACAAAATGTGTTTTGTGATGCATATGTCCATCCTTCCTCATTTTTCCTTGTTCTCTTCTTGCCTCTCTTCATTGCAGGTATTTGTGCATGTTTGAATGTTCATTGCAGGTCTGGAGCTGTGTTCATGGAGTTTTGGGACATTTTCTGTGTGAAATCTATCCTTGGGCCTGTGATGCATCTGTCCATCCTTCCCATTGCTCAACTCTCCTTGTCCCATGGCAGTTTTGATAGATGTCCAACATTTCTCCTTCTCTGGTGTATCACCGTTTTAGTGTAGGCTTTTGTTCTTTTTCCCTTTTCTCTCTCTCCCTGTCTCCTTGGTGGTTAGATTAGGATTAGGTTAGCTTGCCTGCACTGGAATAGCTTGTGGCAGGTAGTTTAGGAGGAGGAACCAGCCTTCTCTAGAGATTCCTCTCTCAGTTTCACAAGTCCCATGCTTGGAGAGAGGTTTCCATGTTGTGCAATCACACTGGATGCCTGAATGATCAACCTAGAAAATTGATCTGCATCCAGGGGTGCTATTATTTTGCACTAACAATTTTGGCACGCCCGGTGGGACCTTAGTAGTCTTCCACTTCATCTTTGCAAGTTGGTGTGTTCCTGTGAAGATTTCAGCCTTTGGAGGCACTTACAAACACATCTGGCGACTCCATCTGATCAGTAACTCATTCTCTGAGTTGCAGACCCGTTTTTCATCCATTTTCATCCATCTTTCTTTCCATCCCTTTCATTCTTTTCCATTCCATGAAGTTGTGCAATCATGACTTCATTTCCATCATGGTATTCATATCAACAACAGCAGTATATTCCACCTCCAACACATTTTACAAATCCTCCAGATCAGCATGCATACTCATATGAATAGCAGTGCCAAAGTCAGTTTGGCTATGGAGCTTCCAAGAGCAAGAGTATGCATACAATGAAGACCATCAGATCCAAGATGCTGGTCTGTTGGAGAAAATCCAAAAGATGGAGGTGGGGATGGTGCAGTCCAGGGCTCAAGCACAAATGAAAGCTTTTGGAATCGGTTGTGGAGCACCCTGTCCATGGGTGGGACCTTTTCCAAGGCATTACAGCCCTCAGGAGAAGCTTGACTTCATGATTGCAACGCTGCCTTTGCTTGCAAAGTGGATTGAAGAAATAGAGGTGTATGAGAGGAGTTTTCAACAACCTTGTCAATGGGTAAGCACACCTTCTCATGCATTTTCTTTTCCTCTTTCCCAATCTGTTTCATTTCAGCAGTGTCAAGTTTCAAACCCTCCATCTGCTGTCCCAAGTGTTGAATCCATCCCTCCATCCCCTAGTCTTCCACCCCACCTCAATTCTTCTTTCCTTTTTCCTTCCAAACAGTCATCCTCTCCACAAGAGCTAAAAGAAATCCCCCCTCCTCTAAAGAAACAAGAGATTTCATCTCCTTTACCACCACAAAAAATTTCCAAATCAATTGAGTTGCAACCCACCCCCTCCTCTTGCATTCCCAATTCCATGTGGGGAAGAAGAAATTGAAAAAATCATTCATCAAGGACAACAAGAGGAAGAGCCAAGAAAAGAAGAAATGATTAAGAGCTTAGTAAGTTTGGCTGCCAAGTTTGGTATTACAAAGATCCCCTTGATGGTTAAGCCTACAGAAGAGGCTAAGGTTGAACAAATGGTGGTGAGGACTGATTTTGTTGAAGAAGAAGATCTTGTAGCCCCAACTTGTCCTCTAGAGCAGCAGATTGAAGAGTTTGACTTGACAAACTTGATGCTGGAGGAAGAGTTCAATCAAGAGCAAGATTGTCTTCAAACATTGGAGGAAGGAGAATCTGCTCCAAATCCAAAAGAAGAGGAGCACATTCCAGCTATGGGGGAGAAAAGTGCAGATCCAAGGGCTTTGAGCACAAAGCAGGCTACAGGATAACCTTCAGTTCTTCCTTCTACTTCACCTCTCCCAAGTTTTAGTACTGAAGAGGAGTTTGATCTCTCAAACTCAATATTGGAGAGTGAAGAAAACCATGGTGGTCAAGTTACAGATCAAGAGGACACCATGGAGGAAGTTGAACATTTGCAGCAGGATAGCCATGAGGTAGTTTATCTATCAGATTTGGAGGACTATTTTGATGGAGAGGAGCCGGTTGAGTTTTCACCATTCTCTCTTTCATCATCCACATTACAAACACCAAAGCCTGTTGCCATGAAGGAGAGCATTCATTTGCAGCAGCCTGCATCTTATAGCAACCCTTTGGAATCAAGACTGGAAGATTCTAATCTTCCCTGTTCTTCATTGGAGGAAGAGAAAAGACAGAAGGATTCCACCATTTCTTCCACATCATCCATTCAGGTGGGTCTACAAGAAGACTCCATTCTTGGAGTTGAAAATCAGAGCTATGGGCATATCAAATGGATCAGACCTTGCCCAATCAGGTATATGGCTTCATTGGAGCCAAAGGAGAAGCCACAACCAGTCATGCTTGCTTCAGAGCATGAGGATGAGCTACAAAGTACCAAGGATTAGCTGTCATACCTCTTCAATCCAAATGCAGAGCAACTAAAAGAGGTATTGGATTTTTCAGTTGATACCTTGATGATTTGGATAGAAGACCAGCTTCTTGTTGATTTTCCATCCATCCAAACAGACATGATCAGTGCCAAATCAATTGCATGGCTGCCAATTTTGAAGAAAGGAAGCTATTTTGCACAACCAGTTGCAGGGTTTGTTTAGCTTGCCTTTTCTTCTAGTTAGAGTAGAGTAGCTAGGTTTGCTTTCAGCTGAAGAAGTGCTTGTGCACACTCTGCATGTTTCATTTGGGGCATGTATGATTTTCAGTTTTGTACATAGTTTTTGGTGTTGCTGGTTTTGCTCTTGCACAGTTCTTTTCAGTGGTTTTTGGTGAGAACAACTCCTTATCCGGTGGGTTTCCAAGTGGCTAAGAGGGAAGTTTTCAAATTTCAGATCAGTTTTCAGGCTTGCTTATGACTCCATGCCCAATGGATTGCTTCGGGCAACTGGTCTTTTCATCTAGCAGGCAGATGACCCCGCTGAGTCGCCAAAATTGTTATCCAAAATTCACCCCCCCAGGGTAATTTTGATAACATGCATTAGAATATTCAAGTCCCAGGCAAGTAGGTTGATCCAGGGAAAATTGTGAAAATCGACTAAGTCCTAGTCCTTGGGACAGTAGGGACGTGTGGGACAGAAAGATGCGGATCGGCCGAAAAGCCTCCAGGCGGCTAAGCATTTGGGATGATCGGGCCAGAAGTACGCGATGGGCGCGAGAAGCCGATCCGGCCGAAAGAGGAAAAGAAAATCAACTAACTGCTGAGAGGGACAGTTCGGGACAAGAGTATGCGAAGGACCCGAACCGGCCGGTTCGGCCGAAATGGGAACAAATGGTCCGAAATCAAATGGGACATTTGGGCCGTGAGTATGTGAACTGGCTGAACCGGGTGAAAAAGGTCAAGGCAGTCCGAAGCATTTGGGACATCTGGGACAAAAAGACCCGAACCGGCCGGTTCGGCCGAAATGGGAACAAACAGTCCAAAAAGCATTTGGGACATCTGGGACAAAAAGACCCAAACCAGCCGGATCGGCCGAAATGAGGAGCTTCAGTCCGAAACAAAGTGGGACAAGTGGGACAAAGGTACGCGAACCGGCCGGTTCGGCCGAAATCAGCACAAGGAGCACTGGGACATCCGGGACAAATGGACGCGGTGGACGCGAAGGAGCCGAAAGAGCCAAGAACCAACCAGATCATGACACGTGTCACAAGGGAAAAGGTCAAAAGGTCAAAGGGTGAGTTTTCGAGCACTGATCTGAACCAATGGGATAGTGCCCACGTGTCCTAGCTAGGGCCCATAAGGAAATTTCAAAAGAAAGCCCGCCGAAAGGCAGAGGAGAGAGAATTATTCAGCGAATCAGAGCCTGCCACGTGTCGACCAGGTGGTGAAGCCCGGGAAAATATTTCAAAATCCGTTTTTTCTGGAGAGAGAAAATCGAGAAACGGCTCTGACGCGTGGTAATGGCCAGAAGTGACGTTTCAACAACCTGTTTTAATGCTAATGGGTCGCATTCTTCTTCAGCACAGCCAGAAGTGACATTTCAGCGGCCAAATTAATACAAATGGGTCACATTCTCCTCCAAATCGGTAAAAGATGGCAGGGTATGGGTTGGTAAGGTATCCCATGCCGTTTTAATGCATTGGCATTCAATGAGGAATAGGTTTTTACATGTTTTCCCATGTTTCTGTCCCCTGGGCTTGACTCATGCAATGTAAAAAGCTAGATTTGGCTAAAAAAATAAGAAGTGGTTCATCTTTTCTGCTCTGCCCTCCCTTCTTTTCTTCTCTAGGGTTGAAAATGGAGTTCGAGCCTCCTCCCTTGCTCTGTAATGGCGTTTTGCCTCTTATTAATGGAATGATGTTCTGTGCAAACTTCAGGATCAACAAAACGTGTTTTGTGATGCATCTGTCCATCCTTCCTCGTTTTTGCTTGTTCTCGTCTTGCCTCTCTTCATTGCAGGTATTTGTACATGTTTGAATGTTCATTGCAGGTCTGGAGCTGTGTTCATAGAGTTTTGGGACATTTTATGTGTGAAATCTATCCTTGGGCCTGTGATGCATCTGTCCATCCTTCCCATTGCTCACCTCTCCTTGTCCCATGGCAGTATTGATAGATGTCCAACATTTCTCCTTCTCTAGTGTATCACCGTTTTAGTGTAGGCTTTTGTTCTTTTTCCCTTTTCTCTCTCTCCCTGTCTCCTTGGTGGTTAGATTAGGATTAGGTTAGCTTGCCTGCACTAATTGCTTGTGGCAGGTAGTTTAGGAGCAGGAACCAACCTTCTCTGGAGATTCCTCTCTCAGTTTCATAAGTCCCACGCTTGGAGAGAGGTTTCCATGTTGTGCAATCACACTGGATGCCTGAATGATCAACCTAGAAAATTGATCTGCATCCAGGGGTGCTGTGATTTTGCACTAACAAGAGTATAATTAGTGCAGTTTTAGCATTAAAGCCTATGTAAGCGAATTTAAGGTGTCTATACATACGTTTGTGGTAAGCCTTTGGAAAACCATTGATGTCTTTGCAGATGATTCCTTCTTAAGTGCCCACATTCGGTAGATTAGATGTATTCCCTATAGTGATTTTTTGATAAGCAAATGGATCCTGTACGTGTTACCACACTAGTTCGGTTAGATGTGTTCCAGGAAGTGCTTAGTCGATAAGAAGTTAATGTGTTCCTTCTTCTACCTTTAGTTCGAGTCTGTGTTAATATCATGATTACATAGAGGGGGAAGGCTGGAGAGGAAGTGTGAATGTTTTGCTACCATGTAAACACTGAGGGGGGAATGTTATGAATATAGTGTTCTGCATATGTGCTTTGTCGTAACATGATTATGTTATTACTATGGTAATTAGTGAATTAGTAGTTTGTTAGTAACGTATTTGGTTAGTTAATAAATTGTTATAACAAATGTATAACAATATATTAATACAGGTTTTATATTGTTTTTCCTTCTTGTAAAATAGGAAATTGGTTTTCCTATTTGAATGGCTATATAATATCCCTCCATATACTATAAAATTGTAGCAATTAATTAATACAAAAATTATTACTCTGTTACATTTATGTAAGTCTAATTCAAACCTGTGAGAAACAGGAAACCATGTGTGAATCAAAAATGATAATGGGTTAAAATTAACTAAATAAATGTATTAGTGTTCTTGACATTCATGAGCATCACAAGGAAGAACGAAAGAATATGTGTATCGAGGCCATGGGATCCCTGTAGAATATGTAGAAGCCACACCCCCCAAAGATAAAGCTAATATTTGAATAGAAAAAAATGTACTAATATGTTTTTGTACAACTTGTAATGAAAAAATAGACCCTCTTTGTGAGGTATATTATAATCAATAAAGAAAGCCTCATTATGTATCCAATGTTCATTTATTCCGGTTTCACTATATGTATGTTGTTTGTTGTATAGTTGTACACTTTTTTACTATATGGTTTCATAGTTGATTTCGTATTTTCTTTCAAATTTATTATTCATTTCATTGTAGTTCATATTTATTTGAGAATGTAATAAATATATCAATCTATGTTTTGTGACAAGAACAAGTTTTTTGAGTGAAATCCTCATCTATTTGTTGTTCTACATTTCATGTATCATTTTTAGTATCTTAATTGTGTAATTTACTCATAATGTTTGGCTCATATACTTTTACATCACTTTACTTAAATACACAAATAAGGAAAATAAGTGTAACCTTGAATGAGAACCAAGTGTTTCATTGAAAGTTTCAAGACAAAAATAACTCTTTGAAATAGTCATGGTAAAAAATATTCATTAACATGTAACATTCACGTTAAAAACGTAACGTTTAGTATTAAATATTTCTAACTTTTTGTAGTTCAGCAGTTAGCATAATACAACATTGTTAAGTCAGTTGTATGATAGGTGCCCTCCACGTAAGAATTTTTTTACATAATCACCTACTCCTACCATCTAAGTTACGCACTCCCTCTTTTATTTATATTATTTCTACTGTGAATAATATCATTTTGAACAGTTTTAAGTTGATCTATCTCAACAGTCGTATCAGAGAGAGCTAGGGAAGGATATGCATGGAAGTGATTTGATGTAGTGAAAAGGTGGCATTTGGAGGTCTCCTTATAGTTGTTTTTTATGTTGGTGACTGACACTTCTCTAATTACATGGCCTGGCCTGCCCGTGCCCTATTTTGTCAGTTCATCAGGGATCAGCCTATCTGTCACGTACGTTGGCAGCTAACATCAAATACTTAATTTTCCAAAATATTACCAAAAAACCTGAGTGGCACAGTGGGTGGCGGGGGTAGTGGGGTCGCGGAGGACCGTTCATCAGACCTGTGATTCGTTGTGAGGTAGCAGACATGTGAAACTTGTGCATTGTCATTTCTCTGCTTCCACATTTTCGAATGATATGAAAACCCGAGGAGCCACATGGTACATGGTAGTGCCCACGATACACCAGATAGTTCTAGAACTCCACTCAAAACTGAAAAATCTGTACCCAAATATGGAGCTGCTGGAGAATGCCTTCATAGCATCAATGTTGAAGGTCTACTCAATGAAAGAAGTGTCTCGTCAGATGACATCGGATATGTTGCTACACTGTGGCCAATGCAAACCATATTCTGTCGGCAAACTAATAGTCCTATAAATCGACATTCTTGACGAAAGCGACATGGTGTAACCATCCGGAAATAGAGGAGAGGTTTTCTTATGTGGATTATGTAGGGATCTCATAACCATTGACTCCTCCATGAGGTTTTATTTAGAAAATTCTATTCAAGCATAGATCAGAAAAGGAGACCACTTGAGTGTGGAAGTGGAAACGATCATCCATCTATGATTGGCATTTTAAAATCCATGACGAGCCACCATAAACCATTGCCATGGAAGAATTTGTTCATTTGCGAGAAAACTGGACCTGTACACAGCATAAAAAATACCAGGATACGTGTGGAAATTGTTTGAATCAATTGGAACAACATGACTTCAAACCCGAACATTTTCTGATCAAATATTCCATAATGCTATAAGAGAAGAATGTGAATAACCAACCTATAATCCCGTGAAACAGTCTGAGAGCATGACAATTGTGCCCGGAAATGCTAGCAACATTGCAAGAAACCAGAAAGACATGCATAGAATTTGAGATAACTGCAAAATGCAAAACTGTTGGAATGATATTATTCACAGTAGAAAATATATAAGTACAAGAGGGAGCAAATAGCTTAGACAGTTGCAGCAGGTGGTTACGGATCAAAATGCCTACATGGAGGCCAACTATCATATAATTGACCTAACAATGTAATATAATGCTAACACCAGCTAGTAACATTCATCTCAAACTTTGTGATAGATTTGAGAAAATATAATACTTTCGTCTAAAGTCTTACAAAGCTTCTATCGAAAACATTTTCCTAGAGATCGCCGTAGAAAAACTCATGTATAATAAATGAGGTTTCTAAAATGGATATCAATAAATTCTTAAAACATAACATACACAATTACCCTCCCTATGAGGGACTTCCGATTTTAACACAACCTGAAATTAATATGATCAATTAACTAGTCTACTTAACAACTCATTTACAAAATAAAATAAAATCGGTTCACCTCCATCTCAACTGCTTAAAAACTTATGATAGATTTTTAAATCTTGACAGAAATTTCCTCAATCAAATGAAACACCCAAGAGGAATGTCGATTCCAAGAGAATGTGTCATAAAAAAACAACGTACTAGCAAATAGACAAGTGGTAAACATAACAAAGTAGTATAAGGTTCCATGTGTTGTCATTTAATCTAATATACTACCTTGGAGTTTGGTTCTAAAACTTAGTTGCTTAATGTTTGATTTGATCCATAAGTACCATTATCTAGAGGAGTACCCACATGTTGGAAAAAGTAATCTCAACAATCCGTATTTATTCCACCTTCTCACAGTTGGGAAAATCTTTGACAAATCAGATTTGGGAAAAAAACAAAAGATATGCATTGAAGAAATGTGCATATTTGATTTCTGACATTCTATTAAAATCTGGAAAATGATTTAATGTTTTTGTGTAGGTGCATCTATCACTGACGTGCAGTTGTGAATGAATTAATTTTTTTATTGTATGTCTTTGGTTTTAGTGCTGCATTTTGAAATGTGAGAAGAGGGGAAAAATAGACAAGTTTGTCAGGAAGAAGAGAAGAACAGAGCAAATGAAGCTCTTATGTGGATTTTCAAGAAATCTAAATATATATTTGTTGGTTTTTATATTTATTTTGAGGTGTGTGATTTGTGTTATATTTCCTCTATTGATGGGTGTTTATTTTGTGCATTTTATTGTTGCACTTTACATTTTCAGTTTTTTGTTTATATATTACTGTTACAGACCTCTTCCCCTTCCTCTTTTCCTTCATCCGGTATCAGAGAAGGTTGTTCTAATCATCAACATCAAGTTATTGCACTTCCAGATCGTAGTAGATGTTATTGACAACCATTAATGGCATCCACATCTGGAACAATGTTGTCTAGTTTGCATACTCCCTAGTTTAATGGAATGTTTTTTGAATATTGGTCTCTAACCATGAAATCTCTTTTTAGATCAAGTTATTTGGGATATTGGTTAAAATGGGTATCAAGAACCCATGAATGAAGCAACATTTAACACATTGACACAAGAAGAAAAAGATCTATTGAAGGAACAAAGGAAGAAACATGGAAAATCCCTCTTTTATATTCATCAAGCAATGCATGAGAGTGTTCTTCCAAGAGTTACAACAACAAGCAAAACACACGATGCATGAGAAACTCTCTAAGTCACATACCAAGGTAAAGAAAAAGTTAAGGAAGCAAAAATTCAGTTGCTTAGAAAAGATTTTGAGAATCTAAGTATGAAAGATTAAAATTCAGTAGAATCCTTTTTTACACATGTTTTTGGGCTTGTAAATCAAATAAAATTGCATGTGGAAACCATAGAAGATCAAAGGCTAGTTGAAAAAATCCTTAGAGTTTTACCTCTTAAGTTTGATCCTCTTGTTGTTGCTATAGAGGAAACTAATGATTTTAGTCAAATGTTAATAAATGAGTTGCATGCCTCTTTGATTAACCATGAGAAGAGGCTAAACAAATCTCATACAAGCATATAAAATGCATTTTCTTCTCAGGCTTCTATAAGCCGTGGAAGAGGTAGAGGACGCAGATTTACTCCTAGAGGAAGAGGTAGAAGTACATTTAGAGGATGCAACAATAGTCCTATGAATCAAGGTCGAAGAGAAAAAAATCATGATCAATCACATGGTCATAATCATTCAACGAGTCATAGACAAGACAAGTCACATGTTCAGTGCCATTATTGCAAAAGGTGTGGACGTTACACTTTTAAATGTAAGAAGAAACAATATGATCAAGGAAACCAAAATTAGAATTAGCCTGAATATTCTCCAAAAAGTTATATGTTTATTACATGCATGAAGATTGCTGAAGCAATTTCTACAAATTCACCATTTGAATGTAATATGGTTCAAGAAAGTCCACATGATATTTGGTATTAAATTCAGGTTGCATCAATCATATCACTAGAAATGTAGAGTTATTTTCAAGCTTGGATGAGTCAGTAAAGAATAATGTCACTCTTGGTAACAATAAGCAAGTGAATGTAATGGGAAAAGGGGCTGTTGACATTATAACCAAAAAGGGGGGGCAGAAAGTTATTAATGATGTTTTTTATGTTGCTGGTTTAAAACATAATTTAATGAGTATTGGACAATTGGTAAAGAAAGGATACATGGAATGTTTCGAAGATAATGAGTGCATGATCATGGAAAAGGATTCTAGCGCTTAATTGATTGCAAAAGTGAATAAGAGAAGCAACATAATCTTTCCCATGAGATTTCAGCTAGGAAAAATGGGAAAATTTAATTTGTTTGTAGCTAAAACAACAGTTTAGTTTAGAGCCAATTGTTGTGCCAAGCCAAATCAACCCTTTGTTGAGTCCCATGCTCAAGCAGGTGAATCCTACACTCAATAAAATAAGTCATGTGCTAATAAAAATCAGGTTTATGAGTCCTACACTTCAACAAGCAATTCTTGCGCCAGTGTAAATAAGGTCTTTATTAATGCAAACGAAAACTGCACCAGGTATTATACTAAGGCAGTGTCCTGCGCTAAGGTAGAGTCTTGCGTTGAAGGACTTCAAACAGATTTTTCAGTCAATTTTAAAAGATGAATCATGGCTTTAGCATCTCAAATATGCACATTTGAATTTTGGAGGTTTCAATTTACTACACAGGAAGAATATAGTTAACGGTTTTCCATTGATTCAAAAACTGGAAAGAATGTGTGAAGGGTGTATTTTGGGGAAGCAACACAGAGAGTCTTTCCTGGTTGGAAAATCAGCAAGAGCATGTGCACCTCCAGAGATAGTACACTCAGATTTATGTGGACCCATGCAAATAACTACTTTTGGAGATTGTTTATATTTTATGAATTTTATTGATGATTACACAAGGAAGACTTGGGTTTACTTTTTCAGGAATAAATCAAATAATTTTTGAGTCTTTAGCAGTTCAAGGATCTTGTGGAGAAGGAAAGAGGTTACTACATAAAGTTATTAAGAATTGATAGAGGTGGTGAGTATATTTCTAATGTTTTTTAGAATTTTTGCAGGAAACATGGTATTCACAAACAGTTTACAGCCCACTAAACAACCTCAATAAAATAATTTAGCTGAAAGAAAAAATAGAACCATTATGGAGATGGCAATGAGTATGTTGAAGGCAAAGCATTTTCCAAATGATTATTTAGCTGAAGCAGTAGTAACTACCGTTTATATTTCGAATACATGTCCATCTTAAAGTATAAGGAATATGATTCCTCAAGAAGCATGGAACAGTAGAAAGCATAGTGTTTCACACTTCCCTGTTAGCATAAACATACGTAGGATTTATTTTATATAATTAGGAGATTTTGTTTCTTGTTTATTCAATTATTCTCTCATAGATAATAATCACCCCTTACATTGTGGAGAGTATTATTTGATATCTTCTTATAAATATTGTATCCGCTTCTTGAATAAGATAGAATAATAAGAGATAACAAATCTTTATTCCCTCTCCTTTATTTCTGCCTCGCAGTATGGTATCGGAGCATCAAAGACTCTGACCTGTGTGTAGATGTTTTCTCTGATGCTGAAGTCGTGGAAATTTTCTGGAGTGAAAGCATGGAAGAGATGGATGTGGGAGAAAGAGAGAATATTGACCTACAGAAAGAGACAAAGAAGGAAATCAAACGAATGTGTGGAACCATTATTTACTTTCTATGCTAAAGACAAATAAGAATTTTTTGTGTTCTTTCTCACCTACTACCTGGAGGAATATTCTTTTGTTGCTACATAAAAAATAGTCTTCAATTTATGCGTAGAATTTCACCAAAAGATCAATGTGTAGACGTTGTGCTGCTGCAAAGTTTTTTTAAAGCTCCTCTTTGCATTGAATCTCTTTCCAGTGATTTGCATTCAATTCACCACCTATTGTACTTGGAGGGAACAATGGCAATCAATGATATGCAACATGTTGTGATTCACATGGGGAAATAAAATAGAAGTTGCGTGGAACCATCAACATCTCCCTTCCCTGTCCACATAAACCTAACAACAAATTCTACATGACATCTTGTTTGGCTTCGTGGAGTTTTTCTACAACTTGCAAGCAAATAATGTGGAGCTCAATAAAAAAACATTGAATTTGTTGATGTGGAGCAGTGAGGAAAACACCACGTGGGTGGAACAAAATCACTCTTCTACGTGGAGACAAGGAGTCTTCTTCAACTGTGTTAAACATATAAGCAGCTGTGTTAACAAGAAACATACTAGTACATGAATCTTTTATGCTTGCGTGAAGAAATATAAGTCTTCTACACCTGCACAAACTTGACTGGTAGACAAGCCTCTCAATCTTCCTATATGTTAAGAAAAGAGAGATTGTGTGGCAAAGCATTGAAGCTGTGTGAAAAGAAAAGAGTTTGCTACGTGAAAAAGGTAATTCTTCCTTGCATGAATTCCATTCATCACTACGTGAAACAAAGAGGAGAAGATAATTTCGCTTCATGAAAGCCTGAAAGTCTCTTAAAATAAATTTTTTTTTAAAGTTCCTGGAGAAGAAACTTGGAGTCTCTCAAAGCAACATTGAATGTCAACCATAAACAAAATGATCAAGACTATCGAAATCCGCAACGTCGACCTACCAACCAGAGAACACCGTGAAGAAGCTCCTGAGAGCTCCAGGTTCTACTTTGATTTGCTAAATGAGCTTCGAAACATCAGAAATCTAGACTTTGATGAGCTAGTTCGACAAGGACTTCTTGAATATTTCCTTTTCGATGTCATCTACCAAGAAAAGTGAGTATGGGAAGAGTTAGAATTTAGGTACAATGCTAACTATGAAGACAAGGAAGAACAACCCACTAAGCATTGTCGTCTCTCAGTTATAAGTATCGAGAGCATCTACAAGCTAATACTTCTCATCAGTGAGTAAAATTTGTAATAAATCTTGAATAAATAAATTAAAATTATTATTGTTTATTACGATGTCTGCTCTGAATTTGCTTATTTCTGATGCTTAGTTACTTAAAGGGTCCAATTTTGTGGCCTGGAAAACAAAAATGAGGATAATCCTTCAGTTTGAAGGATTATGGGGCATCGTGACCAGATCTGTGACCACTCCCACAGCCCCTGATGAATTAATAAAGTATGAAATGGCTAGTGCCAAAGCCTTGATACTGATAATGCTCAGTATCAGTGACGATGTGCAAACACATGTTTAAAATGTGGAGAAACCAAAGGAATCCTGCGATAAGCTAACAACAATTTATGAAGCCAAAAATTAGACTAAGATCCTCCATCTTCAGTCAAAGCTGCACACCCTCTCTATGGGGTCAGATGAGAAATTTGAAGAGTTCTTACATCGTGTGGCTGAGCTGTGATCACAGTTATTAGTGCTTGGTGAAATGGTGGATGAAAAACTTCTCGTATCAATCACCTTGAGAGCAGCTCCCTTCTCAATTCTGAGTGTTTGTTATGACACTTGAATGTATCTAAACAAATAGTGGCATTCGAAGAACTTGTGAATTTTCTGCAGCAGGAAGAAGCCATCAATTCATCCCAAGAAGAGTCTCAAGATAAATCCCTATTCTCAAAGCCATACCATGGCCAAAAGAATTGGAAGGGTCCCTCAGAGAAGCCACATCAAGCACAACCAAAACAACAAGCAGAAAGATAAAAAGTCAAAGAGGTGGTGTCACATTTGTAGAACCAACACTCATGACACTGATCATTTCTGGTACAATAGCTTGAAACAAGGGTCTTTAAGTCAAACAAGCACATCAGGGTGTGAAAATTTTCAAAAGTCCAAATGACGTCCCTGCTGGAGAAAGCACAAGGGACATCTCACATTCCAACAAGAAAATGAATCTTATAAGGAGACATCAAAAGGATCCCATCATGGTAAGAACCTTGTACTTCATCTTTCATACTTCACAACCCACGAAGAGAGTCTGGTTGATAGACTCCGGTGCAAGTAAGCACATGTCAGGTGACAAGGATCTGTTTGATTCACTCGATGAACAATCCACTGGAGATCACGTTCGGATAGAAGATGATAAAAGAGTATGTTGTAGAAGGAATAGGTAGAGTCACCATCCCTCTAGGACCATGAAAATGTACGCTTACAAAGGTACTATATGTTCTTGGATTGACTAGTAACCTCCTGTCAGTAACTCAACTATTTAATTATCACCTGAAGGTAGAATTTCTTGTCCAAAATGGCATCAAATCATGTTTGATCTCATGATAAGGTAAGATTATTGCTAGAGAATTTCTAAAAGATAAGTTATTTGCTTTAGATACGGTTTCATCTTCTGCAATATCTTTATCTGCATCAACAGTACAATCTACTACACTTTGGAATTTTAGATATGGACACTTGTTGACTAGTTCATTCCATCAAATGAGTTCAAAAGAAATGGTTCATGGACTACCCAAATTATCCAATTCCTTACCTATTTTCCCTGGCTTTCTTATAGGAAAACAACATAGGGATCCAATTCAGGAAAGCACCTTCCATGCCAAGAAGCATCTGGAGGTAGTTCATACCGATCTAAACGGCCCTCTACCTGCTTCATTTTTAGGATACAAGTACTTCCAACTGTTTGTGGATGACCACTCCCACAAGATGTGGGTGTTTTTCCTGAAGAAGAAAATTTAGGCTCTTCAACATTTCCATAACTTCTATCATCATGTTGTGAAAGAGACCGGAAAACCAATTCTTCTACTACACTTAGATCAAGTGGGGAATTCACATCAAACAAGTTCTTGGCATTCCTAAACCAACAAGGTGTAAAGCAGAACCTGACTACTCCCTACACGCCCCATTAGAATGGCATTGTTGAGTGTTGCAATCACACAGTGATGGATATGGCTCACTGCATGCTAGAAGAATGCTATTGGGCTGAAGTGATACAAACAGCTATATATCTTCTCAACAGGGCACCAACAAAGATTCTACAAAATAAAACGCCAGAATAGGTATGGAGTGGTAGAAATCCATCAATTTCTCATTTGTGAGTATTTGGCTGCACAACATACATGCATGTCCTAACACCTAAGAGAAAGAAGGTTGAGCCAAAGACACTCCCATGTATCCTACTTGGCTACAACACTACCTCAAAAGCATATCGTCTCATGGATCCTGAGAAAAAGAAAATATACTGAGAGTCAGGACATGGTTTGTGATGAGTCATCCTTTGACTCTGTAGTGACATCAAAAGATCCATTACCAACCACCTCTCACCGACTAGTCCCTTTGAATCAGATGAACAACCAGAGGAGACTACTCAGAGAAAAGAAATGTTGCCAGGAGAGCTATTTGTTGACCTTGAAGAACTAGAAAATGTGACTCCACATCAATCCACGGTAACGACGCAGTTCTTCTCAAAAGCAGCCAAGTTCTCATCCAAAGTGGGTACAAAGCACCATCAAGGAATCACATTTGCAACAACTCCCAGATACATCATCCGGAGTCAAAACAAGGAGTCAAACAAGAAATGAGGTAAACTTTAGACTCATGAGTTCACTGATTAATATCTCTAAGCCTGAAAATGTTCATAAAGCACTTAGTCAACCTCAGTGGAAGGAAGCCATGAATACATAATATGACTCACTTATGAAAAATTGGACATGAGAACTTGTCGATCTTCCTACAGGAAAGAAACCCATAGGCTGCAAATGGGTTTTCAAGAACAAAATATAAGGCAAACGGATCCATCAACAAACATAAAGCATGTCTTATAGTAAAAGGATATGCTCAGAAAGAGGGTGTTGACTATGAAGAAACCTTTGCACCCACTGCAAAGATCAAGACCATCAGAGTTGTTTGCACACTAAAAACATAGAACAGATGGAGACTTTCAGCAGATGGATGTCAAGAGTGCTTTCCTAAATGGTGATATGAAAGAAGAAGTGTACATGACCCAACCTGAATAGGATTTGTTGATGAAGAGCATCCTAAGAAGGTATGTCATCTCATCAAATCATTGTATGGACTGAAACAAGCTCCAAGGGCATGGTATATCAAGATAGACGATCACCTTTTGCAACATGGGTTCACTCGTAGCCCCTCATATTCAAATTTTTATATAAAGAAGGTAGGAAAGGAAATTGTCATTATTGTTGTGTATGTAGATGATCTTGCGATCACTAGCATTTTAGAAGACCAGGTTGATATTGTGAAGAATGATCTCAAAATAACCTTCGACATGACAGATTTGGGGTACTACATTATTGTCTTGGCTTGGAAATATGGCAAAAGGAGCATCAAATTTTTGTCTCCCAGATAAAGTATGCCAAGACACTCCTGGAAAATTACATAATGTCTGATTGTAAACCTATATCCACTCCCATGGAGAAATGCTTACAACTTTCAAGATTCCAGGATTCACCTCAAGTAGATGTTACTCTCTATAGGAAAGTTGTTGGAGGACTCATCTACTTGACATATACTAGACTAGATTTATTCTATGTTGTTAGCTATCTTTCCATATTCATGCAGGAACCAAAGAAATGTCACTAGAATGCAACAAAGCATGTTTTGAGGTATGTCTAAGGTATAGTTGATTATGTTCTTGAATATAAGAAGAATGATCAATTCTTCTTATAGGAATACGTCGACTCGGACTACATTGCCAGATCTGTTGATGATAGGAAGTCAACTACAGGATACATATTTCATCTCGGATCTAGTACCTATCTCATGGATAAACAAGAAGCAGAATGTTGTTTCTATCTCATCCACAGAGGCAAGAATATCTCGCCACACGAGGAGCTGTGCGAAGCGATATGGTTACATCGCATTTTGGATGACTTGGAAATTCCTTGAAAAAATATCTCCTATTCTCTATTACGATAACCAGAGTGTGTTGAAGCTCGTGCAGAATCATGAATGAACAAAGTATATTGAGATTGATTGTCATTTTATTTGAGATCACGTCTTGAACCATCACATTCAGCTCTAGTACTGTCCTACAGAAGCACAAGTTCCTGCAATTCTCACAAAATCTCTTGGAAAAGTGAAATTTGAACTTTTTAGGGGTCACATTTGCAAGAATAATGTAATAAGGGGGGAATGTTAGCATAAAGATATGTAGGATTTATTTTATATAATTAGGAGATTTTGTTTCTTGTTTATTCCATTATTCTCTCATAGAAAATAATCTTTCCTTACATTGTGGAGAGTATTGTTAGCTATCCTTCCTATAGATATTGTATCCACTTCTTGAATAAGATAGAATAATAAGAGATAAAAAATCTCTATTCTCTCTCCTCTATTACTGCCTCACATTCCCCGTATTTGGATGCGTCGCATATGCACATGTACCTGAAGAGATAAGAAGAAAGTTGGATAATAGAGGTGAGAAATGTGTTTTTTTGGGTATTTATAAGATACAAAGGCTTATCAGTTGTTCAATCCAAACACTAAAAAACTTATAATCAGTCGTGATGTACAATTTGTTGAGAATGAAGCATGGAATGGAAGTATAGAAAAGATAATAAGTATAGAAACAGCTAATTCACATGATGATATGGGTGCTGAAGTGTTAGAAAAATAAGGTATTCCTCAATAAATACCCTCTTTCACTTCTGTAAATTCACCACAAGTTATAGCATAAGCCACACCACCATCTACGAAAAGGATATCTTCAAGAAATTAGAATTTTACAGAAGAGCAAAACAGTTCACCAAGAACACCAGCCACGAAACCTTTGGAAAACAGTCCATCAAACTTATCTAATAGTAGCAGTTCACTAGATCCAACATTGACATGTTTATTGCAGAAAAAACCAAGGAGTTTAAGAGATACTTATGAATATGATTTTAATATTAAAACTGAAAATTCTTTTTCTATATTTTCTTTATTTTCTTAATCTTTTGATCCAACGTCTTTTTATGAAGCAATAAAATATGAATCATGTGTAGAAGTTATGGATAAAGATATTGAAGCTATTCAGAAGAATAACACTTGTGAGTTAGTGGATCGTCTTCAAGGAAAGGTCCTCATAAGCGTGAAATTGATTTATAAAACCAAGCATGACATGGAAGGTAAAGTGCTGAAGCATAAGGAAATATTGGTTGCTAGAGGTTTCACTCAACATCCTAGCATTGATTACAATGAAACATTTTCTCTTGTAACATGTTTGGATACGATGAGAACCACTTTGACCATTACAGCTCAAAACAAGTGGACAATTTTTCAAATGGATGTGAAATAAACATTTTTAAATGGTTATCCTAAAGAAGAGGTTTATATACGATAGCCAAAAAGATATAAAATTACAGGTCATTACGAGAAAGTATAAAAACTAAAGAAGGTGTTTTACGGACTCAAGCAAGATCCTAGAGCATGGTTGGAGTGCCCGCTTAAACAACCCACTTGAGACCAAAGAAACAACCTAGGGTTGGCTAGAAAATTATGGAATAATTTTTTTTTATTAGAAGTGTCCACAACCAAGTTGCAAGACTACCATTTCCACTGGCAAGTTCTGGAAAAAAACAAATTTTGTCAAAACACACATTTCCTTTATTAACTAATATCAAGTTCACAAGGTTCCAATTTTAGGGTTAGATGTTTTAGTTAGGTTCCGGGAGTAATTTACCCCCATACCCACTCTCTAGAAGGCTCTAAGTTTTAACTATATTTTTCTCATACTTAACTCTTCCAAAATTTCCTGAAACCATTCCCAATGGATAGAAAACTTTCTCACCTTTCCGGTGATAGAAAGAAGTCCTCCTAACTCCTTGTAGAACTCAAGATATGGCCGGGCGGAGTTTTGGGGCTAAATTTTCCCCAAGGGGAAAACGTGTCAAGAGGTGGAGCAAGCACCTTCAACGGATTGGTGGGTCACGGGGCAGCTTGGGGAATTTTTCCCATTGCGCGGCATAAAGGAAAAATTTCCTCCATGCCTCCGCGGATCCTTGGTGGACACATGTTGAGTGTTGGCGCAAAGCGGAAAAGGGGTAAGGAGTTGGTGGAGTAGTGGAGAAGATTGCCAAATTTTTCCAAAGGGAGAATGAAAGGGAAAAAGGGGTGCGCGGGTCCGCGCACCCACGAAAGAATAAAATTCCAAGGTGGGGTGGAAAAACGAAGCCGCGGGGGAAATTTTCAAAATTTTCCAAAGGCCAAAAACACAAGGGAACCGAATTGGTTTTTTCCCATGCCGACGTCGTTATGCCACATGTCACTCAGGGATTGGCATGGGGAAAACGGATGGCAAAAAACCTAAGGCATTAAGCCAAAATAGTTTCAAAGTCCAAAAAGCTCGCACGGTCCCGCTAGTCCACGAAAGGAGGGATTCCAACTGAGGTAGGGTTGCAGGGCCGCAAAGACAGAAGGGAAAATTTGCCATAGGAGGAAACAAAAGCACTAAGTCCAAAATCCACCCACACACCCGTCCTGACACGTGTTAGCATGTGATTGGCCACGGGTGAGTGGGGATGCGGGAGAAAGTGGGAAAATTTCCTAAGGCAAAATTTTTAAAAGGACAAGTTTAAATTTGGTCCGCCCCTCTGAGGTGCCACATGGCGGGTCCCAATTGGTTACAAGATGGAGGGGGCTACATAATTTTTGTGGAAATTTTTCCAAAGTTAAAAATTAAAGTTCAACAGTTAGATTTATTATTATTATTATTATTATTATTTGAAGGCCATATTGAAGTAAAACTTCAAATGGCCATAACTTGAGCTAGAGAGCTCATTTTTGGGAAAACAAGGAATTTTTGGAAAGCTCTCGATACCCTATTTACACATAAAGCATAAAATTTATATTTTGTTAAATTTTAAAGGATAAATTTTACAAAAACGATCTACATGATTTTAATTTACAACCTGGTAATTTCCAACTTTCAATTTTGATTAAATTCGGTTTCCTCCTTTACTGAACATGTAAAACAGACATGGATGATTTATCTCAAGAGGGTTTAGAGTGTTTTAGAGAATTTGATTTGTTTAATTGATTTAAAATTTTATTTTTCCAACAATTGACAGAAAAACGATTGTTAGAGGGATTGTTTTCAAATTAGCAATGGTTAAGCTGTTTTCTTGAGATTTCTTTGTCAATTTGGGTTCATTTGTGAACCAACATACTAAATTTTAACATCTCCAAGTTAATTAATGTGTGCAGGTTTGAACTATTCTTTTTTATCAAAATTCACCAGTTTTAAAAGTCACTATGCCAGTGATCAAATTTTTAAAGGATCTATTTATAAATTTTATCATTTAAGTGTAACAAATTATTCCAAATCTAGTCTAATACATTTAATAGATTCAATCAACCATTTAATAGCAATTATACAAATCTTGATTTCTAAATTTCAACTCTTTTCGAAGAGGACAAAACACTATCTTTTCCTTCATACGCATTCTTCTTTCCAACAGAGATTTTAATTCACAATAGCAATTCAATTCCAATACAATCATGTAAGTTTGAGAAGGTAGTGCATTCCTTTATTGATTTCCAGCAAAAACTTTACAATTTATCTCTTTCTTGTGACTTCAAAATACAATATATAATACATGTAACATTCTTCACATTCATTTTCAAAATAGAGAATGGAATATAACTTTTTACATTTCACATTTCAATTTCAATCTCTCATCATCAATACAACTATCTTCTCATTGCAAATAATTGTACAAATCATCCACTACAAAGTGGGAAGGATTATAATAAACTTGCTCATAAGAAGGTAATGTCAAACTGTACAATTCTTTTGCTCCAAAACAGCAACACGCTGGTTTTCTTCATCTTCTAACTAGATCACGACAAAAAAATAGGGGGAAAGGAAACACTCTCCACCCAACCAAGACATCCAATGAAAGGAGAATCCTTCCTTCATCATTGGCCCTAGAGCCCCAACCAAGATACAATAAAGATGCAATTCAACCATGGCAACAACTAGCTTGCACAACACAGCATTCTTTCACATACACATTTTTTTCAAACACAATGCAACAAAAAAAAACATCAGTTCACAATTACATTTAGAACATTTCAAAGTTGAACTCAGGATTGATCTTGTAAGCCAAAGGAGTAAAGCCTATGGGGAAGCTACTTATGCCTGCCAATTGGGAATTGGGCATCCACCAAATACAGACTACCAAGTAATTAATCACACACATTTCCTTATGCCCCCCACAAAGTAAGAAATGCAAGCTATTTATTTTCCAAGGTGGATCCCAAACCCAAACTACCTCCGCAATTTTAATTCATTTAAATATTAAACATATGATCTCCTCACATTAAACTATCACAATTAATTAATTAAAAGAAGAGAACACATTACAAATAAAATACATACAACACTAAATAAACATAAACCATATCAACAAAAATATGGTCACATATAAAGATGATCCCCCCATAAAATCTCTAACAAAACAACACACAACATAATAAAACAAGTTGCCATGGTGACCTTGTCGAATTCACCTAGAATTCTATTTTGGTTGGTCTTTGATCCCCGATGTTTTGTTGTGATATTTTTAACCTGCAAAATATAAATACCTCCTTCAACCTCGTGGCCATATCAGAACATCCAATATGATACAAATAGAATCACTAAATCAACTATATAATGAATCACAACAATGTCGAAGTAACAACTACATCATTTGTATTTTTAATCCATAACTATATCATTATCTTAAAATACCCATTTTCTAGATCTATTCATAATATCCAAAATCACATGTCTAAGCAATATCCATAAAACATCCATGTCAAATAATATATCATCATCTTCATATAAGGTGTCTCTAGTCATCATCATGCATCGTAATCAAATCGAAATCCGTAACAATCCATAATCCAATGTCTAACAACATACTAAATCAAAACATAGTAATTTCTATAATGAAAACTTCAGTATCAACATAAGCATCAAAATTTGTCAAAGGGAAGTGGGCACTACATCCCCCTCCCCTTAGACTCGACTTCCTCCTGGAAGTCACTAGAATAAATGTGGAAAATACACTCGTAATGAAGTAGCATCCTCTCAGGTAGCTACAGTCTTGTCATATTTGTCCCACTGCACCCGAACCTAATTAACCTCTCTACCTCGAAGGCCTAGGGTCCTACAGTTTAGGATGTAAATGGGCTCCACCATCACCTGCCCCTGATCCTGCACCTGCAATGATGTCCATCCAACACATGAGACATATCTGCAATATATATCCTAAGAAACGACACATGAAACACATCATGTATGTGAGACAAGCTGGGTGGCAATGCTAGATGGTAGGCCAAATGGCCAATACACTCCAAGATCTCAAAAGGACCAATGAATCTAGGAGCTAAATTAGAACCTTTTCCATAACAGATAGGGCTCTTGTGTGGCCTAACATGAAGGAACACTTTCATGCCCACATCAAAGCTGCGATCGATCCTATGTTGGTCCGCATACTTCTTGTGCCTCCTGTAATCTCTACCTGATCAACTCTACCTAATGCTCCCTCCTGTAATCTCTACCTGATCAACTCTACCTAATGCTCCATGTCCTATAGAAGAGCTGGTCCAAGAGATAATCTGTCCTCTAACCTGTCCCAGCTAAGATGTGTCCTGCACTCTCTACCATACAAAGCATGAAAAGGAGCCATGCCTATAGAACTATGAAAACTGTTATTGTAGGCAAACTCCACTAAGTACATGTACTCCTCTCACTTAGACCGTTGATCCATCACATACATCCTCAGCATATCCTCTAAAATATGATTCACTCACTCGGTCTATCCATCTGTCTCAGGGTGATATGCCCTGCTGAAGCTGATCCTCGTCTCGAGGACATACTGCATGGAGGTTCAGAAATGCGAAGTGTACAAAGGATCGCGGTCACAAATGATCTTCCACAAAATCCCATGCAACCTGACAATCTCATCCAAATATACTCGTGGCATTGTGCTAGTGGTATAAGTGGTCTTCACCAGAGAAAAGTGAGCCACTTTTGTCAATTTCTCAACCATGACCATAATGGTATCATGGTGATATCTCGACATAGGGAGCCCAACAATGAAATCCATGGAAATGGTATCTCACTTCCATTCCACAATGGCATGAGGATAAAGAAGGATTTCTAGATGCTGATGCTTGGCCTTAACCCTCTGGCACTCTAAACACTATGACACAAACTAGGCCACATCTCTACAAATTCCTCTCCAATGATATAACTGTCGTAAAGTGGCGTGCATCTTCTTCACCCCGGGATGGGCTGAATAGGTTGCACGATGTGCCTCTACCGGGATGTCCTACCTCAAGCCTACATCTCTGGGAACATATATCTAGCCTCTATTCCTAAGAAGACCATCTGCCTCTAAGGAATAACCATCAAACTTCCCCTCAAGGGGTCTCTGTGACTCGATCTCTACTCACACTACAATGTAGAAGTTTTCAAGAGGAAGCTGCTGAAGAATCTTGCTCTACAAATCTGTGCTCACTGAGGTGGCCATAGCCACATGCCTCTGTCTACTGAGAGCAACTGCTACCACATTCTCCTTCCCCTTCACATGCTCAATCTCCATGTCATACTCACAAAGAAACTCCATCCAACACCACTAACGAGCGTTGAGATTGGGTTGCGTGAAGAGGTGGCGAAGACTCAAATGATCAGTCCTAAGTGTGAATCTTCATCCACGAAGAAAATGTCTCCATCTAACCAAAGCATGCACAACTTTTGCAAGCTCAAGATCATGGGTCAGATAATTAAGCTCGTGATCCTTGAGTTTACGAGACTCAAAAGCTACTACTCAGTCATCCAGCATCAACACACCTTGAAGCCCTACTAACAAAGTATTTGTGCAAATGAAGAACTCACCCTGTGGATCCGGCACTGCAAGAATAGGTGCTGAAGTGAGGATCTCCTTTAGTGTCCTAAAGGCATACTCACATCTATCCAACCAAAAAAAATTCTTCCCTTTCCTCTGAAGGGAAGTGATAGGGTGTGTAATTCGAGAGAAGTCCTGAAGAAATATCCAGCAGTATCCTGCTAATCCCATGAAGTTGCACACTTCGGTCACTGTAGTGGGTGCTGGCCAATCCATAATGGCTCTAATCTTGGAAGGATAAACTATGATACTTTCCCCATAAATGATATGGACCAAATACTGCACCTTTGTCTTAAAATAAAGCACACTTCTCTAAGTTCCTGTAAAGGTACTACTCAAAAAGACAATGAAGAACCTGGCGAAGGTGCCCCTCATGCTCCTCACGTGTACATGAGTATATCAAAATATCATCTAGGAAGATGAGCACGAAGTGATCTAAGAATTTTCTGAATACCCCATTCATCAAACTCATAAACATTGCAGGGGCATTCGTCAAACCAAAAGGCACCACTATGAACTCATAGTGCCCATATCTAGTACGAAAGGTGGTCTTATCAATATCCACCTCCGAAATCCTCAACTGATGGTAGCCTGACTTAAGATTAATCTTAGAGAAAATTGTGGCTCCCTTCATCTGATCAAACAATTCATCAATACGAGGAAGAGGATAACGATTCTTAATCATTACCTTGTTCAACTGGTGGTAATCAATAAACAACTGCAAGGATCCATCATTCTTTTTCACAAAGATCACTAGTGCACCCAAGGGGATACAGTAGGATGGATAAGGCCCTTCTCCAAAAGGCCCTCAAGTTGTAACTTAAGCTCACAGAGCTCTAGGGTGGTCATTCGATAAGGTTCTCATGAGATAGGCTCTACTCTAGGAACTAGGTCTATATGAAAATCAATCTCACATGGGGGTGGTAACCCCAGTAGCTCCCCAGGAAAAACATCAGAGAACTCTCTCAATATGGGATGATCATCTAGTGATGGTCCACTAGACCCATCCTCTGATCTATCACTGACTGTAATAGCATACATCTGACAACCCCGTAGCACACACCACTTAAGCTGCATAGCGGAGATAGTGAAAATGGAAACGGGTCTCCTGATCCCTAAAATAACTAACTCAACTCCCAAATCATCTACATAAGATATAGTCTTGTGATAACAATCCATCCTGGCCCTATGTGCAGATAACCAATCCATACCCAAAATGACTCCATACGAGCCCAAAGGAAGGATACAAAGATATGAGGTAGTGGTGAAAGGTCCCAAATCCAATACACAATCCTTAACTAAGGAGTCTACAGAGATCTTAGCTCCAGAAGCCATCTCGACATCCCAACTGAGACCCTTCCTAAAAGCCACCACCCTGCATCGCTCTACTAAAGATGGTGTAATAAAAGAATCGAAACAACCAGAGTCCAACAATACAGAGGTAGGAATACCACCAATGCTACCTATGGTCTCAATGACTATGCTCTAATGTTCTACTTGGTGGTTCTCAATCCTATGGCTACGTAAATCATGTGGCTACATCCCATGCCACCAATAGTTGGCTCTCACATCTGTGCCTTACCCTTGTTGTTAGGGTTCTGTGGGAAATCTCTACAAAAGTGTCTGGTAACTCCACAACCAAAACATCCCCCTGATCCACCCCAATGAGTAGCACCTCCAATAGGTTCCCTAGAAGTCTTTGGCATGGATCCTGATGATCTGGTTGCAATCTGCTATGGCCTCTACTTGCAAGATCATACTGACTAAGCTCTAGGTCCACCCTATGTCCTGATGGGACCCCTAGGAGGAGGCCCCATACTATGACCTCTCTATGTATCGGCTCTCTGTGGAGCTCTATGAGGTGGGCGGGACTGTTGCTATTGCTGCTATGGCCTAAAGTATCATTGTGTTGTACCCTGACCACCACGAGGAAGAGGTACTAAACCTCTCGATCTACCATCCTGCATCTGATGTATGCGGGTCTGGAATCGGTCTCTAGCCTGTTGGGTCTTACCCCGAGTCTCCTCTACAATGTTGTCCTTCTCAATGACCTCTGCTAATGTCTAGAGATAATGAATCCACACTGCACATCCGATATCCAAATCCAGGCCTTGGATGAACTTGTGAATTCGCACCTGCTCATCCTGCATATACTCTACATGCTGGAGTAGATCCAAAAATCTACTCTCATAATCTGCTATAGAAAGAGAAGCCTATCAGAGGTCATGGAACTCATTGATCCTCTATTGGATGAACCTCCATGATAAATACCTACTCCTGAATCTCTCCTCAAATAGCTCCCAGGTCACTGTCTCTGAATCTACATGGAGCTTCTGCTTCTTTATCCTCCATCACACTCCTCCATCCCTCAATAAATGGATCGCAACACAAGCTTTCATGTTGCAAGAACAAGGACAAAGCTTGAAGCAACCGCTCAAGCTCACTAGCCCAGACTCTACCTGGAATCCACCTATATCACCTGAGTAATGTGAGGGCCGGACCTTTAGGATCTCCTTGATGTGATCCACAGCTATGGTCTATAGGCCTATAGGTCTCTCTACACGCTCATCCCTAAGCCTAGGGCTTCGAGACCTCTCTCTATGCTCTGGAACTCTATCACCCTGCCTCCTAGGTGGTGACTCTGCTCTAGCTGACTCCACATGGGAGTTCTCTCCTCTATGCTCCTCGCTGAGTCAAGGAGATACCTAAACCTCGATAGAAGGGGCTCTATCATGAGTAGCTTCCTGTCCTCCAACTAATCCTCTGCATAGAGTGGCATTGACATCCTTAAGGGTCTATAGAATCTGATTTAGAACGGCTGTTACACCCTGATCTAATTGTGGTGGTGGTGGTGGTGGATTTGAGTCTCTGTGAAGGTTCCTCTCACTCCATCTAAGCCTCCTACACAAACCAAAGCGAGAGTTAGTTCATTTTGCTAAGTTTATACAACTTCCATGTTTACTAAAATATACAAATTCTAGATAAGTTGTTTTCTAGATTTACAAGTGTAATAGGTTTAAGTTTTCATGTCTCAAGTTTTTCCTAGTGTGCCCAAGGGTCCAATCCTTTGAACCATCGCTCTGATACCAAACTGTAGTGCCCGCTTAAACAATGTAATTGAGAACAAAGAAACAACCTAGGGTTAGCTAGAAAAATTATGGGATAATTTTTTTTTTTAATTGAAGTGTCTACAACCATATTGCAAGACATCAGTTTTCACTAACAAGTTCTGGAACAAGACCAATGTACCACAACATATGTTCCCTTCTTTAACTAATAACAAGTTCACAAGAATTAAATTTTAGGGTTATATGTTTTAGTTAGGTTCAGGGAGTAATTTACCCCCATACCCACTCTCTTGCAGGCTCTGAGTTTTAACTGTATTTTTTCTCATACTTAATGCTTCCAAAATTTCACTAAATCATATCCATTGGATAGGAAATTTTCTCACCTTTCTATGATATAAGGAAGTCCTCCTAACTCCTTAAAGAACTCAAGATATGAGCGGGTGAAATTTTTTAGGTCAAAATTTCCCCTAGGGGGACATGTGTCAAGAGGGTGGGGGAAAGCACCTTCAACGGGTTGGCGGGTCACGGGGTGGCTTGGGGGAAATTTTTCCCATCACATGAAACAAAGGCAAAAGTTCTTCCACGCCTCTATGGGTCCTTGGTGGACACGTGTCGAGTTTTGGTGCAAATTGGAAAAGGGGTGAGGGGGTTGGTAGAGCGGAAGAGAAGATTGCTGAATTTCACCGAAGGGGGGGAATGAAAGGGAAAAAGGGGTGTGCGGGGTCTGCGTGCCCGTGAAAGAAGAAAATTTCTAGGCAGGGCGGAAAAACGAAGCCGTGGGGAAAATTTTCAAAAGGAAAAAAATTGAAAAGGATAAGGGGTCTGCCCTCCCTACTGCCAGCCCAAGGTGCCATGTGGTATTTCTCATTGGTTGCGGGCTAGCGAGGCCAAAGTGAATTTTTTTCCCAAAATTTTCAAAGGGTAAAGGGGGTTGAAAAGAAACTGCGCCTCCACTGTAGCTCTAATAGGACACGTGGTGCCCTCTGATTGGATGCAAGCCGGCGGAGGAAAATAGAAAAATTTTCCCGAACAAAAATTTGTCCAAAAACTTTTCTAAGGCACAATGACGGGAAATTTTTGGGTTGCGGGCCCACGAAACTTAAAGGAAAATTTTCCCAAATTTTTCCTGCCAAGGCACAAAAACTTCAAAGTGCCATAACTTGAGTTAAAAAGATCATTTTTTGGGCAAACAAGGACTTTTTGGAAATATCTCGATGCCCTCTTTTCAGAACAAACATAAAATTTACTTTTTGATGAAGTTTAATAGGTCAATTTTACAAAAAAGATCTACTGGATTTTAATTTGCAAGCTGGTAATTTCCAACTTTCATTTTTCGGTTTCCTCCTTCACTCAATATGTCAAACAGACATGGAGAATTTATCTAGGAAGGTTTTAGAGTTTTTTTCATAAAGTTAATTTGTCTAATTGATTCAAAATTGTATTTTTTTTTACAACAAGTGACAGAAAATGATTGTTAGAGGGATTGTTTTCAAATTAGCAATGGTTAAGTTGTTTTCTTAAGATTTCTTTGTCAATTTGGGTCCAGTTGTGAACCAACATACTAAATTTTAACATCTCCAAGTTAATAAAAGTGTGTAGGTCTGAACTGTACATTTTTATTAAAATTTACCGGTTTTAAAAGTCATAATGCCAGTGATAAATTTTTTTAAAGGATCTATTTATCAATTTCATCATTTAAGTGTAAAAACTTATTTATAATCTAGACTAATACATTTTAACTGATTCAATCAACCATTTAATATCAATTATACAAAACCTAATTTCCAAATTTCAACTTGTTTCGAAGAGGACAAAACACTATCTTTTCCTTCATACGCATTCTTCTTTCCAATAGAGATTTTAATTCACAATATCAATTCAATTCCAATACAATCATGCAAGTTTGAGAAGGTAGAGCATTCCTTTATTGATTTCCAACAACAACTTTACAATTTATCTCTTTCTTGTGACTTCAAAATATAATATGTAATACATATAACATTCTTCACATTCCTTTTCAAAACAATAGAATAGAATATAACTCTTTACATTTCACATTTCAATTTCAATATTTTATCATCAATACAAGCATCTTCTCATTACAAATAATTATACAAATCATCCACTTCAAAGTGGAAAGGATTACAATAAACTTGCTTATAAGAAGGGACTTTTAAACTGTACAAATCTTTTGCTCCAAAACAGCAACACGCTGGTTTTCTTCATCTTCTAACTGGATCACAACTAAAATAGGGGGAAAGGCAATGCTCTCCATACCAAACAAGAAATCCAATGAAAGGAGAAGCCTTCCTTCATCATTGGTCCTTGAGCCCCAACCAAAACACAATAAAAGATGCAATTCAACCATGACAATAACTGGCTTCCACAACACAACATTCTTTCACATACACATTTTTTTCTAAAACACAATGCAACACAAAACAAACAACAGTTCACAACCTACATTTAGAAACATTTCAAAGTAGAACTTGGGCTTGATCTTGTAAGAAAAAGGAGAAAGGCCTATGGGGGAAGCTAGTTTATGCCTCCCAAATGAGAATTGGTCATCCACCAAAACAAACCGCTAAGTAATTCATCACACACATTTCCTTATGCCCCCCACAAAATCCCTCCTTATTCCCCTCACATATTTCCTTATGCCCCTCCACAAAGTAAGAAATGAAAGCTATTTCTTTTCCAGAGGTGGATCCCAAACACAAAATCCCTCCACAAAACTCTGATGCCAATGACATTTCCTTATGTGCCCCCTCAAAATAATTCCGCATAGCCTTCTCCTACACCTTCCCTAAGGCAGTCTACCCAACCAACTTAAAAATAAAACAAAACATGCATTTTCCACACAACATAGCAAGAAAATAACATAAATAAAAGAGAGTTAAATTCCTACCTCTCCATGGTTATTTTGGTATCCAAATAGCAAGCTATAATGCGAAAACACAGTCCAAAATAGTGAGCTCCCAAGCATGCAAAGCTATGTCCAAAACTTTCTTAAAAAAAACTAGAGCTCCCACAAGAAAATGCGGGCCCTAAGGAAGAATGCAAAAAGGTTCAACAACCCCAAAACAAGAAGAGAGTTTGATATATATAGAAGGTGGAAAGAAGAGGAAGATGTGAACCCATGTAGGATGCCACATCACACATCCTCTCAAATTAACACAAAAGACAAAATCCAAACTCCAAGGCTTAATAAAGAGGTGGGTGAAGAATGACAAGTTACTTGCACACTCCAAAACAGCCCACACCTCAAGGGATAGCCATTAAATTAAAATGTAAGAAAGTGTAATTAAAAACATGCACAAGATGAATAAAATGCATTATAAAAGTCACCAATCACTTCCCCAACCATAAGTATGGTTGGTAACATAAATTTAGAGGCATGGGACAAGTTTTACTTGTCCCACAAGCCTCAAAAAAATAGGCCCCCAAGGTCAAATTCGAATTTCCATGGAGGTAGAGTATTTCTTACTCCAAAATCTGACTTACACAAACTCTTACACCTCTTACACATCCCTTACAAATTAAGTACAAATATCCAACAACTCTAATAATTACTTTCCATATCCCAATTTAATTTATTTAAAGTTTAAACTATATGATCTCTCACATTAATCTATCACAATTAATTAATTAAAAGAAGAGAACACATTACAAATAAAATACATACAACAATAAATAAACATTAACCATATCAACAAAATACACAACCCATGGTCACATATAAATATGATTCCCCCCATGGGAATCTCTAACAAAACAACACACAACACAATAAAACAAGTTGAAATGGTGACATTGTCGAGTTCACTTAGAATTCTATTTTGGTTGGTCTCTGATCCCCGATGTTTTTTTGTGATATTTTTAACCTACAAAATACAAATACCTCCTTCGGCCTCGTGGTCATATCAGAACATCCAATATGATACAAATAGAATCACCAAATCAACTATGTAATGAATCACAACAATATCGATGTAACAACTGCATCATTTGTATTTTTAATCCATAACTATATCAATATCATAAAATATCCATTTTCTAGATCAATTCATAATATCCAAAATCACATGTCTAAGCAAAATCCATAAAACATCCATGTCAAATAATATATCATCATCTTCATATAAGGTGTCTCTAGTGATCATCGTGCATTATAATCAAATCAAAATCCACAATAATCCATAATCCAATGTCTAACAACATACTAAATCAAAACATATTAATGTCTATAATGAAATCAACAGTATCAACATAAGCATCAAAAGATGTCAAAGGGAAGTGGGCACTACACCCCCCTTCCCTTAGACTTGACTTCCTGCTGGAAGTCACTAGAACAAATGCTGAGAAACTACACTCGTGATGAATGGTAGCATCCTCCCAAGTAGTTTCAGTCTCGTCATATTTGTCCCACTGCACCCGAACGTGATCAACCTCTCTGCCTCAAAGGCCCAAGGTCCTGTGATCTAGGATGTGAATGGGCTCCACCATCACCTACCCCTGATCATGCACTTGTAATGATATCCAATCCAACACATGAGATGGATCTGTAATATATATCCTAAGAATCGATACATGAAACACATCATGTATGTTGAGAAAAATCTAGGTGGCAATGCTAGATGGTAGGCCAAAGGGCCGATACACTCCAAGATCTCAAAAGGTCCAATGAATCTAGGAGCTAACTTAGAACCTTTTCCATAACAGATAGGGCTCTTGTGTGGCCTGACATGAATGAACACTTTCATGCCCACATCGAAAGCTATGATCGATCCTATGCTAATCCGCATACTTTAGTCTGCCTATCCTGTGCCTCCTGTAATGTCTACCTGATCAACAATACCTTCTGCTCCATGTCCTATGCAAAAGAGCTGGTCTAAGAGATAATCTGTCCTCTAACCTGTTCCAGCTAAGATGTGTCCTGCACTCTCTACCATACAACGCATGAAAAGGAGCCATGCCTATAGAACTATGAAAACTGTTGTTGTAGGAAAACTCCACTAAGTACATGTAGTCCTCTCACTTAGACTATTGATCCATCACATACATCCTGAGCATATCCTCTAAAATATGATTCACTCACTCAGTTTATCCATCTGTCTTAGGGTGATATGCTGTGCTGAAGTTGATCCTCGTCCCGAGGACATACTGCATGGATAGTCCAAAATGTGAAGTGTACAAAGGATCGCGAGTCACAAATGATCTTCAGTGGAATCCCATGACAACCTGAAAATCTCATCCAAATATACTCATGCCATTGCTCTAGTCAGTATAAGTGGTCTTCATTGGAGAAAAATGAGCCACTTTTGTCAAATTTCTCAACTGTGACCATAATGGTGTCGTGGTGATATCTCGACATTGGGAGCCCAACAATGAAATCCATGGAAATGATATCCCACTTCCATTCCACAATGGCATGATGATAAAGAAGGCTTGTCTGGATGTTGATGCTTGGCATTAACCCTCTGGCACTCTAAACACCATGATACAAATTGGGCCACATCTCTATGAAGTCCTCTCCAATGATATAACTGTCACAAAGTGGCGTGCATCTTCTTCACCCGGGATGGGCTGAATAAGGTGCATGATGTGCCTCTACCAGGATGTCCTGCCTCAAGCCTCCATCTCTGGGAACATATATTTGACCTCTATGCCTAAGAAGACCATCTTCCTCTAAGGAATAACCATCAAAATTCCCCTCAAGGGGTATCTGTGACTTGATCTCTACTCGTACTACAATGTAGAAGTTGTCAAGAGGATGCTGCTGAAGAATCTTGCTCCACAAATCTGTACTCACTCAAGTGGCCATAGCCACATGTATCCATCTACTGAGAGCATTTGCTACCACATTCTCCTTCCCCTTCACATGCTCAATCTCCATGTCATACTCACAAAGCAACTCCATCCAACGCCATTGACGAGCGTTGAGATTGGGCTGCGTGAAGAGGTGGTGAAGACTCAAATGGTCAGTCCTAAGTGTGAATCTTCATCCAAGAAGAAAATGTCTCCATCTAACCAAATCATGCACAACTACCGCAAGCTCAAGATCATGGGTTAGGATAATTAAACTCGTGATCCTTGAGTTTGCGAGACTCAAAAGCTACTACTCTTTCATCCTGCATCAACACACCTTCAAGCCCTGCTAACGAAGCATCTGTGTAAACGAAGAACTCACCCTGTGGATCCGGCACTACAAGAATAGGTGCTAAAGTGAGGCACTCCTTTAGTGTCCTAAAGGAATACTCACATCTGTCTGACCAAACAAACTTCTTCCCTTTCCTCTGAAGGGAAGTGATAGGGTGCGTAATCTGAGAGAAGTCCTGAACAAATATCCAATAGTATCCTGCTAATCCCATGAAGCTGCGCACCTCGGTCACTGTAGTGGGTGTTGGCCAATCCATAATGGCTCTAATCTTGGAAGGATCGACTGTGATACCTTCCCCAGAAATGATATGGCCCAAATACTGCACCTCTATCTGAAAGAAAGCACACTTCTCCAAGTTCTCGTAAAGCTACTGCTCACAAAGACACTGAAGAACCTGGCAAAGGTGCCCCTCGTGCTCCTCACATGTACGTGAGTGTATCAAAATTTCATCTAGGAAGATGAGCATGAAGTCGATCTAAGAAGGTCCTAAATACCCCATTCATCAAACTCATAAACATTGCAGGGGCATTCGTCAAACCAAAAGGCACCACTATGAACTCATAGTGCCCATATCTTGTATAAAAAAGGTGGTCTTATGAATATCTAACTCTGAAATCCTCAGCTGATGGTAGCCTGACTTAAGATCAATCTTAGAGAAAACTGTGGCTCCCTTCATCTGATCAAACAAGTCATCGATACGAGGAAGAGGATAATGATTCTTGATCATTACCTTGTTCAACTGGCGGTAATCAATACACAAATGCAAGGATCCATCCTTCTTTTTCACAAAGATAACTGGTGCACCCCAAGGGGATACACTAGGATGGATAAGGCCCTTCTCCAAAAGGCCCTCAAGCTACAACTTGAGCTCACAGAGCTCTGGGGTGGTCATTTGATAAGGTACTCATGAGATAGGCTCTACTCCAGGAACTAGGTCTATATGAAAATCAATCTCACATGGGGGTGGTAACCCCAGTAGCTCCCCAGGAAAAACATCAGAAAACTCTCTCAAGATGGGATGATCATCTAGCAATGGTCCACTAGACCCATCCTCTGATCTGTCACTGACTATAACAGCATACATCTGACAACCCCATCGCACACACCGCTTAAGCTGCATAGCGGAGATGGTGTGAATGGAAATGGGTCTCCTGACCCCTGAAATCACTGACTCAACTCCCAAATCATCTACACAAGATATAGTCTTGTGATAACAATCCATCCTGGCCCTGTGTGTAGATAACCAATCCATACCCAAAATGACTCCATACGAGCCCAAAGGAAGGATACAAAGATCTGAGGTAGTGGTGAAAGGTCCCAAATCCACTACACACTCCTTAACTAAGGAGTCTACAGAGATCTTGGCTCCAGAAGCCATCTTGACATCCCAACTAAGACCTTGCCTAATGCCACCAGCCTGCATCACTACTACTAAAGATGGTGCAATGAAAGAATTAGAAGAACCAGAATCAAACAATACAGAGGTAGGAATACCACCAATGCTACCTGTGGTCTCAATGACTATGCTCTGATGCTCTATCTGGCAGTTCTCAACCCTGCATAAATCTTGTGGCATGTCCCATGTCACCAATAGTTGGCTCTGACATCTGTGCCTTACCCTTGTTGTTAGGGTTATGTGGGAAATCTCTCCAAAATTGTCCAGTAACTCCACAACCAAAACATCCCCCTGATCCACCCCAATGAGTAGCACCTCCAATAGGTGCCCTAGAACTGTGGCGTGGATCCTGATGATCTGGGTATGGTCTGCTATGGCCTCTGCTAGAAAGCTCCTGCTGACTGAGCTCTAGGTCCACCTATGTCCTGATGGGACCACTAGGAGGAGGCCCCATACTCTGACCTCTCTATTTATCAGCTCTCTGTGGAGGTCTATGAGGTGGGTGGGACTGCTGCTATGCTACTGTTGTGGCCTAAAGGATGGATTGTGTTGTACCCTGGCCACCACGAGGAAGAGGTGATAAACCTCTCGATCTACCATCCTGCATCTAGCTGTATGCAGGTCTGGACTCAGTCTCTAGCCTTCTGGGTCTTACCCCTAGTCTCCTCTGCAATATAGGCCTTCTCGACGGCCTCAGCTAATGTTGGTGGATAGTGAATCCACACTGCACCTCTGATATCCAAATTCAGGCCCTGGATGAACCTATGAATCCACACCTGCTCATCCTACATATACTCTACATACTAGAGTAGATCCAAAAATCTACTCTTGTACTCTGCTATAGAAAGAGAAGCCTATCAGAGGTCATGGAACTCATCAATCCTTTACTGGATGAACCTCCATGATAAATACCTACTCCTGAATCTCTCCTCAAATAGCTCCCAGGTCACTGTCTCTTAATCTACATGGAGCTTCTACTCCTTTTTCCTCCACCACACTCCTGCTCCATCCCTCAATAGATGGATTGCAACATGAGCTTTCATGTTGCTAGAACAAGGACAAAGCTTGAAGCAACCGCTCAAGCTCACTAGCTAGGACTCTACCTGGAATCCACCTGTATCACCTGAGTAATGGGAGGGCCGAAGCTTCAGGATCTCCCTGATGTGATCCGCAGCTATGGTTTGTAGGCCTCTAGGTCTCTCTGCATGCTCATCCCTAAGCTTAGGGCTTCGAGACCTCTCTCTATGCTCGTGGAACTCTATCACCCTACCTCCTAGGTGGTGACTCTGCTCTGGCTGACTCCACATGGGAGTTCTCTCCTCTATGCTCCACGCTGAGTCAAGGAGATACCTGAACCTCGATAGAAGGGGCTCTATCATGACTAGCTACCTGTCCTCCACCTAATCCTCTGCATAGAGCGGCATTGACATCCTTAAGGGTCTGTAGAATCTGAGGGTAGAATGGCTGCTACACCCTGATCTAATGGTGGTGGTGGTGGTGGTGGATTTGAGTCTCTGTGAAGGTTCCTCTCACTCCATCTGAGCCTCCTACACATAACCAAAGTGAGAGTTAGTTCATTTTTCTAAGTTTACACAACTTCCATGTTTACTAAAACATAAAAATTCTAGCTAAGTTGTTTTCTAGATTTACAAGTGTACTAGGTTTAAGTTTTCATGTCTCAAGTTTTTCCTAGTGTGCCCAATGGTCCAATCCTTTGAACCACTCGCTCTGATACCAAACTATAGTGCCCATTTAAACAATGTACTTGAGACCAAAGAAACAACCTAGGGTTAGCTAGAAAATTATGGAATAATTTTTTTTAAATTAGAAGTGTCCACAACCAAGTTGCAAGACTACCATTGCCACTGGCAGGTTCCGGAACAAAACCAATTTTACCAAAACACATGTTTCCTTTATTAACTAATATCAAGTTCACAAGGTTCCAATTTTAGGGTTAGATGTTTTAGTTAGGTTCAGGGAGTAATTTACCCCCATACCCACTCTCTAGCAGGCTCTAAGTTTCAACTTAATTTTTCTCATACTTCACACTTCCAAAATTTCCCTAAACCATTCCCAATGGATAGGAAATTTTCTCACCTTTCCAGTGATATAAATAAGTCCTCCTAACTCCTTGTAGAAATCAATATATGGTCGGGTGGAGTTTTGGGGCTAAATTTTCCCCAAGGGGGACACGTGTCAAGAGGTGGAGAAAGCACCTTCAACGGGTTGGTGGGTCGTGGGGTGACTTGGGGAATTTCTCCCATCATGCAGCACAAAGGAAAAAGTTCTTCCACACCTCTGCGGGTCCCTGGTGGACACATGTCAAGTCCTGGCACAAAGCAGAAAAGGGGTGAGGGGTTGGTGGAGCAGCAGAGAAGATTGCCGAATTTCTCTACAGGGAGAACGAAAGGGAAAAAGGGGTGCATGGGTCCGTGCACCCACGAAAGAAGAAAATTCCAAGGCGGTGTGGAAAAACGGAACCGCGGGGTGAAATTTTAGAAAAATTCCAAAGGCCAAAAAACACAAGGTAATCGAATTGGTCCTTGCCCACGCTGACGCCACGATGCCATGTGTCACTCAAGGATTGGCGCGGGGAAAATGGATGGCAGAAAACCTAAGGCATTAAGCCAAAAAGGTTTTAAATTCCAAAAAGCTCGCGTGGGCCCATGAATCCGCGAAAGGAGGGATTCCAAGCGAGGCGGGGTTGTGGGGCCACGGAGATAGTAGGGAAATTTTTCCAGGGGAGGAAACAAAAGTGCTAAGTCCAAAAATTCTCCCGTGCACCCGTCTTGACACATGTCAGCACGTGATTGGTTACAGGTGAGTGGGGATGCGAGGAGAAAGTGGGAAAAATTTCCCAAGGCAAAATTTTCCAAAGGACAAGTTTAAATTTGGTCCACCCCTTGGAGGTGCCACATGCCAGGTCCCAATTGTTTGCGGGATGGTGGGGGCTAGGAATTTTTGTACAAATTTTTCCAAAGTTAAAAAATTAAAGTTCAATAGTTAGATTAATTATAATCATTATTATTTATTTTTTGTAAGGCCAAATTGAAGTAAAACTTCAAATGGGCATAACTTGAGCTAGAGAGGTTGGTTTTGGGAAAACGAGGACTTTTTAGAAATCTCTCGATGCCCTCTTTGCACACAAAACATAAAATTTATATTTTGATAAATTTTCGAGTGTCAATTTTTAAAAAATGATCTGCAGGCTTTTAATTTACAACCTAGTAATTTCCAACTTGCAATTTTGATTAAATTCAATTTCCTCCTTTACTGAACATGTCAAACAGACATGGAAGATTGATCGCGGGAGGGTTTAGAGTGTTTTAGAGAAGTAGATTTTTTCAATTGATTCAAAATTGTATTTTTCCAACAAATGACAGAAAAATGATTGTTAGAGGAATTTTTTTCAAATTAGCAATGGTTAAGTTTTCTTGAGATTTCTTTGTCAATTTGGGTTCATTTGTGAACCAACATACTAAATTTTAACATCTCCAAGTTAATTAATGTGTGCAGGTTCGAACTGTTCTTTTTTTCTTAAAATTTACAAGTTTTAAAAGTCACAATGCCAGTGATCAAATTTTTAAAGGATCTATTTATCAATTTCATCATTAAAGTGTAACAACTTATTCCTAATCTAGTCTAATACATTTAAATTATTCAATCAACCATTTAATAGCAATTATACAAAGCCTAATTTCCAAATTTCAACTTGTTTCGAAGAGGACAAAACACTATCTTTTCCTTCATACACATTCTTCTTTCCAACAGAGATTTTAATTCACAATAGCAATTCAATTCCAATACAATCATGCAAGTTTGAGAAGGTAGAGCATTCCTTTATTGATTTCCAACAACAACTTTAAAATTTATCTCTTTCTTATGACTTCAAAATATAATATATAATACATATAACATTCTTCACATTCCTTTTCAAAATAGAGAATGGAATATAACTTTTTACATTTCACATTTCAATTTCAATCTCTCATCATCAATACAATTATCTTCTCATTGCAAATAATTGTACAAATCATCCACTACAAAGTGGGAAGGATTACAATAAACTTGCTCATAAGAAGGTAATGTCAAACTGTACAATTCTTTTGCTCCAAAACAGCAACACGCTGGTTTTCTTCATCTTCTAACTAGATCACAACAAAAAATAGGGGGAAAGGCAACGTTCTCCACCCAACCAAGACATCAAATGAAAGGAGAATCCTTCCTTCATCATTGGCCTTAGATCCCGAACCAAGATACAATAAAGATGCAATTCAACCATGGCAACAATTGGCTTCCACAACACAACATTCTTTCACATACACATTTTTTTCAAACACAATGCAACACAAAAAAAACAGCAGTTCACAATTGCATTTAGAACATTTCAAAGCAGAAATCAGGCTTGATCTTGCAGGCCAAAGGAGCAAGGCCTACGGGGGAAGCTACTTATGCCTCCCTATTGGGAATTGGGCATCCACCAAATACATACAACTAAGTAATTCGTCACACACATTTCCTTATGCCCTCCCACCCACAAAATCCCTCCTTATGCCCCCCACAAATTTCCTTATGCCCCACATAAAGTAAGAAATGCAAGCTATTTATTTTCCAAGGTGTATCCCAAACCCAAACTCCCTCCACAAAACTTTGATGCCAATGGCATTCCCTTATGCCCCCCACAAGAATTCCCCATAGCCTTCTCCTACACCTTCCCTAAGGCATTCTACCCAACCAAACAACAAATTAAAAAAAACATGCATTTTCCACACAACACGGCAAGAAAATAACAGAAATAAAAGAGAGTTAAATTTCTACCTCTCCATGGTTACTTTGCTTCCAAACAGCAAGCTTCAAATTCCAAACACAACCCAAGACAGCAACTCACAAGCATGCAAAGCTTTCTCCAAAACTTCCTCCAAAAACAAGAGCTCCAACAAGAAAATGTGCCCCCAAGGAAGAATGCAAAACTGTTCAACAACACCAAAACAAGAAGAGAGTTTGAAATATATAGAAGGGGGAAAGAAGAGGATGATGTGGATCCATGTAGGATGCCACATCAAAAATCCTCTAAAATCAAAACAAAATAAAAAATCCAAACTCCAAGGCTTAATAAAGAGGCGGGTGAAGAATGATAAATTACTTACACACTCCAAAATAGCCCACACATCAAGGGACAGCCATTAAATTAAAATATAATAAAGTGCAATTAAAAACATGCACAAGAAGAATAAAATACATTATAAAAAGTCATAAATTACTTCCCCAACCATAAGTATGGTTGGTAACATAAATTTAGAGGCATTGGACAAGTTTTACTTGTCCCGCAACCCTCCAAAACTAGCCCCCAAGGTCAAATTCGAATTTCTACGGAGGTGGAGTATCTCTTACTCCAAAATATGACTTACACAAGCTCTTACACATCTTACACATCCCTTACAAATTAATTACAAATAGCCAACAACTCTAATAATTACTTACCATATCCCAATTTAATTCATTTAAATTTTAAACATATGATCTCCTCACATTAATCTATCACAATTAATTAATTAAAAGAAGAGAACACATTACAAATAAAATACATACAACACTAAATAAAATAAACCATATCAACAAAAATACACAACCCGTGGTCACATATAAAGATGATCCCCCCATGGAAATTTCTAACAAAACAACACACAACACAATAAAACAAGTTGCCATGGTGACCTTGTCGAATTCACCTAGAATTCTATTTTGGTTGGTCTCTGATCCCTGATGTTTTGTTGTGATATTTTTAACCTACAAAATAAAAATACCTCCTTCAGCCTCATGGCCATATCAGAACATCCAATATGATACAAATAGAATCACTAAATCAACTATATAATGAATCACAATAATGTCTAAGTAACAACTACATCATTTGTATTTTTAATCCATAACTATATCAGTATCTTAAAATATCTATTTTCTAGATCTATTCATAATATCCAAAATCACATGTCTAGGCAATATCCATAAAACATCCATGTCAAATAATATATCATCATCTTCATATAATGTGTCTCTAGTGATCATCATGCATCGTAATTAAATCAAAATCTGCAATAATCCATAATCCAATGTCTAACAACATACTAAATCAAAGCATAGTAATGTCTATAATGAAAAAAACATTATCAACATAAGCATCAAAAGGTATCAAAGGGAATTGGGCACTACAATGGTACCACCGCGTTGATTCTTATCTAATTAAGAAAGACTTTAGTAGGTGCAGCAGGGAGCCTACTTTGTGTATCAAAATGGAAAATGGTAAGATGCTGATTTTTTGTCTTTATGTTGATGATTTAATTTTTATGGGAGACCTTTCTATAAATTCATTTAAGGAAACCATGATGAAAGAGTTTGAAATTACTTACCTTGGTCTGATGAAATAATTTTTGGGAATTAAAGTTAAGCAATCAACTGAAGGTATTTTTATTTCTCAATCAAAGTATGCAAGTGATGTGTTGAAAAGGTTTAATATGCTTAGTTGAGCACCAAGGCATACACCAATTGTTACAGGGTTGAAATTGAGAAAGGAAGATAATGGTTAAAGTGTTGATTCTATATTTTTTAAAAGACTAGTTAGTAGTCTTATGTACTTGACAACAACAATGCTAGACATTATGTATGGAGTGATCATTATTTCGAGCTTTATGGAGTCTCCAAAAGACTCCCATTGGTAATTTGGAAAGAGGACACTCAGGTATGTTTGTGGAACAAAGAATTATGGTATTTTGTCACAAGATGTGAATTAGTTCAAGCTCATTGAGTATATGGACAACGATTATGCTGGAAGCATTAATGATAGGAAAATTGCCTCTGATTATGTTGTTATTTTTGGAACAAGGGTAGTATTTTGGCCTTCAAAGAAACATCATATTGTGACTCTTTCTACAGTGGAATTGGAGTATGTGGAAATGACCAGTGTGGTATGGCAAGACATTTGGATGAGGCGAATGCTAGTTGAGTTGATGCATGAACAAGGAGAAGCAACAAGGATTTATTTTGATAATAAATCATCCATTGCTTTACCTAGAAATCATGTTTTTCATAAAATCAGAAAACACATAGACACTAGATATCATTTCATAAGAGAGATGGTAAATAAAAAGGAGATATATCTTCATAGTTTGTCAGATTACAAGATCAATATGCCGATATTTTTACCAAGCCATTGGTAAAAGATGCATTTGAATATCTGAGAAGTTGTTTAGGTGTCTATGGTGAAGATGAAGTGAAGAATGGAAAATTTTGAAATTGTAGCAATAACTATAGATGACAAAGAATGACAATGAGTTGCTATTAAGGGGGAGTGTTGGAAAAAGTAATCTCAACAACCTGTATTAAATCCACCTTCTGAAAGTTGGGAAAAAGCAAAAGATATGCATTGAAGGAATGTGTAGATTTGATTTCTGACATTCTCTTTCAAAATATGGAAAATGAGTTAATGTTTTATTGTAGGTGCATCTACCACTGACGTTAAGTTGTGAATGAATTAAATTTTTGATTTTATGTATTTCGTTTTAGGGATACATTTTGAAATGTAATAAGAGGAGAAAAATATATAAGTTTGTGGGGAAGAAGAGAAGACCAAATAAGCGAAGCTCTGCTGTAGATTTTAAAAAAATATAAAGACATATTTGTTGGTTTTTAGTGTTGTTTTAAGTTGTCCAATTTTTGTTATATTTCCTCCATTGTTGGGCATTTATTTTGTTCGTTTTATTTATGAACTTTACATTTTCAGTTTTTTGTTTATATTCTACCATTATAGACCTCTTCCCCTGCCTCTTTTCCTTCACAAAGCCCCTCTTTACTTCTGATTTTGAACCTTTGAGGACATGAACTCCTCCATCTGTCATTCTAAGAGTGAACTAAATTAGTTTAGATGGATGTGATCTTATTACTAGATAATAAACATTGTATAAATACTCACAAAATACATTAAATCATAACATGTTTCATCCATTTATCAATAACTTACCTATTGTTTCCTCAATGAGCCTACTTACCTATTCATTTCAGATGCTAAATATGTATAAGGTTCAATACGACAACATCACCTCAAGTTTTCTATATCAAATACTATTACTACGTAATCATAGAAGTTGGTGAATACTTGGAGGTTATCACATTAGTATATTACAGATGAAATAGGAGTAGATAGAAAATCATGAGGTATCCAATACAATGCAAAAATCTGATATCATTCAAACGCTCAAATGCATAAGGTATGTAACATCAGAATCACTCACTACATTTTAATTCCCAACAACTCACAAGGGCGTACATAGCACAAGTGATCCAACTTAAAAACATCATATATAGAAAGGTGGATTTCAGGGACAACCATCAAGTGAATTTAGTCATTTTGTAACTCCGCTCTTGTAACTCCAACTAGTGATGAAGATTTTCATTCCTTTACTTGTATAAATTTTTAATTTCACTTCTCCCATCCATCTATGCTCCAAAGAAAAAGATATTGAAATATTTACCAAACCTTCAAACTTAGAATCTATTGATTAAGTGTACAGTGCAAAATGGAAATGGATTTAAACATAAAATGTGTACCTTGGCATCAGCTTCAGAGAATATAGACACATTCAAAGTATGTTAAACCACCAAACTTATAATTTTATTCTAGTGGCTCTTAAGATTTGTTTTTAACTGGTAATTTTAAATAAGTTTTATAATTCCACAAGTTAGAGGCCACTTTTTTTAAGGATGTACTAAACAGAATGATACTTCCCGAATGATTCATTAGAAACACCTCATTGAATCTTACATTTTATATTTAACTTGTTAAATGTTCCATTCGAATTACAATGATGTTATTGTCCTGGGGGTTAAAATCTAGAAAAGTAATATTAGGAGGAGGTACCATGAAATTTTACCTGACCTATAATAAAACATTTATTAATATGCCACAAAACATATTAAAACACCATTTTCATAGAGGAAACAACTAACTAACAAATAAACTAAAAAATAAATTAACTTCTAAGTTGAAAACTCCAACATCCCCATTTGTAAGAAATAACTTTTAAAAAATCAAAGAAACCCTACTCTAGGACTGAATCTTAAAATACCAAGAAAATTATTAGTTTAAATAAAATATGCACCTTGAATGTCATCATATTAAACAAGGATACCTTTCTACCACAAGAAAACATGCCATAAGAATTGTTCTTGGATATAGCTATGCACAAAATAGCTTCTTCTCTATTTGTGTCACTCATATCACTAGTCATAACAATCCCACTAGCTAGCTGCCACATTATTGGTAGAACATTTTTTGTAGACTGTAGAAGAGATTGTCGAGTCTCATTCATTCCAAAAAGAATCTTGTAGAAAACACAAAAAATGTTTTTTTATATGTAAAGAGCATCACCTTTTCAAATGGATTCCACTCGTTTTGTTACCTTTCCACATTTGGTGGAGTCCATTTGATGTAAGTGATAAAACAACAACACCATAAATGTTGTATATTAGTCTTGCAACCTGCAAGAAATAATGTATTACTACTTGTATTAATAATTATTTTGGTAATAATCTCATAATATTTGTTTATGTCAAATATGAAATCTTACTTTTCTTGACTGCATCCCATCAGGAAACTTGAGAGATCTATACCGGACCTGATCAGTAATTTTGTTTAGTTCCTTATTCTTATTTTTAGCTTCGTATAAAATAATTTGTTTTACATCTACTGGCTAATTATTGTCCATACCATTCTTTGTGTCTCAAATGTATGATACTTGTACAAATAGAGAAAAAAACATTTCACTCTTCAAATGAATTATTATGTCCATACCACTCTCGAATGCATTCTTATCACTACTAGTTCTAGATGAGTTGCATTATAGGCAAGCTCTTGATAATTACACTCTTAGCTTGTAACGCCCACAAATTAGACACATAAATACAAGAGTAAAATTATCTTAATATTTTTTTTTTTGAATTCTCACTACACAACAACACATGGACTCTAATAGATAAACTTAACATCACATAATACACTTACACAAAACCTATTTGTAGAAAATCTATGCATTCTGATACAGTACAAAATCAATAAAAGAACTTGCAAAAACAAATTAAACATCAAACTAGCACTATTGTGTGTCCAACACTTCTCTCATTCTACCTATGAAAATTTCACACTTTTTTGTGTGCATACAAAGAAAATACAATTGTTGTTATTAAATAACCAGCTACAGCTCTAAAAATGGAGCACTCTAAATTTGAACTATGCTTTAAAACAACACATGTTGTGCATGTAATAAAGCAGATTTCTTTTTTTTAAATTGACATCCTAATAATTGGACAAAGATGGAGTTAACTAAAGAAAACTAAATCTAAATTTATTTCTCCAAAAATATAGGGGAGGAATTAATCATGCATTACGTATCCATATTTCCAACACTCCTTAATTTCAAACCTGTAGCTTTTAATATTCTAGAGTTGTGCTTGCATTTTCAGATTTTCCATATGCAAGATCATAAACTCCCAAACAATCTCTCAAATATTTGAAAAATTCCTTTGCCAAAGCCTTTGTAAAAATTTTTGCAAATGTATCTTCAGATTTGCAAAATTCAAGACAAATTTCCTTGTTGTTAACTAATTCACTGATGAAATGATTCCTCATATCAATGTGCTTGCTCCTCTTATAAAAAACATTATTTTTGGACAACACTATGTTTGAGTTGTTTTCACAAAAATTATGTGTAGCATCCTCTTATTTCTATTGTAAATCTGTCAATACTCTTCTCATCCAAACATCTTGACATGTTGCTATTGTTGTTGCTACATACTCAACTTCTACTGAAGAGAGCGTGACAATGGGCTGCTTCTTTTATGCCCATGAAATCAGTCTTGTTTTAAAGTGAAAATTATAGCTAGATGTGTTTTTCGAATCATCTATACGTCCAGCACTGTCACTATCTATATACCCAATTAATTTGAACTCATCTGAACTTGAATAAAGAATTTAATGATTCCTTGTTCCATTTACATACCTCAAGATTCTCTTTCTAGCTTACCAATGTAAATATTTCAGAGATGTTATGAACCTCGATATGAGGCTCACATCATACATAATGTAAGGACTTGTGGCCTTCAAATACATAAGACTTCCTACCAATTTTTAAAACAATGTTGGATACACAAACGATCCTTCATCCTCTTTTCTCAACTTCAAACCTACTGCAACTAATATTGGCACTGAATTACAATTCAACATGTTAAAAAACATCTTTTGCATACTTTTCTTGTGAGATAAAAACTTCACCTTCTCATTGTTAAAATTCAATGCCCAAAATGTAATACATAAGACCAAGATCAGTCATCTCAAATTCCTTTTTCATGGCTGATTTGAATGAATTTGTAGACAAATTTCTAGTAATGATCAAATCATCTATGTATAAAAAAACAATTAGAATCTTACTTTGCTCATTTATCTTGGTGTATAAGCTAGTCTTACTGCTGCTCGTATTGAAACCCGTCTCTATAAAAAAGAATCCATTTTTTTTGTACTAAACTCTAGGTACTTGTTTGAGACCATAGAACACTTTCTTCAATTTGTATAATTTTCCATCATGACCTTCAATCTCATAACCTTCTGGATAATTCACATAAACTTCCTCTTCAAGAGATCCATTCAAGAATGTTGATTTAACATCCATCTGATAAATATGACATTTTTAGCTACAATTTCTAAAGCCATTCTTAGCATATCCAAACATGTTATTGCTGCAAATGTTTCATTGTAGTCAACTCCATATTACTACATAAAATCTCTTTCTACCATCCTTTCTTTGTGTTTCTGTAATTTTCCATCAGCATTGTATTTGGTCTTGTAGATCCACTTGAATTATATCATTTCCCTTCCTTTTGGAAGAACCATCAACTCCCATGTTTTATTCTTCTCTATGGCATCGATTTCATCAACCATGGCTTGTGAAAAAAGTTCATTCTATATAGCCTCTTCAAAATATATTGGATATGCAACCTGAGAAAATAATGTAAAAACTAAAAATCGATGACTTGTATCAACATTATAAATTTCACTAAGACTCCTTGTTTTCCGTTGCACATGACTATTCAATGCAGGTCTACTTTTTGGTGATGGAGTTTCTTCTGGTGTTCTCTGTTGTGTTTTTTTTCATGGTCGAAATATTGGAGACCTACGAATGATATATGGAGGTGTAACTTGTGCTAGGACTTGTGGTACATGGCCAACATATCTTGATACACTACCTTGCTACTCTAAACTTTCATCTACCATATCATCATGTAGAACAACTATTATTATACTAATTTTTTTCTCTATACTTCCATCCCATGCTTCATTTTCAATAAACTAAACATCCCTATTGGTCACAACCTTCCCAGTGACTATATTGTACAACTTGTACACTTTTGTATTCTCTGAATATTAAAAAAACAGTTTTCTCCTTTTTTGTCTAACTTCCTCCTTAAGCTCATCAGGTACATGTGCATACGCTACACAACCAAAAACTCTGAAATGTGAAACATTTTGTTTCCTGCTAGTCCATGCTTGTTGAGGAACCATGTTCCTAACAAGTTTTGTTGGACACATGTTTAAAATGTAAACAGAAGTTGCTACTTGCTTCTTCTGATTAGTCATTTGGAAGGTTCTTTTCCTTCAACATTATTCTTTCCATCTCCATGATGGTTTTACTTTTCCTCCCTGCCACACCATTCTGTTGTGGTGTATACCTGGTAATAAACTACTAATGTATTGTGGGTTTTATCCCATATTTGAATAAAGAGCATACGCTCAAAAATAATTCATTCAAAATTATTCCATAACATGTGTATTACATATTTATAGGGAAGGATCTTCTAAATAGAAGTCCTATAACCACTCCGCTAAATGCGCGTTATAATATATTACCTGAGAATAACCCATTCTCCTAATTATGTAAGTTGTTTAAACAACATACATAATATTATAATAAATATTCTAACAAATATAACTAACCCAATGTTATTGTTACATATGTAACAATAACTTACATTTCACCCTATGTAATATTATCTAACCTATACACAAGCACCCACATGTCAGGACTATTCCTAACATTCCCCCCTGAGTGCGAACATGGGGTGTGAGAAACATTGTTAATTGCATCCATCATCATAGTTTCCCCCGTCAGGATAAATAACACTTGGATGTAAGTTACAACATCTAAAAATGCATCCAATTAGAATTTAATCCTCTTTACGATTTTTTGAAACTAAATTATATCTCCTCACCCAATTTTTGAAAAAACTCCTTTTCCTTAATAACTCCAATTTTCAAAAAATACAACTCCTTTCACCTCCTAAACTGCATTATACATTATTTGATACAAATCAAAAATTACATTTGAAATATAATATCGCTACGCAATTTTAGAGATATGGTTCATATGAAATGGAAGAGAGTCACTGTTTGATGTGATTCCAAGAGTAAAATGGAATTGATTCTCATCAAGTCTGAGATTTAAGCCAACCGGGAAGATCTTCCAATTCCTATAGCGATTTTGGAGAGTTTGCTAAGGAAATCACCAAAAATATATGACGAACATGATTTTTTTGAACTATTGAACTTACCAAGTGGTCTATTTGCTAATGAATTTATATAGCTCAAATAGATGTCATTGTTTTTGCTGCGAAGATGTACAAGGAGGCCAAGGAAGATTTTAAGATTCTACAATAGGAGGGAAGCTTGGCACATAAGTATTGACATGAACAATTTGATCATAGTCACGCATAACAAAATATGAATAGTGGTAATAACCTTCACCATTTGCATAACTATCTATAGAAATAACCCAACATGGTTCTGACATTTGATCATAAACCTTGTGGAGTGCAGGTGCAATCTTGTTGGTGAGAGTGCCAACAACGATCCCAAGTGTTGGAAAGTGATCCCCAAGATATAGATATAAAAATCTCATTGGGTCGAGCTCGAGTGACAGTGTCAGAGGAATCTTTACAGTTACAGATATATCAAGGGAAGAGTCTTTAATGGTGTGTAATCTAATTGTCGATGCATAAAACATGGAAAATTAACCAATCCATGAGACTGATTAATATCCTTTCATTCTTTTGTTGCACAGATATTAGTTAAGGATTAGTCAATGTCTTTTTAGCCATTAAAATATGGTTCAGTTGCTAAAAAAAATTTGACATAAAAGATTGCAAGACTGTAATTAGAAAAAAATAAAAAATTTCCAGCAAATCAATAACACTCTTATCCTCCACATCATCAAATATTTCCAGAGTATGTGGCATTTTATCCACAACAAAAAATAGCATACCCGGGTCTGGTATGAAATTGAAAATCACTTCAACGTACTCAGGCATTGACATAATTTTATCACACTAGCAAAAATAAGTTGGGTTGTGGGGAAGCGATGTAATTTACTATAAACCAAGGTTAATATCAAGCAAATCCTCCAAAACTTTAATTATATATCTTGAGAATAAATCTCACAATTCTTTATTTATAAATTTTTCTAATTTTTGTAATGCAAACAATGAACAAAATGGATAAAATACTATGAAAGGAGTGAAAAAAATTAAAGAGAGAAGACGATGCACATGAATAATGGATGTAACAAGTTTTTCTGGGAGGTCCATAGTATCCACTATTACTGATGGAAAATATGCAAGAAGGGTGGACACTGCAAACTCCATATTTTTTGCGAGGTCCATGGTATATGTTAACCTATTTCCTTAATCAACTTGACAAACGAGGCATGAGTGGAGTGAAAAAACTAGAGAGGCCTCACAGGAAACCTATTATGATACCAGATGTGGGTTTTACCCCATATCTGAATAAAGTGCATATGCTCAAAAATAATTCGTTCAAAATTATTCCAAAACATGCATATTACATATTTATAGGGAATGATATCCTAAATAGAAGGAGTCTTATAACCACTCCTACAACCACTCCCCTAAATGGGAATTCTAATATATTACGTGAGAAAAATCTATTCTCCTTATTATGTAAGTTATTTAAACAACTTACATAATATTACAATAAATATTTAAACAAATATAACTAACCCAATTTTATTGTTATATACATAAAAATAACTTACATTTAACCCTATGTAATATTATTCAACCTATGCACAAGCTTCCACTTGTGAGAGATATTCCTAACATGTATACCATGATATTTACAAAAATTCATAACTTCCTTAGAAACATACTCACCTCCTTTGTCTTTCCTAAGAAATTTGATGTAGTATCCACTTTACTTCTCCACTAATATCTTGAACTACTAAAATGTATCAAAGGAATCCTATTTATGTCTCAGAAACTATACACATGTCTTCCTTGTGTAGTCATCAATGAATGTCATAAAATATGAACAACCTCTAATATAAGTTGTTTGCATGGGTCCACATAAATCTGAGTGCACAATTTCAAATGGTGCACTTTCTCTTTCTATTTTCCTAACTGGGAAATAATCTTTGTGTTGCTTCCCTAAAATACAACCTTCAGATACCCTTTCTGGTTTCTAAATCAATGATAAACCTTTAACCATATTATTTCTATGAAATAAATTCAAAACTCAAAAATTCAAATGTCCATACCTTAGATGTCAAATCCATGATTTATCTTTCACGAATGAATGAAAAGTTGATTGTTTTCCTTCATTACAGGACATGCTTGCTATAGTGTAGGACTGATTTGCATAGGCATTATACTTTGTTACCTCAACACATGATTATGTTACCTTATCGTACAAATCTTTTACCTTAGCACATGACTTATCTGGTTGAGTGCAGAATGCAATAGAAGGATGACTTGACTTAGCGTAGGACTTGGCTATGAACTGAGATCCTGTTTTTATTACAAAAAGATCTAATTTATTTTTTTCCTGGTTTTAATATCAATAGAAACATCCTATTGTTACTCATATTAAATTTTACAATCAACTGAGTGACAGGAACTTTGTCCACAACTAAATTTTCCACTCATTATCTTCCATATATATGTGGTATCCTTTCTGTACCATATGTCCAATACTCATAAGGTTATGTTTCAAACATGTAACATAATAAACATCTTACATACTATTTTTCTACCCCTGTCTAGTTAAAATACTAACCCCGCCTTTTCCTTTTAGAGACATAATATTGTTATTTACAAGAGTTAAATCACTCTTAACCAAATCATCCAAACTAGAAAACAAATCTAGATTACCTGTCATGTGATTACTGTAACCCGAATCAAAATACCATACATCACGTGGACTCTCTTTTGAACAATTACATTCAATAGGACATAAAGAAGGTATTCCTTCGACAATCCTTGTACATGTAATAAACATAGGTTTAGAAATAGAACTTCCAACCTGGTTTTAATTTTTCCTCTCCTGATCATATTACTTTTTATTGCAATCATAAGCATAGTGCCCATAATTATTTCAATCATGACACTAAAAATGATACTTATCTTGTCTCTAACCATAACTCTATTCTTGATTCTTTCCTCTTCCACCTGAGATTGATGAACTATTGTCGTGTCCCTCTAGATGGACTTCTCCCTCTACCTCTTGGGTCGAAACTACCTCTTCTTTTTCCATGACTACCTGTTTCCTGAGATGCAAAAGCCTAACCTACACTTGCATGTGAGATATTCATCCTCTTTTCATGATCGATTAGTGATGCATGCAACTCATCAATTGAAAATTGACTCAGATTCTTAGTTTCTTCAATAGCTACAACTAAAGGATCAAATTTTGTAGGTAAACTTCTAAGCAGTTTTGATTAATTAATCCAACTACATAAGTAAAAAAAAATTCTACAGAATCTGAATATTTCATTGCTAAATTATGAAAATATTTATAAAGTAACTATAGCTTGGTGGTTTTTACTTTCTCCTTACCTTGATATGCAACTTGTAAAGTATCCCATGCAGTCTTTGCTTGGCTGGCTGTTTCCACTCTTGGAATAATGCTTTCATGCATTTCCTGATGAATATAGAAAAGAGATTTGCCATCCTTCTTTCGTAACTCCTTCAAAGTATCTTTCTCTGCTTGAGAAAGTGCAATATATGCTGCTGCCGGGCTCTTTGTACCCGTCTTCAACGATCTCCCACACGTCTTGAGATCTAAATAGCGCCTTCATGGTCAACGACCAGTATTCGTAATTCTTTCCATTAAATTGCGGCGTCTACATGCCAGATGTAGAAGCCATCAGCTTGCTACCAATTTAATAAGCTGCTGGAATAACCTTGCTTTAATACCACTTTGTAGAAAATATCTGCAGTCTTATACAAAAAACAACATAAAGATAAATAAACAGAATACTTAAATAACTTGCATAAATAGATGAATACATCGAACCAGCACTGCTATGCATACATTCTCCATTAATAAAAGCTTCATCATACTAAGAGCTTCAACTCAAATTACAATCAAGTTGTGTGCACGCAACACTGTGTGCTTTCAATGCACATCCTTCCTTGCTTGTGCAGATTTCACACCTTCTGTGTGTGCATACAAAGCAATTACAATTGTTATTATTTAAATAGAATAACTCACCCACTAACAGCTCTTCAACTAGAGCATTCTAAATCTAAACTCAGTACTTTAAAACAAGTTGCATGCTATGCATGCATTTAAAAAAAGAATTATTTGAATTAAATGTGACATGATAAAAAATAAGATAAAGCTAACTTAACTAAAGCAAACTAAAGACAAGACTAAAGCTAAAATTATCTTTCCTATAAAGGATATAGTTGGAATTAAATATGCATCACATGCATATTTCCAACAGATACGAGCTGCTGAGATTATTCATGACCGTTTACAAGGGAGAAAAAACACTTGTCATGCTTGATGATGTGTGCAGGGAAAGTAGCCAAGAGAATTTGATGGCAGATCTGAGTCTTCCAACTGGTGGTGATAGTCAATGTAAAATTGTGGTCACCACCAGAAGTAGGGATGTTTGTAGAAATATGAGAGCCCGTGTTTACGAAATGGAACTCCTACCAGATGAAGAAAGTTGGAAACTATTATGTTTTCAAGCCTTCCCTCAGCAAAGAATATCGCCACATTACCTTGAGAAATTAGCTCGTGAGATTGAAAAGGAATGTGGAAAACTACTATTGTCAATCAGCACAGTTGTAGCATCCCTTGCTACCAAAACAGTCTTATTACAAGGAGGAAAATTCACAGGAAGAAAGAGGAAGGTTACTAGATTAATACAAAACCTATCCTGAATTCATTTCATATCATTGCTTAATACTAATAATACACTCTTTTCATCTTCAATTTATTACAACCAGCTATGAATGCTAAATAATTAAGTTGTACCATTCTTCATTCACAATCCGTTGCTCTAATTAGGAATTCATATTTTCACATCCATATTGTGTATGGAAGTTTACATTACACCTATGATCTTGTTCTCCATATTTTTCCTTGAATTTAAGTGACAAATTTCACATTTCAAACTACTTTTGTTTAATCATCTTAAGGATTCACTCTCTATAGAAATGCGTTAATTACATATTTTGACCATAAATTTTACTTCCTGAGTGATCCTAGATTTAATACATTCCTATCTACGCTATGTGTTATAGTAACTTTTACAATTCCAACTAGAGCGCAATCTAAAGGAATCACAAGATCTTGGGAACTATTGAAGGTATCCCATTCTAAAGGCTACATTTTATTATTTCTTTATCATCTTTGTTTAACCCACATTTATGCAAACAAAGAATGTGATCATGCATCATATTTGATTTTTCAATTTATTAGGTTGTTGTATTAGCCGTGGAGCTCTAGTATATTACATTCATTATATGATCACATTTGACATTTTAGTTATTTTTGACATCGCCCAATGGCGTACCATTTTTGTAGTAGTCATTCCTTAGTTTAATCTTATTTACCCTTTTTTTAACTACATTTGCGTGGTTACTCTTGTCCTATATTAGAATCATTTTTTAACAAATGTAATTCCTATAACACTTATGTAACACTTAGGGATTTAGGACTATAAGGAGTACGACCTCGAACAAGACAACTCAATAGCTATATATATATATATATATATATATATATATATATATATATATATATTGAAATTTCTTCCAAGAAACTAATTAAAACGTTTAATACAAGGTATCAATTATTCTTTCACCAATACCCTTAAGAGAGGTTGCATGATCTATTAACTTCAAAAGCAACCATGGATGGGGGAGATTACACCCTATGATAAAAAAACATGGTAAACTGATACTAAGGGTCACAATTATTTAAGAGCAACAGAGGGACTTCAAAGTAAAAAGTTGTAAAATTTTATGCATTTCAAAATCCTTCTAAGGTAATATTTACAATCATTGGTAACAATACATCATAGTTCCTTGTTCATTAGCATCATAAGAGGGAACTTGATGTATTACATTCATTTCTACTCGAGGGTTTCTACACCCTACCGTAAGTAAAAATTAGAATAATAAAATATCCCTTCCTTGCAAAGACTTCGTGCCACTTGAAGTACTACAAGACTATAATTTCTTGTTGTCATTAACTCTTAGCATATAAAGGGTTTCCATTTGGTTCAGTTAAATTCCAATAGCACTTAGGGATCTACACCTGACTATAGGTCAATTAAGGTGTGAATTTTTTTTAATCCCATTAAGCCTTCGTAAGGGAAAACTGTGTAAAGTTATTTCTAGCCAAGTGACATATTTATTTGTGAGGAACTAAATAGATCATTACCACAATTTTAATGCATAGTGAAACTAGGGCAATAACTCCACTTATGTCATTAAGATCTTTCAAAAGTTCTTAACATCTATGAAGTGAACGGTATGATTTTTACCCATTTACAAAATTCAACTATCTTCCTCATTTATCTAGCTAACATAGTTGTTCCTACATTAATTATGTGTCACTCCTACTAGTGTTATAAGGTTAGCTTTAATACAAGGCAGATACAAACAACATAGTTTTCCATGTATAATGCTTGAAATATAAGATTCCAAGAGGAACAATAGTATTCAACACAATACTTGTTATTATGCAATTCTCTTTAATTCGCTTTTATTTAACATTCATAATTTATATCAATAGACAATATATTAATGTCATCACACTGATTACAACATATCACACTTGATTCCTTCTTGTTCGGAGTACCTCTAGACAATGTTGTGTCAGTCCTAGGACTGAGTATGGGAATCCGCTACACTCAAGGATAAATCAACACATTCTTCATTTTTAACATTTCCAATTAGAGAGAGAGAGAGAGAGAGATTTTCCCATGCATTCACACTTTCACATTCAGTTGCACTCAATATTTTGGTTCTAGAGAGAGAGAGAGAGTAAGGATGAGATAGAAATTTAAGAGACATATTATTTTCCATTCACAATGTCACAACCATTTGCAGTTCATGTCCATTTTAAGCCAATTTACATCTCCCAATTCATTTACATTTTCAAATCAACCAAAGTATCATAGTCGTTTCTAGAGAGAAAAGAGGGTGGAGAGAGAAAAATCACCATATATTTCAAAATTCATTTATACAAGGTAAAAGATCGAATAAAATTCTACATAGCATTGCAATGGTATTATGAGGTAACATGTGTGGCTAGAAGTCAAATGGGACTAAAAAGTGATTCTATTTAAGGTTGAGGAAACTAGCCCCTAAATCAATCATGTAATTATAAACCAAGTGATTACCCACAATTACTAACATGAAAAAGGGTAGGGGGTTTAACAATTTTACTTACTTGGTCTTCTTTAGCTTGGAAGACATGAACCAAAACCTAAGCTTTGTGCATTGCCAGGTCCGCAAGAGGAAACTACTTGAGGGCATCACAAAGCAGATCTTAGTGTGATGGAATAACAAGTGCATCCCACATTGACACATTGACATTGGTCTTCTTCATTTTCTCAAAAAATTTGAATGGCAAAACCCACATACTTCTGCATCTGCGACATGTTGCTTTCTTTCCTTTGTTGTAGCATTATCAAATCACACAGTTTTGTTTGTACATGTAGTGTCCACTTCTCTTCAACACTTTTTACTATTGATTTCGATACTGTTGACTATAGTTATGGATATTATTGTAGCTTTTTGATTTAGCATGATGTTAGATGTTAGAAATATTGGACTATTGTTCGATTTCGATTCATATATGATGTGTGTGGATTATTAGAGACATTTTATATTGACGTTGATATGTTGTTGACATGGTTATATATATTTCTGACATGCGATATCTTTCACCACAATGAGTAGGCCTTGATAATTGAACTAACGTTGTGATCATTTTGACATGGATGAAATGTAGAATCGAGATGATTGTTAGAAATTGTAAATGATATCGTAATTTCCTAGATGATGATTTGATTCATATATAGATGATTGTAGGATTTAAATTTCATATTTTATCTTGGATGTTTTGATGTGGCCACGAGGCCGAAGGAGGTATTATGTGTTTTTCAGGTAAATATATTCACAACAAACAATCGAGGGGATTGGAGACCAACCACATTGGAATGCTAAGTGAATTCAACAAGGGTCACCATGGTAACATGTATTTTTTGTGTGTGTGTGTTTGAATTGTTGTTAGGGGGGTTCCCATGGGAGGATTACCTCTAATTGTGACCAAGGGGTCACGTGTTTGTCTTTTATTTAGTTTACTTTATTTAATGTTAGTATGTGATTTTTAGTGATGTAATTTATTTTTTTAATTTTTGGAAAATGGTGTATTCTTTCCCCTTTGTCTTAGTGGGTTTAAGTGTCTTATTAAAGTTAATTAATCATGTCACTAAACTAATTATATATGTGACTAAAAGAAGTTCATTTATGAGGCTATATGGTTCTTGGATTTTTTGTTGTGAGTTGAGTGTTTGGGATCTTGAGTGTTGTACACTCTACCCCTTCATGGAAATTCGAATTTGGCCTTAAGGGCCAATTTTGGAAGGCTTCTGGGACAAGTTAAAGCTTGTCCCACACCTCTTAAATTGTCTATTCCAACCCTACCTATGGGTTTGGGGGGGTCAAAAATAGACCCCATTATGTGTTTTGGGAAGACAAAAAGGTAAAAAATTTATTGCACTTTCTTTCTTGTAATTAATTTTGTCCTTAGGGGGTGTGGGATTGGTTTGTGTGTGTAAGTAACTTGTCATTCCTCTCACCCACCAATTTATGGTGCATTGGGGTTGAGGTTTGAATTGTGAGGTGGAGTTGAGGATGAGTGATGTGGCATCCTACATGGAGCCACCTCACCCTCCTCTCTCTCTTTTTCTATTTATTGAAGTTCTTTTTCTTGTTTGGGGGTTACTTCATTTTTTTGTGCTCTTGCATTTTTGGGAGTTAGAGGATTTTGGAGTGCTTGTGGTCTTGGTAGGAGCTTGTTGGTGATTGCTGTGAGGTTTGAAGAAGCTTAGAGATTGACTCTTGGAACAAGCTCTACTATGGAAAGGTAGGAGCTTTACCTCTTATGTTATTCCTTTATTTTTTTTTATGTTTATGTGCTTGTTTTGAGTGTTTGGAATGATTATTGGGTGTTTGGGTAGATTTCCTAAGTGTGGTGTAGGAGGGGACTATGGGGAGAATTCATGTAGGGAGGCATAAGAGTTTATTTCATGTTTTGGAGGGAGTTTGGGTTGGGTGCCCCACCTTGGACAAGGAATGCTTGCATTTCTTACTTGTTTCTTTTATGAGGGAGGCATAACAGAATTAGGGAGGCATAAGAGTATGTGGGAGGCATAAGAGATACTTGAGGGAGGCATAAGAGTGTGTAGGGGATTTTGAGATATGTATTGGAGGTTTTTAAGGTGGGAACCCATTTCCCATTGGGAGGCATAAGTGGCCTCCCCATAGGTTCTTGCTCCTTTGGATTTGCATGTTTAAAGCCTTGTTATTTTTTTTGTTCTTCCTTCTTGTGTTTGTAGTTTGAGTTGAATGTTTTTGGAATGGTTGTGAAATACTTGGTTTTGTGATGTGGAAGCTTGTTGTTTCCATGTGTTGGATTCACTTTTCATTGTAATATGGTTGGGCTCATGGGCCAATGAGGAGGATGGCTTCTCCTCCTCATTGGATATTTTGGTTGGGTGGAGAGTGTTGCCTCTCCCCCCATTTTTTGTTGTGGATCAAGAAAAGCATGAAGGAGATCTCTTGTTGGTGATGTGAAGCTTGGAGCATTTGTTGGAGTCCTTGAAGAAATCCCTTCTTGTGAGAAGCCTTATTAATTTTTCCCACTTAAGGTGGAGAACTTGTAATATTGTAGTTCATCGTAGTTTTGTTCTTGTAAAGCTTTCCCACTTTAAGTGGAAGACATTGTATTATTCTTGTGAAGAAAAGTTCATATGAATTAGTGTAAAAAATGTTCCTTCTCCATGTAGATTGTAGTATGGAAAGAAAGATTTGTGTGGTAAATTAGTCTTGTAAAAATTGAAAGATGTTTAAAAAGGAACTTTACTTCATTCTGAGTTGACTTATTTCAAAAAGAAATTGTTTTTCATTATGAAAAAAAAATATTGAAAAATGGTTGAAAGACTCTCTTGTGGAATGTAAGGAAAAGTCATATAAGAAATTTAAAAATGTTTCAGTGCATAGTAAACTTGAATAGAAGAAATTAGACTATCTTTTGTTATTAGTTACATTGTTGAAATTTAAGTTTGTAAATAAAATGAAAGAGACTCAAATTTGAAGTTGTGGGAATGTTGTTACCAAAATAAGAAATGTTGCAAATTGAGTAAATTCTTACCATATAAATGAGTAAATGAATTTAAACCTTGCAATTGAAGGAAAATTAGTTGAACAAAATGGAAATGATAAGTACCCTAGTTGTTTTTTACTAAAAAAATTAGGTTTGAAGGTTAAAATGAGTATTTTAAGAAATAGGAATGACCCTGTGTAAAGCGGCGGAAATGTAACCCAAAACTCAAACAAGGGGGGTCTAGAACCAAAATCCATAAGTTCTAGAGATTCATTTTTGTCACCTAGGTAACTTTGGTTTTTGTGAAACTGTCTCCTGAATTTTAGGTGGCAGTTCTGTCACTGACGGCAGAAACCCCATGCAGAGCGGTGTCTGTGTAAGTTTTTAAATTGTTCTCAGGAAAGGCAGATCTCAGTAACCATCGCTTTAGGGTGGTGGTTCATGGTTTGTCACCATAGGTAGGGCGGCGGTCCCAACCACCGGTCTACTCTAGGCAGGCAGTTCTGTCACTTGGCAGAACCTCTTGGATCCGCGCATGTTAATTTTTAACTTGTAAAAACTAAAAAGGTTGTAAATTTATCTAAGGAAACTACCAGCAAGAAAATAATGGATAAATCTCATGGCTTTAAGCATTAAAATCTACAAATGGTAAATTAAAGCACTCATTTCATTCTCATTTATATTCAATGGGGGTAGGGTTTGCCCCAAATAGAGAACCCCAAATACAAATAGCTTTGAAAAAAAACCAGACTTGGTAAAAAGGAAACCCCCTCCCAATCCTTGAATGAAAGTCAAAACAATGATAAAAAACTACAATCTAAACAAAATACCCTAAGCTTGATCTCCTTGTATAATCCTCCATAGTTCTTCCTCTCTTGCTCCCATGGCTTCCTTCTCTCCAACCTGCAATTTTTTAACAAAGAAAAAGTGCCCAAATGAGGAGACTTGGGTAAAGAAAGAGATTAAATAAAAATTCATAAGGATTTTTAGGGTTAGTATGGAACCCTAGGATCTAGTGGTCATAAATTGATTTGATCTAAGGGTGGAGGATCAACCCTACTTTTTTTGGTAGGAATGATTTTTTATAAATGTTTTAAATAAATTTTAAAGTATGTGTAGATGGGTGAATGGGGCCATTTAATTGCCTTTGTGTGCAAAGTCATAACTTAGTTCTTAGTATGTTTTAGGAAGTTAATGAAAAAGGACTTTAAGCTATTAGGATAATGAAATTAAAATAACTAAGCATGAGGTTAACCATTTTAGGATTGAACATTAACTAAAGAGGAGAAAACATTTAACCAAGTAAATTAAATTATGGCACCTTCCTAGTTGAATGTTAATTAATGGACCTTAGAAATAAATTTAAATATATATTTTAATCATTTAACTAGACCTGGTTCTATCAGTCGTAAAGTTTGATATTATTGGTGTAAATTAATTTAATGTACCCTAGGGGTTAACACCCTTGTAACCTTTAAACTTATAACTTTAAAAAAAAAATTAGTCACAATTTTGGATAAGTGTTAGGTTTTAGCGTGTTCCTAGAATGTCATCCTTTTTGTGAGCGTTACACTTGGTATCAAAGTCGTGGGTTCAAATCTTGGACCCTTGGGAACACTAGAAAACATGAGACATGAACTTTTAACCTAGTGCAAATAGTTTCTTTTAAACCTAGAAAACCACACTATCTGATAATTGTATAATTTAGAAAACATAGAAAACTGAAACAAGACCTAAATGATGAACTAACTCTTTCCTTGGTTCTGTACAAGAGGTGCGGACCAGACGAGGGGTCCTTTCACATAGACCTAGATATACCACCTCCAGATCAGGTGGTAGCGGCCATTCTACCTCAGATTTTACAGATGCTTCAGGACATCAATGTCATTATACGCAGAGGGTCCCAAGGAGGATGACTTGCTAGACATGATATGGAGCCATCAGTGGAGAGGCTCATGCATCCCCTTGACACAGTGAGGAGTATAGGGTAGAGAACTTTCATGTGGAGTCGGCTAGGGTAGAGTCACCATAGAGAGGGCATGGAGACAGGATTTCAGGACATAGGGAGAGATCTTGGAGCCCTAGAGAGAGGGAGGAGCATGCAGAGAGACCTAGGGGTCATCAGTCATCAGCGGCAGACCATATCAAGGAGATCCTGAAGCTACGACCATCTCACTATTCTGGAGATACAGGTGGGTTTCAAGAAGAGGCCTGGTTGGTGAGCTTGAGCGGATGCTTCAAGCTCTACCCTTGTACTAGCAACATGAAAGCTCGTGTTGTGATCCATCTTCTGAGGGATGGAGCAGGAGTCTGGTGGAGGACCGAGGAGCAGAAGCTCCATGTGACTCAAAGACAATTACCTGGGAGCTATTTGAGGAGCATTTCAGGAGTAGGTATTTTCCCAGGAGGTTTATTTACCAGCGGATAGACAAGTTTCACGACCTCTGTCAGGCATCTATGACTGTAGCTGAGTATGAGAGTCAATTTCTGGACCTACTCCAGTATGTCGACTATATGCAGGATGAGCAAGTATGGATTCACAAGTTCATCAGGGGCCTGAACTTGGATTTGGGTGGTGCGGTGCACATTCACAACCCACAAACATTAGCACAGGCCGTGGAGAAGGCCTATATTACAGAGGAGACATGGGGGAAGACGCAAGTAGGCTAGAGATAGAGTTTGGAGCTGCATCTAAGCAGATGCAAGATAGCAGATCGAGGGGGTCAGTTCCTCCTCCTCATGGTGGATAGAGTTCAGGACATTCTTTCTTTAGGCCACCATAGCAACCACCTTAGCAGCAGTAGACCCACCCACCTTATAGACCTCCTCATAGATTCAACACAAAGAGGGGGCAAAGTATGGGGCCTCCTCCTAGGGGTCCCATCAGGACATAGGGTGCACCGAGAGCTCTGTCAATAGGAGCTCATCAGCAGAGACCTCAACAGTCCATAGTTGGATTGTCACGATCCACAACACAGACCTCTAGAGTACTGGCTAGAGTTGCATCTCACTGGAGAGGACCATGCAGCTGTTATGGTTAATGGTGTTGTTGGACATCATTGGAGAGAGTGCCCACATAACCCTAGTAACAAGGGTAAGACATAGATCTCAGAGCCTACTATTGGAGATATGGGATGGAGCCATCAGATATATGGAGTGGTTGAGAATTGCTAGGATGAGCACCAGAGTACCATGATAGAGACGACAGGTAGTATTGGTGGTATTTCTACCTCTATATTGTTTGATTCTGGTTACTCTTATTCTTTTATTACACCATCCTTAGTAGAGCGTTGCAGGCTGGTGGTAGTTAGGTAGGGTCGTAGTTGGGACGTTGAGATGGCTTCTGAGAGCCAAAATTTCTATAGACTCCTTAGTTAAGGAGTGTGTAGTGGATTTGGGACCCTTCACCACTACCTCGGATCTTCGAATCCTTCCATTGGGTTCATATGGAGTCATCTTGGGCATGGACTGGTTTTCTGCACATAGAGCTAGAGTGGACTGTTACCATAAGACTATTACTTGTACAGATGATCTAGGAGTCAAGTCAGTGATAATAGGGAGTTAGGAGGCTTGTTTCTATTTGCACCATCTCCACATGCAGCTTAAGCGGTGTGTGCGATGAGGTTGTCAGATGTATGCTGTTACGGTTAGTGACAGATCTGAGGATGAGTCTAGTGGACCATCCCTTGATGACCATCACATCTTGAGAGAGTTTGTTGATGTTTTTCTAGGGGAGCTACCAGGGTTACCTCCCCCACGTGAGATAGATTTTCACATAGATCTGGTTCTTAGGCGCAGAGCCTATCTCACGAGCACCTTATCAGATGACTACCCTTGAGCTCTGTGAGCTCAAGTTGCAGCTTGAGGGCCTTCTGGAGAAAGGCCTAATCCATCCTAGTGTATCCCCTTGGGGTGCACCGGTGATTTTTGTGAAGAAGAAGGATGGATCTCTATGGTTGTGTATTGATTACCACCAGCTGAACAAAGTAACGATCAAGAATCGTTACCCCCTTCCACACATTGATGATTTATTTGATCAGATGAAGGGGGCCCAAATTTTCTCCAAGATAGATCTTAAGTCAGGTATCATCAGCTGAGGATCACGGAGGCGGATATTCATAAGACCGACCTTTTGTACGAGATATGGCCACTACGAGTTCACATTGGTACCTTTTGGTCTAACGAATGCCCCCGCAGTGTTCATGAGCTTGATGAATGGGGTATTCAAGACATTTTTGGATCACTTCATGCTCATTTTCCTTGATGACATTCTGATTTACTCACGTAAGCGTGAGGAGCATGAGGCACCTTCGCCAGGTTCTTCAGTGTCTTCGTGAGCAGCATCTTTATGGGAACTTGGAGAAGTGTGTATTCTTTCAGACAGAGGTGTAGTATTTGGGCCACATCATTTCTAGGGAAGGTATCAGTCGATCCTTCCAAGATTTGAGCTATCATGGATTGGCCAGCACCCACTAGTGTGACTGAGGTGTGCAGCTTCATGGGTTTGGCAGGATATTACAGGAGATTTGTTCAGGACTTTTCTTGGATTACGCACCCCATCACTTCCCTTCAGTGGAAAGGGAAGAAGTTTGTTTGGTCAGATAGATGTGATCAAGCCTTCAGGACACTGAAGGAATGCCTCACAACAACACCTATTCTAGTAGTACCAGATCCTCAGGGTGAGTTCTACATTTGCACAGATGCTTCTTTGGCAGGACTTGGAGGTGTATTGATGCAGGAGGGCAGAGTGGTTACTTTTGAGTCTTGAAAACTCAAGGATTATGAGCTCAATTATCTGACTCATGATCTTGAGCTTGCAGTAGTTGTGCACACCTTGGTGTGGTGGAGACACTTCCTTCTTGGCCGGAGATTTACACTTAGGTTTGATCACTTGAGTCTTCGCCACCTCTTCATGCAGCCCAATCTCAACGCTTGTCAGCGGTGTTGGATGGAGTTGCTTTGTGAGTATGATATGGAGATAGAGCATGTGAAGGGGAAGGAGAATGTGGTTGCAGATGCCCTGAGTAGATGAAGACATGTGGCTATGGCTACTTCAGTGGGTACAGATTTACGGAGCAAGATTTTGTAGTAGCTTCCTCATGATAGCTTCTACCTTGCAGCCAGAGTAGAGATTGAGTCTCAGAGACCCCTTGAGGGGAGATTTGATGGATTTTCATTAGAGGAAGATGGTCTTCTCAGACATAAGGTTGGATATATGTTCCTAGAGATGGAGGCTTGAGATAGGAAATTTTGACAGAGGCTCATCGTGCACCTTATTCAGCCCATCCCGGGGTGAAGAAGATGCATGCCACTTTGAGACAGTTGTACCATTGGAGAGGAATTCAGAGAGATACATGGCTCAGTTTGTGTCATGTTGTTTAGAGTGTCAGAGGGTGAAGGCCAAGCATCAACATCCAATTGGCCTTCTCTTTCCTCATGTTATACTAGAGTGGAAATGGGACACCATTTCCATGGATTTCATTGTTGGGTTACCGACATCGAGATACCACCATGATGCCATCATGGTCATGGTGGATAAATTGACAAAAGTGGCTCATTTTTCTCTAGTGAAGACCACCTACATAGCTAGTGTAATGGCACGGGTATATCTTGATGAGATTGTCATAGATTACATGGGATTCACAGAAGATCATTTATGACTGTGATCCTTTGTACACTTCCCACTTCTAGACCACCATGCAACATGCTCTCGGGACGAGGATCAATTTCAGCACAACATATCACCCTGAGATAGATGGACAGATTGAGCAGGTGAATCAGATCTTGGAGGACATGCTTAGGATGTACGTTATGGATCATCAGTCGAGATGGGAGGAGTATTTGTACTTGGTGGAGTTTTCCTACAATAATAGTTTCCAAAGTTTGATAGGCATGGCTCCTTTTCAGGAATTGTATGGCAGAGAGTGCAGGACACCTCTAAGTTGGGACAGGTTAGAGGACAGGGTTTCTCTTGGGCCAGCCTTATTATAGGATATGGAGCAGCAGGTTGTTTGATCAAGGCAGAGATTACAGGAGGCACAGGACAGGCAAAAGAAGTATGCAGATCAACATAGGACAGATCATAGTTATGAGGTGGGCATGAAGGTGTTTCTTTGTGTCAGACCGCATAAGAGCCCTATCCATTATGGAAAAGGTTCTAAGCTTTCTCCTAGGTTTGTGGGTCCCTTTGAGATCTTGGAGCGCATCGGTCCCTTGGCCTATCGTCTAGCATTGCCACCTAGCTTGTCTCACGTCCATGATGTGTTTCATGTTTATGTGCTTAGGAGATATATTTCTGATCCTTCTCATGTATTAGATTAGACCGCATTTACAGGTGCAGGATCAGGGGTAGGTGATGGTGGAGCCCATTCGTATTATAGAGCACAGGACCCTGGGCCTTCGAGGTAGAGAGATTGACCAGGTTCGGGTCCAGTGGGATAGGTATGATGAGACTGCTACTACATGGGAGGATGCTACATTACTATGAGTTTAGTTTCCACACCTGTTCCAGTGACTTCTAGGAGGAATTTGAGTCTAAGGGGAGGGGGATGTAGTGCCCACTTCCCTTTGACATTTTTTATTATTGATTTCGATACTATTGACTATACTTATGGACATTATTGTATTATTTTGACTTAGCATGATGTTAGATGTTAGAGATATTGGACTGTTGTTGTTTTCAATTCATATATGATGTGTTTGGATCATTAGAGACATTTTATATTGATGTTGATATGTTGTTGACATGGTTATATATATTTCTGACATGTGATATTTTTGTCACATGAGTAGACCTTGATAATTGAACTAATGTTGTGATCATTTTGACATGGATGAAATGTAGAATAGAGATGTTGTTAGAAATTTTAAATGATATCATAATTGCCTAGATGATGATTTGATTCATATGTAGATGATTGTGGATTTAAATTTCATATTTTATCTTGGATGTTTTGATGCGGCCGCGAGGCTGAAGGAGGTATTATGTGTTTTGCAGGTAAATATATTCACAACAAACATTGGGGGGATTGGAGACCAACCACATTGGAATGCTAAGTGAATTCAACAAGGGTCACCATGGCAACATGTATTTTTTGTGTGTGTATTTGAATTGTTGTTAAGGGGTTCCCATGGGGGAATTACCTTTAATTGTGACCAAGGGGTTATGTGTTGTCTTTTATTTAGTTTCCTTTATTTAATGTTAGTATGTGATTTTTAGTGATGTAATTTCCTTGTATTAATTATTTAGATTTTGGTGTATTCTTTCCCCTTTATCATTAATGAGTTTAAGTGTCTTATTTAAGTTAATTAATCTTGTTCTAAACTAATTATGAATGGGTCAAAAGAATTCATTTATTAGACTAGATGGCTCTTGGGTTTTGTGTTGTGAGTTGAGTGCTTGGGATCTTGAGTGTTGTACACTCTACCCCTTCATGGAAATTCGAATTTGGCCTTAAGGGCCAATTTTGAAGGCTTTTGGGACAAGTTAAACTTGTCCCACACCTCTTAAATTGCTATACCAACCCTACCTATGGGTTGGGGGGTCAAAAATAGACCCCATTATGTGTTTTGGGAAGACAAAAAGGTAAACTGTTTATTGCACTTTCTTTCTTGTAATTAATTTTGTCCTTAGGGGGTGTGGGCTTGGATTGTGTGTGTAAGTAATTTGTCATTCCTCTCACCCACCAATTTATGGTGCATTGGGGTTGAGGTTTGACTTGTGAGGTGGAGTTGAGGATGAGTGATGTGGCATCCTACATGGAGCCACCTCACCCTCCTCTCTCCCTTTTCTATTTATTGAAGTTCTTTTTCTTGTTTGGGGGTTACTTCATTATTTTGTGCTCTTGCATTTTTGGGAGTTAGAGGATTTTGGAGTGCTTGTGGTCTTGGTTGGAGCTTGTTGGTGATTTTTTGGGCTTGAAGGAGCTTGGAGATTGACTCTTGGAACAAGCTCTACTATGGAAAGGTAGGAGCTTTACTCTTGCTTAATGTTATTCTTTTATTTTGTGTTTATGTGCTTGTTTTGAATGTTTTTTGGAATTCTTGTTGGGTGCTTGGGTAGATTTCCTAAGTGTGGTGTAGGAGGGGACTATGGGGAGAATTCATGTAGGGAGGCATAAGAGTTTATTTCATGTTTTGGAGGGAGTTTGGGTTGGGTGCCCCACCTTGGACAAGGAATGCTTGCATTTCTTACTTGTTTCTTTTATGAGGGAGGCATAAGAGAATGAGGGAGGCATAAGAGTATGTGGGAGGAATAAGAGGTACTTGAGGGAGGCATAAGAGTGTGTAGGGGATTTTGAGATATGTATTGGAGGTTTTAAGGTGGGCACCCATTTCCCATTGGGAGGCATAAGTGGCCTCCCCATAGGTTCTTGCTCCTTTGGCTTTCATCTTTAAAGCCTTGTATATTTGTTTTTCTTCCTTCTTGTGTTTGTAGTTTGAGTTGGAATGTGTTTTTGGAATGGTTGTGAAATACTTGGTTTGTGATGTGGAAGCTTTTTTGTTGCTATGTGTTGGATACACTTTTCATTGTGATATGGTTGGGGCTCGGGGGTCAATGAGGAGGATGGCTTCTCCTCCTCATTGGATATTTTGGTTGGGTGGAGAGTGTTGCCTCTCCCCCCCCATTTTTGTTGTGGATCAAGAAAATCATGAAGGATCTCTCTTGTTGGTGTTGTGAAGCTTGGATATTTTGTTGGAGTCCTTGAAGAAATCCCTTCTTGTGAGAAGCCTTATTGTTTTTCCCACTAAGGTGGAGGAAGATTGTAATATTGTATTTCATTTAGTTTTTAAAGTAAAGCTTTACTACAAAGTGGAAGTATTGTATTATTTGAAGAAGTTCATTGAAGAGAAATATAAAAATGTTCCTTCATCCTTAGATTGTAGTATAGAAAGAAAATAATCCAAATGGAAATCTTGTGTAAAAGTTTAGTTGGAATTTGCATTGTGAGAAAGAAAGTTTACTTTCATTGTGAAGTTGATATTATTGTAAATGAGAAAGAATAAATATAGAAGTTGTAGGATATTAAAAATGTGTGCATAGTAAACTTGAATATAGATAAAATTTGTTATAGTTATTTTGAACATTTAAATTGTAGTGAAAATGAAAGAGACAACAAATTTGAAGTATATTGTTTTATTTGGAAATGTTGCCCTTGTAGTAAGAAAATAACAATGTTAGAAGTAGATTTATTCCTTTTTACTCTTGAAATTGAAAGGAAAAATTTAGTTGAACAAAATGGAATATGATCTTGTAGTTGTTATTTCTACTCATTGGATTAGGTAATGCTTTAATGAGTAAATTTTAACTAGGAAATGAACAAATGAACTAAATTCCAAAACTGGAAACCTTAGGTGTATTAAAATTAATTCAAAATGTATTTTATAGCTTTGTTATAACTTTTGTTTTTTGAAAAACTCATGGAATTTTAGGTTTCTGTTTCTAAGGACCATGACCACCACCCTGTGCAGAGCGGTGGTCTCGTAACCACCACTCAGGCAAGGCAGCAGGTCTCAGAACCTCCGCTTAGTAAGGAGAATGGTTCATGTGTTTGTCACCAAAGTAGGGCGGCGGTCCCAGACCACCGGTCTGCTCTGGGCTGCGGTTCTGTCACTTACTGCAGAACCTCTTGGATCCGCGCATGTACAATTTTTAACTTGTAAAAACTAAATTTTGAGGTTGTAAATTTATCTAAGAAACTACTAGCAAGATCAAATAATGGGTAAATCTCATGGCTTTAAGCAATTAAATATACAAATGGCAGATTAAAACTACTCATTCTCATTTATATTAAATGGGGGGTAGGGTTTGCCCCAAAATAAGAACCCAAATACACATAGTTTTGAAACAAAACCAGATTGGTGAAGGAAACCCCCTCCCAATCCTTGAATGAAAGTAATAACAACAATAAAACTACAATCTAAACAAAACTAATATAAGCTTGATCTCCTTGTAGACTCCTCCATAGTTTCTTCCTCTCTTGCTCCCATGGCTTCCTTCTCTCCAAACCTGCATTTTTTAACAAAGAAAAAGTGCCCAAATGAGGAGACTCGGGTAAAGAAAGAGATTAAATAAAAATTCATAAGGATTTTTAGGGCTTAGTATGGAACCCTAGGATCTAGTGGTCTTAATTGATTTGATCTAAGGGTGGAGGATCAACCCTACTTTGGTTGGTAGGAATGATTTTTTTATAATGTTTTAAATGAACTTTAATAGTATGTGTAGATGGGGAATGGGGCCATTTAATTGCCTTAGGGTGCATAAGTCATTGTTAGTTCTTAGCATGTTTTAGGAAGTTAATAAAAAGGACATTAAGTTATTAGGATAATGAAAGTAACTTAACTAAGCATAAGGTTAACCATTTTAGGATTGAACATTAATTAAAGAGGAGAAAACATTTAACCTAGTAAATTTAAATTATGGCACCTTCCTAGTTGAATGTTGATTAATGGACCTTAGAGATAAATTAAAAATATATATTTTAATCTTTTAACTAGACCTAGTTCTTCAGTCGTAAATTTGAGATTAGTGGTGTAAGTTAATTTGAATTACCCTAGGGGATTAACACCCTTGTAACCCTTGTAACCTTTTTATCTTAACTTTAACAAAAAAAATAGTCTCAATTTTTTGGATAAGTTTTAGGTGTTAGCGTGTTCCTAGAACATCGTTTTTGCAGGCGTTACAATGTATACATGTATGCAATTATGGAAGTATATTCAAGGCACGATAACTGTTTAACATAATTCCTTCAATAAAAGTGATTTCATAGAATGTAATGATTGCAGGATATGCACAAAACGAGTTATTGAAAAGGCTTTAGAAATTTTCAAACAATGAAAAGAACGGGTGAAAAGTTAATTTCTCAACTTTCCTAGTGATCTTGGGCACTCATCTCTACAGTATAAGTGGTTGAGGGCTGCACATATTCACAAGTGTCTTCTTAATGCACTACACCTACAATAGATCATTATGTGTGCGTATTTGACCTTCTTGCCCTTCTAATCATCTCGAGGAAACTCTAAACATTATCAAATCAACAAATATTAAACTTGTGGTGGTTACAATTGGTTGTGAGAATGTGTAGAGGAGTACTTGGTTGGAGGAGGTACATGGTAGCTGAGGAAATGTATTCACTGGGTGGTTTTACAACACTTATAAATGATCTAAAGCTGGAGAAATTCTAGTAACAAGCCCATTAAGAGCTTGATGAAATTCCCAGTGAATGGATTTTTCGTGGGTCGAGAATGGAAACCTCCTGGAGAACCTTGTGCAATGTATTGCCTGTTGGCTAATAGGCATGGTTTTCTTATCCCTATCTAGCATAATTTCATATTCTTAGTTTTTCCTTTGCAATGAAATATAATTTTCAAGCCTTGGATTCTTATACAATTGGTTATTTTAAATGAAATTTTAGTGCAAAATAATAAAATGTCACCTCATAACTTACACAATCTGAATTACCCTTGGTTTTTCAACCATATACTTAAACCCTCATTTTGAGATGTTTTGGAAACTTTGTAACCAAACTGGGTAGCTCCAACCACTTTTTTTTGACAAGTTGAGTTTGAGTGTTTTGTAAGCCTATCAATTTTTCCTTTGTAAAAGTTAGTAAATCATGATTTTCTTCATCACATGAAATACCTCTCTGGAACCCCCATTTGAAATGTCAGGGTTTAAACATGTCCCTTGTCATCACAAGATGCCAAAAAATCTTCTACAACGCCCTAAATTGATCATTTTGTCATTTTTCATAGTGCGTTAGGAACCATGTTGACCTCGTTTACAACATCGGGTAGCTGTTAAAAGTTACAAGTTAGGTTTCGTTTCAGCTTGTCGTTTGGACTCTAAGCAAAGAAATGGTTACCCTTCTTCGTAAACATCTATTATTTTTACATGACAATTTCCTGCAACCCTTAGTTCAGAGAAAAATACCTCGCTAGTTAGTTTTGTAAAGGGGTTTTGAAGGCCTTCGGTCACTGTTTGACCAAGCCAACTACTCCAATTACAACCGGTGGCTCCAAAAAATTATTCGTCATTTGTTAACCATTTTCCAGTTCTATGTTCTGTCAACTCTTGTGAATCCTTAGTATATAGGAGAGTGTATAGGAAATTTCTCATTATGCATTCGCCCATCGGAATTTAGTTTTTTTGAACACGGTTTCTTAGCCCTCGAGATAAAATTTCACATTTTTTAAACTAGTGGGAAAGTGAGAAAGAAGGTCGTAGGACCCTCATCAAGACAATTAACCAATGAGAAAACTTGTAGAAACTTATAAATGATTGTATGGAACTCTATTTTTATTACTTCTTTTAAGAAAATTGACTATCAAATAAATACTAAATTTACAATGTAGGCTAGGGTTTCACATGTCTTTGTGCCTTAGATTGCAGATAAGGTGTTTGAACTATTGTGCAAGGAAAAAATAGGTTTGAAAAGGATGCGAGGATGTGTCACTCTATCCCCTGTAATGGTGTGTTGTCAGGTATGTGTACTACATGTTGGTGCTGAAAATTGTCTCGCCCCAATTTTCCTTTGAAAATCTATCGATTTATGGCCTCTATCACTTTCTTTTTCCTCGTGTTGTGCCTAGTTAATCTTTATTACCATTTTTAATCTATTCTTGGGTCGTAGATCACTTATGGGTCCATGGTTTTCTCCTTGTTTCTTTGTTCCTCTAGAAAAGGTCTGTAATTTGAGAATCTCATTCTCTGTTCATCCAAAAACTCGGGTTCTCCCATATTTTTGGTCTCCACATTTGGAATTTGTCTTCCTTGTAGTTTCTGCCCTAAATAATTGAAGAAAAATGAATGGATTTATCTCTGAGAAACATATTTGAGCCTTGTAAACATTTATAAATTTAGTCCTTGGAGAAATTTTCATTTTCGAGCTCGAATGGTTATTTTTCTATATTTTACAGTTTGACCAACGTTTCTCCTTGTCAAATTTGCATCCTTGCATCGTCAGGGGACGTGGCTTCTTTTGGTTGGTCAGGGGATGGCGGGAAAATTCTTTAACTTATTACTTTTTGCTTTTTTGGAAAAAACACACGCAAATTTGGTCCCATGGCTCCACTCAATTCTGATTGGTTCTTTTGGTGCTTACGTGGCTTCTTCTGATTGGATGGGGCTCAGTGGGTCTATTTTTGAACTTGTTCTTTTTTGGCTACTTTGGAAAAAAGTTTGAACTTTCCTCGTGGCCCCACCAGGCTTTGATTAAATTAAATTTTAAAGTTGCAAGAAAAAAGTCTCACTTTGACCCCGCATGAGGACACGTGGCAAATCTAATGGCGGAGATGCAAGCCTTCGAAGGTAAGTTGGATATTTTGCCCTTATGGAAAAATAGAGTAAAATTATAAAGTTGAAGCATGCCCCCACCAAATCATTTTTAAAAATCCTTAAGGTTTTTGAAGGAGTGCCGTAATGACACGTGGCGAGCCCGCACTCGTTCAAGGTCTCAAATTTTGGGGCATATCTCAAGATGCCCCATTGTGACACATAGCGATTTGAAAAGTCAAAGAGGCAGGGAAGTGGACCATCGAAGGCAAATTGCATTTTTTACCTCTTGACATCAAAAGGATTAAAATCTCAAAATGGCATACAAGCCTGATAAAGGAAAAATAAAAACTTACTCTAGTCAATGGTGGAGATGCAGACCCTTAGGGGAAATTTGGAAAAAAATCCTTTTGAGAGAAAAGATTTAAAAATGAAAAAGGGAAGCACGGTTCTACCTAGACCCACATTGGGACATGTGTCAGGACCATTTTTCAAGGGTGGAGCTACGGGGAAAACTTGGAAAAAATTTCCTTTTCCATAAAGGGGGTGAAATGCCAAAATTTGGCCACGGTTCCATTGGCGCCCACCTTAGGACACGTATCAGACTCATTTCCTAAGGCCGGAGATGCAGAGAAAAATGTGAAAATTTTCCATTTCTCCAAAATTTGTAAAAAGTCAGAGGAATCCCCTGGGTCTATTTTTAAGTTTGAATCTTCCACATGAATGGCCCAAATACAAAGTAAAGATCAACGGCAACTGTGAGCCTGAAATCTGATTTTTGCCCCATTTTTTCTGAAAAACATCTCGAAGTTTCAGTCTTCATGATTTCTTGGTCTTTCCTACATGCCAAGTAGAGAGGGTAGTTAATGTTGATATCTGAGTTTGGTGGGAAGATCTGAAAGATATATTTCGCCATTAAAATGGTCTGACTATCGTACTCTATCAGATTTTCTGTTTTTCTTCTCTCGAGCATGCAAAGATCCAGATTTGACAGATTAGGGGTGGAAGTGGTTGGAAAATTGAAAAGAAAGTGATCTACTAGAGGAAGGGGTTGAATGTGGGAGATATTTGATGAGATCTGCCCCCTCAAGCACCTAAGAACTTTTTACAGATCTGATTCTGTGAATCACGATCAAAATCATGGTGAGCACTGGTGCATTAAATGTTTTTTTCTTTTGGTAAGAGGGGGATCTGTTGTGAATTTTATAAATGAGACAAAAAAAAATTGCAAAGGGTTGGAGGTTGGAGTGTTAGAGGTTGAAGAAAATTCCCAAGAGGAAAATTTGACAAAGCCTGTCTTTTGAGAAGCTTGTATATCTCTTTGTATTAAGTTTGATCACAAGGTGGTTGCAAGTGTACAACCATTGAAAAGCTCTAAGATTGTTCTAGAAACTTTCCCCTGCTAATTTATGTAATCAAACTCGAGTTATTCTATGTGGATCTTATGCAAAATGTGTTCATTTTACTACTGAATGTCTGCAAATAGTTTTCCTTGTTTCCTGTTGCAATATTGTATCAAAATCTATCTTGATCACACAGGTATCAATCCTTGTGACAGTTTAGTGGCATCTGCAATCTCATTTCTCAAAAGAGCTTTCATCTAGGGGTGAAATAAACGATTTAAAATCACTTTTCTTTCATTTGTTGACATAGATTGTTTGTAAGCCTATGGGTGTACCTCAGACATGATTAATCTTAGGTTTTGATGTTTTATTGGGTCTTTTAACTCGAGCCTTCATGTTAGAATATCATAGATTGTGTGAAAAACTACTAATCTGGGCCTCCATTGAAGTACATATTCTTGTTAAAGCAACATTTTAGTTATTCTTAAGTATTATGTTGTCTAGACTTTCCATTTTGTAAGAGTTCTCGAAGATTAGGTATAATCAACTTTTTCCTGCTTCACCTACCGCAAAAAATTCATTCAAAAACAATTAATCATACCCATACTAACCATGTTTGTCATGTATGCATACAAATGCATAATTTTTACTACTAAAACATGTAGAAACAATCAGGATTTCAAATGTCTTTAGTAGCTTGAACCTTTCCTAGAGAATATCTCCACTATCTAGAGTGACAACTCATGAGAGTTAGATTTTGTTGCATTGATCATATTTTCTTCAAGGCCTCCTTAACAACTTCATTAGGAAGGATATCTCCATATCTTCAATAAACAACTTTTTACAAAAGGGTTCTCTTACCTTGGTTGAGAGGCACAACCTAAAATAGTGAGGATAGATCAAATCCTCTTGAGGGTGCTATCCATTTCTCCACATCTGAGTGACTAAGGGCCAGTTAGATCCCATCCCCTACTACAATTAAACTCATCATGATCTATCTGTCTCTAAGCTTTGTGATAAACCTCTTATGTTGCTCAAACTTTGAAGGAGAATCAATTTGGGTACCAACACCTGAGTGGTGCCGCTACCAGGGACTTATTTGAGTTGCTGAGACTATTTTTTGATTCACTACCAGTTCATATATATTTATCCCACCAACAGCTAAGTGGCACCATTTACAGGGACTTATTTGAGTTGATGATACTATTTTCTGACTCACTACCAGTTCATATCTATTTATCCCGCCAACACCTGGGTGACGTCATTGTCGAGGACATAATGGATCATAGTTCACATTCAAACCTTGGTAAAACACTTCTTGTATGCTCCAAGTGCTATGTGCAATTATTTCGATGTTCACACCTAGTTCATTAGATTTCATTTGATAAATCTAGGAAAGGAAAAGCCAGAATCTTCCCATTTCCAGTTCTAGCATTGACAGACATTTAACAGATCATATTTAGTGCATTTACACAACTAAGGTGGAAATCCTTAGTGGTGACTCCCTGTTGATCTCATTTTAATGAGTACCAATGTCTTAAAACTCTGTCAAATTCATATTTGTTACTAATATTGGCCAAGATGGAAGGAAGAAGATCTTTCTTTGCTAGGGATCCTGCTAGGACATTATTTCCAGAGCTAGGAAAAGTAAAATCAGAAGGAAGAAAATCCTAGAGAGTTGTTGAAGATCAACAGACAAGGAGAGGGATCTCCATTGATGAGAGTGATCAATATATCATTTAAGACTGCCATTCAAGTGACTTTGAATCAGGTAGCCTCTTTGTGGAGTTGAACTCTCCAGCTGGAGAGGGGTTTTCATTTGATTTTGAAAGGCTTGCTTCACATTCTGCACCTGTATTTTCTGAAATAGATAGATATTTCCAAGAGACAAGGCCTTTGGGGGATCTCCGTTTTGAAAATTATACTCCTGTGTTCCAAGGACTCTCTAACCCCTCACCAATTTTTCATCCCTCCAGGGTCACCTCCTCGAAGGAACATGGCCCTACCCCCACCTAGGCCCCCTTTTGTTGTAAACACCTTTGGACCTATAAATTTTTTGGGAATGGCTGGATATCCAAATGCAGTTCCTCAAGAAGTAAGGAACAAACTACCAAAGTTCCAAGGAAACAATTGTATAACTAGTGATCAACATTTAAAGCTTTTTATCCATATGATGGAAGACTTTGAGATTGAACATAAGGATGTGTATATTAAGTCGGTCATCCATACTCTAGAAGAGGATGCTAGGGACCGATATAAAGCATTTCCAGACAACTCTATTGATTCTTGGACTGAGATGAGAAATGCATTTAGATTGCAGTATGGTGATATAACTGGCCCTAGGTTTCTTTTGAAAGAATTTGAGAACATCAAAAAGATCCCTAATGAGTTATTACATGATTTCAATAGAAGGTTTAATAAGACCTTGAGGAGATTTCTTGTTAGGATAAGGCCATGTGACGAGTCATGTTTGATCAAATGTATTGATGCATTTGATAAAAAGGTGGCATATTATTTAAGAGACAAAAACCCCACAAATTTGAGGCAGACCTTCAATATGGCTTTGTAAATTGAAAATAACATCAAGGAAATTGGAAAGCCTCCAAAGAGGGAGGGTGTAAAGCTGATTAACCCAAAAAAATACCAAACAAGCAAGGCTGTGGATTTGGAAGAAGTTGTGAAGACTTTGGCAGGGGCTATCAAAGAAATTTCCTAAAAATTATCCCGGGTTGAGAAGGGAATTGGGTAGAGCTCACAAGGCCAACACAAGCGGCAAGGCCAAGACATGTTCACAAATCACCAAAGATCTAATGATAGAGGCAAGGGACCTATTGGATTTTGAAATAGGTAGTCCTAGGCCAGGGAGAACAAAACGGTACTTGATCCTTTGGCTGCCAAAGTTGTTGTGGTGGAGGAGAAAGATGTCATTGATTGGTGTGACAAATGTTTCATGCCCTATGTTCCTTGTGAAGAAGATCAGCAAGAAGAAGAGGAAGCTGATGATGATAATGATGATGATGTCTACATGATGGGTTGTTCCATGAGCTCACAACAAGGGGCAACTTCAACTGAGGTGATAAGTTCCCAGACAGCTGCCACTTTTTGGGACTACATTCATAGGGTACCTATTCTTTCCCTCTCTCATGCTTTAGAAGTAGATATTTTACATGATTTTGAATTTCCCAATAATGATTTTGAATATTTGAGGGCTTTAATGATAAAGAAGTTTGATGGGGTAATCCCATCTGAGGAAGATAGACAGTTGATGAATGCAGTTGTGGCTCAAGAAAAGGAATATAACACAAGAAGTAAGGTTGTCAAAGGGGCAGGGCCTCAAGCCAAGCCTAAAGCTCCCTTACTTTCAAACATTCCTAAAAAGGATCCTAAGAAAGAGGCATCTGCCAAAAGCCTTGCAGTTCTAAACAAAAATCATACCCCTCCTCATGCCCAAGTTGTCAAAAATATTGTACCACCTAATGAGTGTATTGTCTTTCCTTCCAACACTTCCTTGCCAAAGAATGTCCCATATGATATTTCCCAAGTGTTGAGTCAAATCAAAGTCTCTGTTATGATTATTTAGTTACTTAGGATTCCTGAGAATAAAAAGAGAGCATTTGAATACTTGGGGTTGAAAGAAGAGAATACTTCCCTAGGTAGAAACATAAACATTGTGGAGATCCCGCCAGTCATTAAAGAACCAGAAGAACCACCAGCATCAAAAGAGCTAGATGAACCACCTGAGTTCTATTTGGGGACATCCTTGGTGGAATCTCAGATGAATGTGGATCCATTCTTCACCACCCTGATCATTAAGGATAGACTATTGCACAACTGCATGTTTGACTCAGGGGCATCGTGCAATGTCATGCCTTTAGAAGTTATGAATGAGTTGAATATCAAAGTGATAGCACCATCTGGGAAGTGTACTGCTATGGACTCCAGAGATGTGCCAGTAGTGGGATGTGTGAAGGGTTTGGTGGTGCATCTTACAGCTTACCCAGGAAAAAACTTAAAACTTGATGTTACTGTCAAGAAAATGGGTTGTTAGTGTTGGTGGGAGTGTCCAAATGGCTATGTCCTATCCCACTATTCCAATTGAAGGCAGCCTTATCAGGTTGTATGGGGAAAGAAAATGTTGCACCTTATTGAGGATCCCAACAATGCATCCTATGAGGTATTGTACACAAGTGTTGATGTGGATAAATTTGTAGGATTTGCTGATGGAAAGGAGCACAAGATTGAAGAATGAAAGTGTCTTGAATAGATAGGCTCTCCTTAGACTCTGTTGTTTGATGGATATTGCTACAAGTTTGGGAATGGTGCTGGTGTTGTTCTACTTTCTCCTGGTCAAGAAAAATTTGTTTTCTCCTTCAAACTCAACTTTGAATGCACCAACAACATTGTTGAGTATAAGGCACTATTTTTGGGTTTAAGAATTGCTTGGAAATATGGTGCCAATGACATCATTGTCATAGGAGACTCAGAATTAATAGTAAAACAAGTCAAAAAGTTGTATGCCACGAGGAATCAGTGAATGAAATAATACAAACATGCAGTTTGGGATTTCATTGAGATGTTTGATTCATTCAACATTGTGCACCATGATAGGAAATTTAATGACTTGGCAGATAAGCTTGTAGTGTTGGGGTCTCGGTTTGACAATTGTACGATGTCCCCATATTTTGAATATGATGTTGAGGTATTGACAATACCTTATGTTCCTGAAAACATTAAACACTGGCAGGTTTTTGATGATAATGCTCAAATCAGAAGATTTTTGAAGAACAAGGGAGAATTTTCTGATCAAATTATTGATTGGGAGTCAATGGTATGTGCAACAGAGGGAAAAGAAACTTTGTTTGGCAAGGACATCATCCAGCTAAATACTAATACCATTCCTAGAGGGCTAGTTGCTCTTGAGTCCAATTTTGATAATGTTGATCACATTGTTAACAGATGTATGGTAGCCTCAAGGGATATTGAGGAGCATGATCTTAGTACAAAGGAGAAGCCAAGGAAAATTTGGTTAGGAAGTTATCTCAGCAAGGAGGAGAAGCAGTCATACATCCAGTTGTTGAAAAAATACCAAGATTGCATGGCTTGGACCTTTTCTAAACTAAAAGCATACAGAGAGGACATGTTTCAACATGAGATCCCCCTGGAATCTAATGCAAATTCATTCGGGCAGAAACAAGGGCCTATCAATCCACTCTTATCCCTCAAAATGCAAGAATAACTGAAGAAGCTAAGAGATGGAGGTATTATCCAGCCCACAAGGTATTCTTCTTACGTTGCAAACCTAGTACCACTCAAAAAGAATAATGGTGACTTCAAGCTGTGTGTGGATTTAAAGAATCTGAATAGAGCATCTATGAAGGATAATTATCCTTTACCAAATGTGGAAAACATGCTACATTTGGTGACTGGTTCTGAATTTCTTTCCACCTTGGATGGTTTCTTTGGTTATAAACAAGTTGTGGTGAAGGAATTAAAAAGGATCAAGACAGCCTTTACTACTACTTGGGGGACCTATGCCTATGTCTGGATGACCTTTGGTCTAATGAATACTAGATCCGCCTTTCAAAGAGAAATGGATGTTTCTTTTGCTGGTTACATCAACTAGTTTATTACAGTTTACCAAGATGATATAACTATATTTTCTAGGAAGAGAAATGATCACCTGCTATACTTAGAGAAGATGTTGATAAGATGTAGAGAGTATGGCATTTCACTTAATCCAAAGAAGTTCCATTTTGGAGTGCAGAAGGAAAAGTTACTTGGTCACATAGTGTCACAAGAATGGGTGATGATTGATCCAGAAAGAGTAGAGGCCATTAGCAAGGTCCCAATCCCAAGGACTAAGAAGGGTATTCAGTCCTTCTTTGGGAAAATAAACTTCATTAGAAGATTCATATAAAACTTTGCTGAGTTGACCATTCCAATCACTTCCATGCTAAAGAAAGACTAGGGATCAAATGGGAGGAGGCCGCCATCTAAGATTTCAATGGGATTAAAGAGGCACTAAAGCATGCACCTATTCTGGCAGCTCCAGATTATAAGAAGCATTTCCAAATGTTTTCCATTACTTCAAAGAACACTATTGCTTTTGTCCTGCTACAGAAGGATGATGAAGGGGCTAAGAGGTTGATTTATTTTTTTAGTAAGGCCTTGCAGGTGGCTGAGCTGAAGTACACTATCATGGAAAAGCAAGAATTTTCCTTAGTAAAAGTAACAAAGTTTTTCAGGCCTTATATTCTAAGTTCTAAAATTGTTGCTTATGTTCCCCACACCATGGTCAAGGTCATCTTATCAGAGATGGAATTCTCAAGCAAAAGGTGTAGGTGGGTGAACAAGTTTCAAGAATATGACATGGATATCCAAACCACAAAGCTGGTGAGAGGTTTGGGCCTGGCTAAACTTATGGCTGAGAGCAACTTGCAAACTATTGAGGTAAATGAGGTAAAAGAAGGCAGGGTAGATGTTTTTCAAAAATTGATGAATTCTGAGTGGTACAAAGATGTAATTTTTTATCTTATACATCTGAACTACCCTGAGTATTTAAGTAAGAACCAGAAAAGAGCCCTTAAGTTGGCTTTGCAGAAATATGTCATTACTGATTATGGGCTAGCTTGAAAAAATCTAGAGGGATTCCTCTTAAGGTGCATTACTGAAGAAGAAGCCCCCAAGTTAATTGTTGATCTCCATGGAGAATTTTTTGGGGGGAATTTTGTTGCAAGAGTCACAACACACAAGATCCTGAGGGCTAGTTATTGGTGGCCAACTCTTTTCAAGGATACAACCTTGTTGGTTAGAAGATGTGAAATTTGCTAGTGCTTCTCTAAAAGATTGAAATATTCAGGCTCCCTTCCTTTGTATCCTGTATCAATTGAAGTTCCTTTAAAGAAATGGGGAATGGATTTCATTGGTGAGATCTCAGACCCTTCAAGTGCTAACCATAAGTGGATTCTAGTAGCCATTGACTACTTCACCAAGTGGGTGGAGACAATCCCCACTAAGATGGCAACACACCAAATTGTCATGGACTTTGTGCTGAACAATATCGTCTACAAGTTTGGGGTGCCAATTAAGATTGCTGTTGAAAATGCCATGAGATTTAGAGCTAAACCTTTGGTAGCAATGTGCAAAGAATATGGGATCAACCTTACATATTCCTCTAATTACAATCCCCAAGGAAATGGACAAGATGAGCCCAGTGACAAAAAATTGCTGAAGATTATCAGAAGAACCTTGGAGCTAAACAAGAGAAAATGGGGTGAACAGTTGAAGTTTGTTGTTTGGGCTGATAGGATCACTGTTAAAAGAGCCATTTGAAAAATTCCATTTGATTTGGTGTATGGAACTTAGGCCTTGCTACCCCTAAATATGCAATTATCTTCTTATAAGTTCATTCACTAACTAGAGGACCAAGAAGTAAGTCCTTATGATGCTCCCATTAACCAGATTGTTGATCTTGATGAAGAGAGGAGGGCATCCCACCAGAGGCATGTAAAGTTCAGAGAGAAACTGAAGAAGTTATTTGACAAAAAGGTCACTCCCAGAGCTTTCAATGTTGGAGATCTTGTGCTGCTATGGGATCGAAGACATAAGGATAAGGGAAAGCATGGCAAATTTGACTCATTATGGATGGGCCCTTACTCCACTGATATCAGGATTAGTGAGCATACCTTCTTCCTTAAGGACTTAGATGGTGAACTGCTTGAGTTGCCTATTAATGGTAGCCATTTGAAGCATTTATTGGATTGATTCCCCTGAATCAAGGCATGGATCTTGTGTACAGTGTATAACCTGTTGTTTGCTATCAATCTTTTATGTTTTTTCATTCTGGTCCTCAGTGACTTGTTTTTGTTGGTTTCTCTGTTTGTTTTTTAAGATGGTTATGTTTCTTTGCTCTGCAAAATGACTTTGTTTCCCAAAGGATATTCTTGGCACTTGTTCTACCTATTTTTCTTGTGACACTCACGGGGAGTGCCCATCCCCGAGTCAGAGCTGATGTTGGTGCTCAAAATATTCTAGCCCCAATTTTCCTTTGAAAATCTATCGATTTACAGCCCCTGTCACTTTCTTTTTCCCCATGGTGTGCCTAGTTAATCTTTATTGCCATTTTAATCTATTCCTGGGTCGTAGATCACTTATGGGTCCATGGTTTGCTCCTTGTTTCTTTGTTCCTCTAGAAAAGGTCTGTAATTTGGGAATCCCATTCTCTGTTCATCCAAAAACTCGGATTCTCCCATATTTTTGGTCTCCATAGTCAGAATTTGTCTTCCTTGTAGTTTTTGCCCTAAATACTTGAAGAAAAATGAATGGATGTATCTCTGAGAAACATATTTGAGCCTTGTAAACATTTCTAAATTCTTTCCTTACAGAAATTTCAATTTTCAGGCTCGTATGGTCATTTTTCTGTATTTTACAGTTTGACGGGAATTTCTCCCTGTCAAATTTACGTCCTTGCATCATCAAGTGACGTGGCTATTTTTGGTTGGTCAAGGGACGACGGGCAAATGCTTTAACTTATCACTTTTTGCTTTTTTGGCAAGAAGGAAAATTTGGTCCCATGGCTCCGCTCAATTCTGGTTGGTTCTTTTTGTGCTTATGTGGCTTCTTCTGATTGGATGGGGCATGACAAGTCTATTTTTGAAATTTTTCTTTTTTGGCTACTTTGGCAAAAAGTTTGAACTCGCACCCCGCAGCCCCACCAGGGTTTGATTAAAGCAAATTTTAAAGTGGTAGGAAAAAAGTCTCACTTGAACCCCACAGGAGGACACGTGGCAAAGCTAATGGTAGAGATGCAAGCCTTTGGAGGTAAGTTGGATATTTTCCCCCCCTTTGGTAGAATGGATTAAAATTCTAAAGTGGAAGCGTGCCCCCACCAAATCAATTTTAAAAAGCCTTAAGGTTTTTGAAGGAGTGCCGCAATGACAAGTGGCGAGCATGCACTCGTTCAAGGTTGTAACTTTTGGGGATTATCTCAAGATGCACCATTATTGCATGTGGCAATTTGAAAAGTCAAAGAGGCGGGGAAGCGGACCATCGGAGGCAAATTGGATTTTTTGCCTCTTAACATCAAAAGGATTAAAATCTCAAAATGGCCCGTAGGCCCACAATCCCGATAAAGGAAAAGACAAAACTTACTCCAGTCAATGACGCAGGTGCAGACTCTCATGGGAAATTCAAAGGCCAGGGAAAATTTCCTTTTGGGAGAAAAAAGTTAAAAATGAAAAAGGGAAGCGTGGTTCTGCTGGGACCCACATTGGGACACATGTCATAAAGAAGGAACTTTTTTTCAAGTGCAGAGCTACGGGGAAAACTTGGAAAATTTTCCCTTTTCCAAAAAGGAGGTGAAATGGCATAATTGTACCACGGTTCCGTTGGGGCCCACCTTAGGACACGTATCAAGCTCATTTCCCAAGGGCGGAGATATGGAGTAAAATGTGAAAAATTTCCATTTCTCCAAAAGTTGTAAAAAGTCATAGGAAGCCCCTGGGTTTGTTTTTAAGTTTGAATATTACACGTGGATGACCCAAATTCAAAGTAAAGATCAATGACAACTTTGAGTCTGAAATCTGATTTTCCCCCCATATTTTTCGAAACACATCTAGAAGTGTGAGTCTTCATGATTTCTTGGTCTTTCCTACATGCCTAGCAGAGAGGGGAGTTAAATTTTGATATCTGTGTTTGGTGGAAAGATCTGAAAGACATCTTTTTCCATTAAAATGGTCTGACTATCGTGCCCGGATTGGATTTTCCATTTTTCTTCTCCCGAGCATGATAAGAGCCAAATTTTACAAATTAGAGGTGGAAGTGGTTAGCAAATTGAAGAGAAAGTGATATACTAGAGGAAGGATTTGAATGCAAGAGATATTCGATGAGATCCTCCACCTCAAGCACTTAGTAACTTTTTGCAGATCTGATTTTGAGAATCATGATCAAAAATCATGGCAAGCACTGGTGCATTAAAAGTTTGTCTTTTGGTAAGAGGGGGCTATGTTGTGAATGTTATAAATGAGACAAATTTTTCGTGCAAACAGTTGGAGGTTAGAGTGTTAGAGGTCAAAGAAAATTCCCAAGAGGAAAATTTGACAAAGCCTATCTTTTGAGAAGTCGTCTTAGAAGCTTGTATATCTCTTTTGTATTAAGTTTGATAGTGTCAAGGTGGTTGCAAGTGTACAAACCATTCACAAGCTCTGATATTTTTCTAGAAACTTTCCCCTGTTGATAAATTTAATCAAACTCAAATTATTCTATGTGGATCTTATGCAAAATGTGTTAGTTTTACTCCTCAATGTCTGCAAATAGTTTTCCTTGTTTCCCATTGCAATATTATATCAAAATATATCTTCATCACACAGGTCTCAATCCTTTTGATAGTTTAGTGGAATCTGTAATCTCATTTCTTAGAAGAGATTTCATCTGGGGGTGAAATAAATGATTTAAAATCACTTTTCTTTCATTTGTTGATAGAGATTGTTTGTAAGCCTATGAGTGTACCTCAAGCGTGATTGATCTTAGGTTTTGATGTTTTATTGGGTCTTTTAACTTGAGCCTTCATGTTAGAATATCATCGATTGTGTGAAAAAGTGCTAATATGGGCATCCATTGAAGTACATATTCTGGTTAAAGGAACATTTTAGCTATTCTGAAGTATTATGTTCTCTAGACTTTCCATTTTGTAAGAGTTCTCAGAGATTTGGTATAATCAACTTTTTCCTGCTTCACCTCCCATCGAAATTCACTCAAAAACAATTAATCATACCCATACTAACCATATTTGTCATGTATGCATACAAATGCATAATTTTTTACTACTAAAACATGTAGAAACAATCAGGATTCCAAATGTCTTTAGTAGCTTGAACCTTTCCTAGAGAATATCTCCACTATCTAGAGTGACAACTCATGAGACTTAGATTTTATTACATTGATCATATTTTCTTCAAGGTCTCCTTAACAACTTCATTAGGAAGGATATCTCCATCTCCTCAATAAACAACTGGCTACAAAAGGGTTCTCTTACCTTGGTTGAGAGGCACAACCTAAAATAGTGAGGATAGATCAAATCCTCTTGAGGGTGTTATCCATTTCTCCACATCTGAGTGAGTAAGGGCCATTTAGATCCCATCCCTAGCTAAAAAATGACTCATCATGATCTATGTGTCTCTAAGCTTCCTGATAAACCTCTGATGATACTCAGACTTTGAAGGAGAATAAATTTTGTTACCAACACTACATATCCCACCCTTTGTAAGAGCATCTTCCTCAATGTGACACAACACCGAAGCTCCAAGGATACATAGAAAATAAATTCAGTAAGGACACATGTTGTTTAATAAAATAAATTATCAATATGATGCAACCACAAGTAAATAAACTAATTTTTGAAATACCTTAAATTTTAATGTTATATGAATATTAGTTGTTCTCTTTTAGTTTATTACTTAGTCCCTTTCCTTTAAAGTCTTTCTTACCTCAAGTTCTTAATATTCAGCATTTAGAAATTTTCAATTGTCTTGTATTCATAGGTGCCCAACAATACAAAGTCTTTCCTACCTCAAGATATCACACAAAAATCAACACAACAACTAACAAACCTTGAGACATATTGTTAAATACTTTCACACTTGTATCACATCACAAGACCTCTGATTCCACTATGGAAAGAAAACAAATTGTCCACATTACCATTAATTTCACATAATTATGTCACAGCCATGGATCTAACACACACAATTGGTTAACAAAAATGAAGCATCACACTAATACATATGTGAATGGTATCACATGAACCAAAAACCATGATTATAATGATGCAATAACAAGATAATATCTAATATCACATGTCAACAAGGAGGAGCGTCAAGCCTCAAACATCACAATACATAGAACAAAAATCACATAAATACACATAAATCATAACACCAACTCTACACACCTCCCACAACATCACAAAGATAACTCCATGTACCTCCCAAATCATTGTAGAAATAACTCCATATACATCCCAAAATGTCACAAAAAACTACATAGTACCAAAACCAAGCCGTATCACTAAAACATAGAGCCCCATGTACCTCCAAATCTCCTTATCGGGTCCCTCAAATATCTTATCAGCTCTCTTAAATATCTTATTGGGTCACCCTTAAATTTCTTATCACAGCCCTTATGTAGAATATACATCAATAAAGTCAACCATAAATCCCCATCTTATCCCTTCCCCATTTAATGAGGTTCGGTCAGCTTGTGGTCCATAGGGACATAGATTCCCGTCACACCCCTAACCCAAGTGACATAATAACCCGTGGTTCAGCAGCCTACTAGTTATTTCTATAAAACTCCTTAGGGCGTACGCCCATACAAAGAAGTCTGGTCCATAGGTCCAACCGCTCTATGGTGAATCCCATGACCCTATTCTAACACATTGTGACTTTAGAACTAGCATAACAATCCGTTTTTAATGGCAAATGGTAAAAAATCCCAAGCCTTGGGCTAGCCTATAAAAATTTAAAACTTGAAAATCAAAATTTAAAACTAAGAAAAACAAATGGTTAAATAGCCATAGTTAGTGACAAAATCCACATGTTATTGCAACAACAAAAATAAAATGGCCAAAAATATATAGAACACATCAATCGAGAAAACTGTTTGATCTGATAAGAAAATAGATAACAATTAATTTATGAATAAAATATGTATAGATAAAATAACACATTACAATCATTTTGTTACCTTATATAGCCACCAAAGTGGTACTCGTTGAGTTACTGGAACTTGGATATCGAGCCTCATCTCACAAAATAACATGTCAAATAATACAACTGCCATAATCTCTTCCTAACTCATCCCTACCTACTCCCACAAGGCTCAACATAGTCAGAGAGGGTGGTGTATAGGTTTCCATTCACTGATCCTAAGGTGTTCGTGAAACACAATATACATGGTGGCCATGGATACCAAATGAATAGAAGTGGATTTTTTAATCTATGTAAGAATCCACTCCCTATCTCGTACTTTGATCAAGGAACTGGTCAATGATACAAAAATGATATGGTACACATAGGTCATCTATAAGAAAACCATATATGGAGAGAGAAAGAGGTACAGGTCACCATCTACTAGGCCTAGGGTATTCGTGAAACACAATATATATGGTGCCCATTGGGCAATGTTCCATACATATCAAACAAACATAGGTGGATTTTTATTCTATGTAAGACTCCACATCCTATCTCGTACTTGGTTCGAGTAACTGGTCAACGATACTCATTTCCTGTCTCCAAAAATACACTTTTTACCAATTTATTCCCTTAGGGTTGGTTAGTGTAAGGTTCACAACATAACACATAATTATATTACTAACAACATGGTGATTCATGCACATTAAACATAACGTCTTCTACATGGCATATATAAAGGGAATATCACAATAATTACTTTCACGGGTTACAATGCATCATGTTTCCACATAATGCACCCAAAGTGCAAGCACTATACAATAGGGGTCATATGATCACCATATGCCCCTAATTCACAACATGAACACTCACATATCACACGAATTATATGTATAATGAACACAGTGACTAAGATTACAACATATAGTCAATTGAAATTACAGCATGGTGACACACACGATTCATCACAACATGGTGGCGACATCATGATATAATCCAATCCACTATATACCCATTTTTTCCATAAAACCCATCAACACACCTACATATTACATAATAACAAGACACTTCAACACTCAGCAATCTGCAATAACATCATTTTCACACATAAGGAGGTACATCACCTGTGAACTCCTCATTGAATCCATTAAAATGAGAGTGAATACTCTCATCACAAACCAATCAGCATGATAACAAATACGCAGTAAATGACATGCACAACACGTGAATTCATAATATCACAATTACAACATTGGTCACATCAAGATTATATCACATAACTCTTCCCATCTCCACCACCACCATGTAAGATCATCACAACTCCAATCTATCTCAGATGTTCAAGAACATAAAACTCTGCTTTGATACCATATGTAATGCCCAAAAAATTTACACACAAATACAACAATAAAATTATTCGAATATATTTTTTGTTTTAATGTTCCCTACATAACACCACATGCACTCCAATAGATAAACTGAATATCACATAAGACACTTACATAAAACATCGACCCACATATACAACATGATAACACCATATATACACCGAGGCCACATGTCCAAAAATGAAAAAGTACAACTACCCCACTAAAATATACACATAATAATAGGAGTTTCCCATAGCACATATTTTTTCATTGTGAAAAATTTATTATAATCCTATTTTTATTAGTTGAAAATAATTTTCTGAAGCACACATAACAAGGGACCCTTCATTCCTCTACAACTAGGCTGCATGTTTTTGTTTAACATTTCACCTATAGTGGTTCCTTTAGAATTTTCTCATTTCTCTTATGGAAATAACTTTATATAGCATTATTGTGGTTAGGAACATATATACACACATGCAACTTCTATTATTTGACTTAAGGATTAGTTTAAAAGGAGATGTGTTTGCTTGGTTTGGAAAAATATTGTCATTATAAGGAGGAAAATTCACATGAAGAAAAAGGAAGGTTACTAGATCAATAGAAAACCTATCCCAAGTTCATTTCATAGCATTGTTTAATACAAACAATACACTCTTTTCATCTTCAAGTTATTACAACCAACTATGAATGTTAAGTAATTATGTTCTATCATTCTTGATTCACAATCCATTGCTCCAATTAGGAATTCATATTTCACAATCATATTATGAATGGAAGGGTACGTTACACCAATATTCCCATTATAGAGAATTTTCCTTGAAATTAAGTGATGTATTTCACATTTGAAACTAATTTTGTTTCATTATATTAAGGATTCACTCTTAATAACAATGGGTTAATTACATATTTAGACCATAAATTGTACTTCCTCAGTGATCCTAGATTTAATACATTATTATCTACGCCAAGGGTTCTAATAAATTTTAGAAGTCCAACTAGAGTGCAATATCCTTAACTTACAAGACCTTGGCTATAGTTGAAGGTATCCCATTCTCAAGGCTACATTTTATTATTTCATTAGCATCATTGTTCAATCCACATTTACGGAAACGAAGCATGTGATCATGTATCATATTCAGTTTTTTGATTTATTAGGTTTTCGTATGAGTCATGGAGCTCTACTTTATTACATTCATTTTATGATCACATTTGGCATTTTAGTTGGTTTTGACATTGCTCAATGGCGTACCATTTTCATAGCACTCATTCCTTAGTTTAATCTTATTTACCCTTTTTACTAACTACATTTGCTTGGTTACTTTGGTCCTATATTAACATCATTTTGGAACAAATGTAATTCCTATAACACTTACGTAACACTTAGGGATTTAAGACTACAAGAATTACGACCTCGGACAAGGTGAATCACTATATATATATATATATATATATATATATATATATATATATAATTTATTCCAAGGAACTAATTAAATCATTTAGTAAAAGGCATCAATGATTCTTTCACCAATACTCTTAAGAGATACTGCATGATCTATTAACTTCAAAATAAATCATGAATGGGGGAAAATACACCCTATGAGAAAACACATGGTAAAATGCTACTAAGTGTCACAATTATCTAATAGGGACAAAGGGAGTTACAAAGAAAAAGTTGTAAAATTTTATGCATTTCAAAATCCTTCTAAGGTAATATTTACAATCATTGGTAACAATGCATCATAGCTCCTTTTTCATTAGCATCATAATAGGGTAATCAATGTATTACATTCATTTCTAAAAAATGGTTTCTACACCCTAGCACAAGTAGAAATTATAGTAATCTAGTAGCCCTTCCTTGCAAAGCCTTCATGACACTCGGGGTATTCCAAGAATACAATTTTTCACTTTTGTTAACATTTAGCGTATAAAGGGGTTCGATTAGGTTTATTTAAATTCCAATAACACTCAAGGCTTTATGCCTTACTACAAGTTAGTTAAAGTATGAAAACATATTTATCCCATTAAACCTTCGTAAGGGACAAAGGTGTAAATTTGTTACTATCCGAATGACATATTTATCAGTGAGGAAATAAACAGATCATTAACATGATTTTAATGAATAGTGAAACTAGTGCATTAACTCCACTTGTGTCATCGGGATATTACGAAGGGATCATTGAATTAATACGTTATCCCAAACTATATTCTTAAGAATATGGTTGAGCACTAGGACACCAAGGTCTAACATGCACACTGAACTCTAACTCTGCCATAAAGATGACTAGACCTATCACACGAAGAAGTGTTAGTCCTATTTATCTTATGAATGACAAGGTTACTCAACTGATCTGCTGCTTCATGCAAGGACACTTAAGTTATACAAATGGTCTTTTAATAATTTTCTTAAGTGTAGGACAAGAAGTCCAATTGTGAGTATTAAGGTACTTCTTAAGACATTATGGTATTGTAAACGTATATGTGACATGATAGAGAGAGAGAGAGAGTATGAAAAATGTTGAATAATCACTGCATTTATATGGTTTTAAAATGAGAAGTTACTTCTATGAACCACAATAACTATTAGGCAGGTGATTATTTCAATCGTTTAAACCATGATATCCATATTTAAATTTAAATGGGCTTAACACCTATGAAGTGAATGGTATGTTTTTACCCATTTATAAAATTCAACTATTTTCCTTGTTTCTCTAGCTAACATAGTTATTCCTACATTAATTATGTGTCACTCCTACTAGTGTTGTAAGGTTAGATTTAACACAATGAATAGACCAACAACATAGTTTTCTATGTACATTGCTTGAAATATAAGATTCCAAGAGGAACAATAGTCTTCAACACAATAATTTTTACAATAAAATTCTCTTTAATTCAGTTTCTATTTAACATTTTTAATCTATACCAATGTACAATATTTTACTATGCAATCTCAACTTATTACAACATATCACACTCTTAATCCTTCTTGTTCGAAGTACCTAAACCCAATGTTGTGTTAGCCCTAGGATTGAGTATGGAAATCCCTTACACTCAAGCATGTTAATCAACACATTCATCATTTTCAAGTAATTTCAAAATTAATGACCAAAGAAGAGCTCGAGATACGGAGAGCGAGATGAGAGGTCATTTTGTCATTTCACATGTCATCATGCTTTCACAATCAGTTGCAGTTAACCTTTTTTTTTTCGAGAGAGAGAGAGAGTAAGGATGAGAGAGATAGTTAAGTAGATTTTTTTCTTTTCTATTCACCATATAATAAATACTATACATAACATATCCATTTTCATTTCATTTCAAATACAATATACATTTTCAACCCATTTGCATATTCAAATCATTTTCATTTTCAAGATCAACTAATATTTCATAGTTAATTTCTAGAGAGAGAAGAGGGAGGAGAGATAAAAACTTCCATAAATTATCAAAATTCATTCATAGAAGATAAAAGTTTGATTAAAGTATACTTTACAGAACCATTGTAACTAGTATGAAAATAGTTCACATGAGTGGCTAAACAAGTCAAATGGGAGCCTGAAAAGGAGGAATGTCTATGATAAGCGCCCACTTCCTTTCGACACCTTTTGATACTGATTATAAATACTGCCTGACAAACTATTTATTGGAAATACTCAGTTGTATCTTTGATCACAAAGTTGGTATGATGTCCTACATACACTCCCAGATCATGAGAATTCGTCGTGTCCGATGGAAGATTCATTATGACGATGCATAGCTCAGGGTATCAAGGGACACTTTTATGCTGAGTTATTGTTATGTACGTTAACATGGTCTATATCATACAACATATATACATATATCCCATATATACATCACATACATACATATATAGTACACTACACACATATACATATATACATACATACATGATATGTGTGTGTGTGTACAATGTGTATGTTTGTCAGTACAGATGTAGATATTTTGTCATATTGAGTAGACCTAGAAAATTGAAGCTAATCTTGTGATCATATGGTTATGGATGAAATTGTAAATGATATTTCTGCTGCTTGGATGATGTTTTGATTCATATATGAAGGTGATTTGGTGTTATATTTTAGATTTATTTTGGATGTTTTGGTGTGTCCATGAGGTCGAATGAGGTATTTGTGTTTTGCAGGTAATACATGTCACAACAAACATCGGGGGATTGGAGACCAACCACATTGGAATCCTAAATGAATTCAACAAGGGTCACCATGGCAACGTAGTATTTGGTTTTGCGGTACATTTAGTTAGGGGTTACTCCATGGGGGGGATCACCTTTAAATGTGACCAAAGGGTTATGGGTATTCTTTTATTTAGTTTCTTTTGTTCAATTTTTGTATGTGATTTTTACAAGATGTATTTTCCCTTTTTATTTATTTCATTTGTTGGCTAGATTATGTTGAGTAACCATGTTGTTAAATAAATTAAAATTAGTCAAAATAATTCATTTATTAGAGATGATGGCTCTTGGATTATGTGTTGTAATGTAATGTGTAAGTAACTTCGAGTGTGAAACACTCATACCTTCCTTTTGCAAAATTTGTGATTCATCGCATTTAACATAGACCGCATGATTTTGGAGGCATTCCGTGTGACTAGTTAAACTTGTCCCACACCTCTTAAATTGCTTACACCAAACCTGCATCCTCATGGATTGGGGAGTAAGAAACGTATGGCCTCATTATATATTCTTGTAAATCTATATGCCAATTTAGTAGTAGTAAGTTCATTAATATTGCACCTTGGAACTTGCAATGAAATTAATGTATCCCACATCCCTTGTTGTGTGGACTCTGGATAATGTGTGAAATAAGTACAGAAAGGTAAAACCTTATTCACCTCATTCCTTTTTAATGGTGCTTGGAGTTTGAAGTAAAACTCTGTGAGGTGAAAAGTTGATACATGAGTGATGTGGCATCCTATCATGTCACCATCTCATCCTCCTCTCTGGAAGTTTATATGGGCGTTTAATTCAAATTATTTTACTATTTTGGGGGTTACTTCACTAGTTTTTAGGGCTCTTACGATTGGAGATGATTTCCGATTGAGATATTTCCTTGAAAATGCTTGTAAGATTGTTGAGAGCACTAATTTGACACCTGTTCCTGGATTGGAAAAGCATTACATGTTGACCACATTTGTTGGATCAAATCCTGCTATCATGGAGAGGTATTGATGTTTGACTCTTGTAATAAAAGGTTTTCTTGCTGTATTGTACTTTTTTGAATGTTTGGTACCCTTTGTTTGTTGGTTGGGTAGATTGCCTTGACTGTGCATGTAGCTCCCAAGACTATGAGTATCTTTTTGGCACAGGCATAAGCGGTTATTGGGGATGGACCATAAGAGGGTTTCACACAGAGGGAGAGTGAATAAGAGTATGTAGGGGTCTTGACAGATGACATATTTTGGTGGGTTTTTAAGGTGGTCACCCATTCCCCATTGGGAGGTCATAAGAAACTTCCCCCATAGATCTTGCTCCTTTGGCTTTTACACGATGAAGCCTTAGTATTTTGTTGTTCTTCTTCCTGTGGTTGTAACTGCAGTTATTTGGACCTGTGAGAATGTTTGCTGACAATCTGTTTTGTGTTGTGGAAGCTTGTCTTGTTGCCATGAGTTGAATCCATTTCCTATTGTAATGTGGTTGGGGATCGGGGGCCAATGAGGAGGACAATTAATACTCCTACTTCATTGGAATTCTTGGTTGGGTGGAGAGAGTCCTGCCTAATACTCCCCCTTATTCTTCCTGTTGTGCATACAAATGAAATCTGATGGATCTATCTTGTTGACTGTTCTCCGGAGCTGTGTATAAAGCTCCAAATTTTGTATTCCTCTTGAGCAAGTTCCTTAGCTCTCGTAAAAATTTCCCACTTATAAGTGGATAGACTAATTGTAATATTATTTGTGGTGATAAATCTGCTCTTTTTTTGGATGTGAAAGTTATAATAGGAATGAGATAATATTTATCATAAATGGCAGTATTTCTTAGGACACAATAGACAACTCGAAGTGGCCGTCAAACAGGAATTGTTTTATTTAATTAAATGTTAGATTCACCTTTCATCAAATGGCTTTACTCTTATTTATAAACTTAAATGTTGTACAGTATATTATACATTAATCTCTGTTGAAGGCTCGAGGAGACCTAGGAAACCATGTGTTAAAATTCATGATGTATTCCTCCGTATGATCTTGATTGACATGGTTTTGTAAAATAGACATTACATTATTTAATAATTTGTAGTCATACTTGAATGAATTAAAGTTAACAATTATTGTAAATTAAGGATAGTGAACACTGAACTCCACATGCACATTAGAGTATGGTAAATGAAAGATAGATCAATTTGGGTTTAATTATGTTATTCCATTCATGGATTCACTATAAGACCTGTAAATAAATATCAGAAAATACATATATGAGTCACTCTGCTAGCAATGAAAGACAAGATCAAAATATTAAACGTTGCTAACGATGATCAAAACACATTCCCACAAATAGTTTTATATTGCCCTTGCAATTTACACTTGTTGCATCTTCTAATCGGGCAAAAGGAAAAATAATGCAATTTCACAGAAATTTGAAAGGAAATTCATAGTTTTGAACACTCAATCATTCAATATCTTCTATAATCCTTGCAATCCTTTTGAGATGGCACTGAACAAGGGTAACGTAGGTGGGTGATGGATGACTGTTTGGCATGTTGAATGAAAGTAAAAAATGGTGGATTCGAATCAAGTTTGGTAGTCTATAACCTCTCAGGACACGTAATGTAATGCCTCAAGTTTCCCCTCAATGGCAAGAAAGACGTTTTATCCTAAATTTCAATAATCTAAGATTTGTCTGAAAATACAGATTTTGTGCTTACCCTAAAATGCAAAGTAGGATTTTGAGCCCTTTCAAAAAATTCCTTGATTTGTCCAAATATGAGCTTCCATTTGAAATATTACGACCCAATATATGATTTAGTTTGGTGTACTCCATTGGGTTTAAAAAAACTAATTGTTAAAAAAGAAATGGGTTGTAAATCGGATCCACGGGCCCGAAAATTACTTCAGGGTACCTTTTTGTAAAAATGTAAAAGGTCACAAGTTCTTTCGTGGCATCCGAAACCCCGCATCCTTGACTCTTGTTGCGTAGATAAAATACATTCTTCCGCGGGTACTTGCGGGTCTACACCTTCATAACATTTGACCTTTTGAATATGCATTGTCACTAACACATGAATGCAACATAATTTCTAAGTCTCCCTGATGGTATGCCACCCCGTAGCACAATAATGAGGGTCTAACCACGTGGCTTAACTTTAGGTGTCAGCAGAGGTGCGGATTGTGTTCTTCAGACCTTATCACCTCTACGAAAAGGGTTAGAAAAAATTCTCTTACCAGTTTTCATGCCAGTGGGTCCACTTTATCCTGCTTGTTGCTTTGGGCCATCCTGGAACATGTGGCTTATCTGATAGCATCGATCTCCAGAAGTGGGTGTTTTTGAACCTATTGGTGCTCAATTTAGTCTTTCCCCATTTATCTTTGAAATTCTTCAATTTGTGGGCTCTGTCGTGTTTTTCTATCTCCCCGTATTGATGCATGAAAACTCTGTGCTCCATTTGGTTGCCATGATCAATCCCTTACTTGGTTGAGGATCACTAAAAAGTCCAGAATTTGTTTTTTTTGTTCCTCTGTCCATGTGAAAGAATCTATAACTTGGGCGTAAAACTCAGGTTTCTTCCTTTTCTTTCCATTTTTCTACAGTCACATTTTATTGTCCCTGTCATTTTTTTCCCAAATATCTATGGAAACGTGGTTGGATGTGATTTTGTGGATCGTATTTGGGCCTTATATCATTGCCAAATTCTCTATGTCCTTGAAAGAAAGATTCATTTCCAAGCTCAAATAATGTTTTTCCTACATTTTACGGTTTGACAGGTGTGAATTTTTCCCTGGTCAAATTTACATCTCAACATCTATGGAAATGTGGAACTTTCTGGTTAGATTCATCTCGATGAGGGCACTTTGAAAACTCTAAGGCTCGATTCAACTCAAAGCTTGTCCATGTGGAGGGCCGGCACTCAATCTAAAAATTCACCTTTTGGTTTGGCCTTGGAGTTGTGCCAGGGAGACACATGGATGATTTCTGCATTACCTTTCCCAGACTTAGACTAATTTTTTCATGTGGTCAGTATAGCTTTGGCAGAACAATGGACACGTGGAGGGCCAACGCTCATTTGAGGATCCACCTCAAGGTGCCACCTTAACAATTGCGACAGGGAGACATATGGAGGCTTCTGCCAGCTCTGATCTATAGTTAAAGTTTTCAAAGAAATTTTCTAGGGCCTGGGACACGTGGAGGGACCATGCCTATTTGGGTACTCGACCCCTAAGTTTTATTTTGAAGATGCACCAGGAGGACACTTGGAGGCTTCCGCTCACTCTGCCCTTTGCTTGGACTTTTCAACAGCCAAGGAAAACTGTCTCGGACCCTAGACACATGGCACCTTCCACTGATCCTTGAAATTTTTTGATCAATTCTACCGAAACTGAGACACGTGGTGAGCCCATGCTTGTTTTGGGTCTCCTGCTCTTGAGGGACCATGCTCAAAGGTGTGCCATTGAGACACGTAGAGGCTTCCGCTAGCTCCTTTTTACACTGAGACTTTTCAAAGATCAAAAGTCATTTTTCTTGGGGGGGCCATGGGCATGTGGAAGGTCTGCACTTATTTGGAAACTTGCCCCTGTACTTCTCCTTTGCAGTTGTGCCAAGGAAACATGTGCATTGCATCTGATATTTTTTTGCCATTTTTTCTCCAAGAATCAATGGTTGATGTGTAAAACACACTATTTTTCCACCATTTTTTCTCCAATATTCCTAGAGACACGAATACGCACTGTTTTTCATTGTTCTTTGATGAAATTCCTTGTCGTATCTATCTGTAAAGTGTGATTTGATGGAATCAGAACTTAATTTTTGAGTTTAAGGACTAGAATTAAGGTCAATATTTTGAAGTTGGAATTTCTAAGGCACTTGCAAAAATGAGAATTACTAGAGGAGATGGATGCGGGGTAGAATTGAATAGGAAAGCTCAGGGAAAAAGGATGAAATGATGAAAGTGCAGGAAAAAAAGATGAAAAAGTTGTGGCATGACATCCTAGTCATCAATCGATAGTTTGATGAAACATGATCAGTTCATAATTGGTCCACCTCGCAGCTTTTAGATGTAAATTTGTAAAATGTTGCTTTCTAAGGCAAATTGTTAACAAGAAAAGGTCCCTCGAATATATTCTCTTTTGGGGGGAAAAATTGAGTGAGTAAAATGTATAAATTCAATGAGAATACTCTTGTCAAAATGGTCAGAGGTTGAATTCTTAAGAGAAAATTTGAGAAAGTACGTTGTCTTGAGAGACCAAGCCGAGATAACCTATTATTTTCATCTATGTTAGATTTTATATCATGTCAAGTTAGTTGCAGATGTATAGCCATTGACGAGCACTAAGATTTCTCTGGAAGCTTTCCCCTGGTGATGAATCTAAGCAATTTTGAAATTAATTTGTGTCCAATCTCTAACAATTTTTGTCTTCTTTGTTTCAGAATGTCTGCAATTAGTTTCTTTCATTCCTATTGCAATCTTACATTGAAATATTTGTGAAATCACATAGGATCTTGTCCATGTGAAAGTTTAATGGTATTTTTAATTTCATTTCAAGAAGAGCCTTCATCTTGGATGAGATAAACAAATTTAAAATCAATTCACTATCATTTGTTGATAAAGATTGTTTTTAAGTCTTCGGGTGTACCTTAGGCGTGATTGATCAAAGATTTTGGTTTTTAATTGAATCTTTCAATTCGAGCCTTCATGTTGGCATCTCAAATATTATGTGAAAACGTGCTGATCTAGGCCTCCATTGAAGCACACCTTCTACTTGAAGGAACGTCTTAACTATTCAGAAGCTTTTTGTGGTGTAGTTGTTCATTGTTGTGATGTCCCTTCGAAGATCTTGTATAATCAACTTTATCCTGCTTCATCTCCCACCAAAATTATTCATAAACCATGACTCCACCCTGAACTACCCCTATTTTCCCTATGTATCAACAAAGGAACAAAATCTACTTACTAAAATATGTAGAACAATAAGGATTTCTTAATGTCTTCAATAACCTTAGCCTTGTGTTGAAAATATCTCCATCTTTTAGAAGTCAAAACTCTTAAGAGTTAAATTATGGAGTATTGACCGTATTTTCCTAAGGTTTTCTTCATAAAATTTGTGCAAAAGAAGGATATCTTCATCTCCTTCATTCAACAGAGGTTACACTAAGCGTCCTCTCACCTTGGTCTAAGAGGCACAGCCTAAAGTAGTGAGGACAGGTCAAATCCTCTCAAAGGTGCTATCCATCTCTCTACAAATCTGAGTAACAAAGGGCTAATTAGATCTCATCCCTGAGACTACAAAATGACACACACTATGATCTATATGTCTCTAAGATCCATGTCCAATCTGTGTTGTTGCTTGGCTTGAAAGGGAGAAAAAAATTAGATACCAACACTCGTCGCACCAGTTGTCGAGGACTCTTTGAAGTATTTGAACAAAGGTGTATGCGTAAAGACCCTGCAAATGCTTTTTACAAATTTTTAAAGTGTTAATACATTGCTGAAACATCATTATCTTTTCAGATCTATAAGAATTGTTCAAAGTTGTGAGTTTTGAGTGTAATATTTCAAGCTTATAGAGTTATTGCATTAAGATTTATATCATCATTGATAAATTTGGGTAAAAGAAGAGCAGATCTTGTAATATTTATATGAATCGTGTATTAACAAACATTTGATAGGTATTTCATAGTGCATTTGAAAAAACTAAGGGGAAAATCCTTAGTGGTGAATCCGTGTTTTTAAATTCTTTATAAATACAAGTGTCTTAACATATATCAAGTAAGATTTGTCATCAATATCTACAAAGATGGAAGGAAGAACATCTTTATTCACCAAGGACCCTAGTCGAAGGTTGTTTCAAGATCTGGGAAAGTCTAATTCAGAAGGAAGAAGAATTTGGAAGGTTGTTGGAGATCAAGCATCAAGAAAAGAGATCTCCATTGGTGAAACTGATCAGCTTGTGAATAAAGATTGCAATACTTCCTCAAGTGATTCTGAATCAGGTAGTCTCTTTGTTGAATTGAATTCTCCATCCGGAGAGGGTCCTTCATTTTATATTTGAAAAATTTTCTTCTCAATCTAACCCTAGTATTTTTCAAAATCTGATAGAGTTTTCCAAGATACATATCCTTTAGAGGGAAGTCATTCTGTAAAATTACATCCCTGTACCACACAAACCCCTCAATCCTCATCATTTTGTTTCTCCTGTAAGATCACCTCCTCAAAATAATATGGCTCAACCTATACCTTGACCTCCATTTCTTGTTAATACATTTTGGTCCCATCAATTTTAGAGGTATGGCTAGCTATCCAAATGTCGTGCCACAAGATGTAAGAAAAATATTGCCTAAGTTTCAAGGAAATAACACAATCAACTGGTGATCAACACTTGAAGCATCTTTGTCAATATGATGGAGGACTTCAAAATAGAATTTGAGGATGTATACATTAAATTGATTTATCCATACTCTAGAAGAAGATGCAAGGGACTGTTATAAATATTTTCCAGATAATTCCATTCATTCTTGGACGAGAGATGAAGAATGCTTTTAAAATGTAGTATGGTGATAAAACAGACCCTACATTTCTTTTATTAGAGTTTGAAAATATAAAAAATGAATCCTGATGAATCATTGCATGATTTCAATACAAGATTTAACAAAACATTGAGAATATTGCCTGCTAATTTGAGGCCATGTGATGAATCATGTCTGATAAAGTATTCAAATGCATTTGATAAGAAAACTGCTTACTATTTGAGGGAATAAGAACCCTAGAACTTTAAGGCATGAATTTCACCATGGCTCTGTAAATTGAGAACAACATTAAATCAGTTGTTAAACCTCCTAAGAGGGAGAGGTGTTAAACTGATCAACCCAGAGAAATCCTCAATCAAGTAAGGTTGTGGATCTTGAGGAAGTTATAAAGACTTTGGTCGGGGGTGTCAAAGAAATGTCTTATAAGCTAGCCAGGGTAGAGAAAGGAATTGGACAAGGTTCTCAAGGTCAACATAGGCAACAAAGACAAGACAGATTTGAAAATCATTCATAGAAATGATCAGATATCTGATGACAGAGGTAACGGACCCATGGGAGACAAGAAAACCCCAAGTTAGGGAGAATAGAGTAGTGCCTAATCCTATAAATGCTAGAGTTACTGTTGTTGAAGAGACAAATGAAATTGTATTGGTGTGACAAGTGTTTCTTGCCCCACCCACCAAGTGAAGTAGATAAAAAAGTTTAAGAAGCTGATGATAATGATAACACTGATGATGATGCATGCATGGTGGATTGCTCTACAAGCTCCCAAAAAGGAGCAACTTCAACTGAAGTAATAAGTGCAAGAACTGCTGCAAGTTTTTTGGAATGCATTCACTGGGTACCTCTTCTTCCTCCCTCTCATACTTTAGAAATAAATATGGTACATGCTTTTGAAATTCCTAATAATGATTTTGATTACCTAAGAGCTCCAATGATTAAGAAGTATGATGGATAAATCCCATTAGAAGAGGATAGACAACTGTTAATGAATGTTGTTGTTGCCTAAGAAAAAGAGTATAACACAAGAAGTAAAGTTTGTCAAAGGGGCAGGGCCTCAAGCCAAAACAAAAACCCCAGTTCTCACCAATGTCCCAAAAGAAACTCCAAAAGAAAGATGCATATGGCAAAGGCCTTGTTGTCTCAAGTACAAATAGTGTTCCCACCCATGCCCAAAATGTGAAAAATCTTGTGCCATCCGATAAGTTTGTCAATCTTTCTCCAAATACTTGCTTTGCCCAAATACATTCCCTGATGACATTGCCCAAGTCTTGAGTCAGATCAAGATTTCTGTCCCAATTGTTGAACTGCTTGGGATTCCTTAGCACAAGAACAGGTCTTTTGAGTATTTGGGATTGAAAGAAGATATGAGCACCTAATGAAGAAATATAAATAATGTAAACACTCCTCCTCCAACCATTGCAGACCTAGAAAAACCAGTAGCATTAAAGGAGATAGGGGAACCACCTGAATTTTACTTGGGAACATCTTTGGTTGAGTCTCAATTCAATGTTGAATCCATTTTTTACAACGTTAATTATTAAGGATAGAATTGCTGCACAATTGTATGTTTGATTCTGGAGCATCATGCAATGTTATGCCTCTAGAGGTCATGAATGAATTGAACATTAAAGTGACAATCAGCTTATGGAAAGTGTATTGCAATGGATTCTAGAGAGGTTTCTAGATGTAGGCATGTGTAAAAGGTTTGATGGTACAACTTGCAGCTTATCTGGGTAAGAACTTGAAACTTGGTGATGTTATTATTGATTGCCCTGCCAAACGGGGCATGCTATTATCAAGAAAGTGGACTACAAGTGTTGGTGGAAGTGTTCAAATGGATATGTCTTTTGCCACCATTCCAATTGAAGGCAGCCTTTTAAAGTTGTACGGAGAGAAAAAGATGTTACACCTCATTGAAGATCCAAATAATGCCTCTTATGAAGTGTTGTATGCTGATGAAGATGCTAGATAAATTTGTTGGGTTTGCTGACGGAAAAGAGCATAAGATTGATCAATGTAAATGTCTATTGAATAGAGTACGTTTTCCTTAAACCTTATTATTTGATGGAGCTTCTTCCAAGTTTGGAAATGGTGCTGGCATTGTTCTGATTTCTCCAGGCCAGGAAGAACTTGTTTTTTCTTTCAAACTCAACTTTGAATGCACTAACAACATTGTTGAATATAAAGCATTATTATTAGGGTTGAGAATTGCATGCAAATATGGTATAAAAGATATCATTGCCAAAGGGGATTCAGAACTGATTATCAAGAAAATTAGAAAACTATATACTACTAAAAATCAAAGAATGAAACAATACAAGGATGCAGTCTAGGATTTGAGTGAAATGTTTGATTCTTTTAATATTGTGCACCATGATAGAAAGTTAAATGCTTTTGTTACAGACAAGTTAGTAGTGCTAGGATCTAGATTTGGGAATTTTATAGTGTCTCCATTTTGTGAGTATGATGTTGAAATACTAACAAGGCCAAATTTCCCTAACAACGTTAAAAATTGGCATGTGTTTGATGATGATGCCCAGGTGAAATGGTTTCTACAGGACCAAGGTGATTTTTCTGACCAAAATATAGATTGGGAACCAATGGTGTGTGCTGATGGAGGAAAGGAAACTTTATTTGGAAAAGATATCATCCAGCTGAAGACAAACATGATTCCCAGAGGTTTGGTGGCACTTGAATCAAATTTTGATAATGCTGATTGCATTATTAACAAGCAATATGTCAATTTCAAGAGATGTGGAAGAGAATGACCTTGGTATAGAGGAAAAACCATGTAAAATCTGGTTAGGAAGCAATCTCAAGCAGGGAAGAGAAGACAATCCTATGTTCAATTATTGAAGAAATATCAAGACTTCCTAGATTGGTCTTACTCTAAGTTGAAGGCATACAGGGAAGATTTGTTCCAACATGAAATTTATCTTGAATCTAATGCCAAGACTTTCAGAAAAAAAAAGAGGCCCATCAATCCAATCCTTTATTTTAAGATACAAGAAGAACTGAAGAAGTTGAGGGATGGAGGGATCATTCAACCCACATGGTACTCATCCTGGGTTGTAAACCTAGTCCCTGATCAGAAAAAAGAATGGTGATATAAGGTTGTGTGTAGACTTCAGGAACTTGAATAAAGCATCTTTGAAAGGTAATTACCCTCTGTCCAAACATGGAGAATATGCTACAATTCGTAACTGGTTCTAAACTGTTATCCACTCTAGATGGTTTCTCTAGCTATAATGCAAGTTGTTGTGAAGGAGTCAGAAAGGATAAAGACTGCCTTTAATAATCCTTGAGGAGCTTATGTCTATGTTAGGATGCCTTTTGGCTTAATGAATGTTGGAGAAACTTTCCAAAGAGAAATGGATGTAGCATTTGCTGGTTATATCAATGATTTCATTGTTGTTTACTATACATACCAAAAATTGTAGGTATTATACTGCCAGAAAGAGGTCATAGAAACCCCAATGATGATTCAGATCTCTTTGTAAGGTGTTCAGATTCTAGAAAAGCTCGTCGTGTATAAATTTTCATCCCAAAATGCCATATCTAGCCTCCGCATGCTTTTTTTTGACCTTGTTCCACTCTTTTCTTGTATTTTTAGTCTTTAGTTTCAGGACCGTTGTCCTGCTTGGGCGGAAGTCCCATGACCACCACCCATGATAGGGTGGCGGTCCTGTAACCACCGTCCTGTGCAAGGCGGCGGTCATGTGTGCATTTTCCAGAACTTTCCAACGCTTTCTTCAATGTAAAAAAATCAAGTGGCAATCACATTCTTCAACCACTCTTGCTTGTATTTATGTTTTAGCTATGTGGTAAATAGTGATTTATCTTTGTTTATGATAAAATATTTCAATTCAAACATACCCTCTGGTAAATCCAAATGCTATAAATAACAAGTTTGTTTACAAGCAAATGGCCCCTCTCCCTCTATGAATTATTATTCAATGTGTTTTGAAGTTCTTCCATAAGTTTCAATAGGTTTGGATTTTGTATGAATTCTCAACCTCTCAGTTCAAGGATCCTTTCTTCCTTTTTGATTTAGATATCATCGATCTTCAAAATTTCACAAGCTCCATTGTTATCCTACACAATCAGCTTAGCATAAGATAGTTTCAGTTCTAGATTAGAATTCATTTGATAGTCTTAGAGTTGTAGGTTGTTGTTTTGTCACAAGAAATAGATCCTAGAATTCTCAGTATATTTGCGGTGTATCCCTGCAATAAATCCTGCTAGGAATTGCATAGTCAAGCTTTGTTCACTTGCACTATCCCTCTCTTACTTGCATTTTATTTGGTTTATATCCAAATCTGCCACTGTTCAAGTATCTTCTTCTGTTAACGCTATCACATTCACACTTTTCTAGATTCACGAGAACACAAAGGAATAAAGAGATCACACTGAGGTGACAAGTCACAACACAACTAGATTTACCACTTTTCTGTAAAACTCCAGGCTTAAACTATCAAAGTTGTAGTTACAATATATCAAGTAGAGTAGCAAATCATTTTATTTCAGTTAAAGCTTGCTTTCAATATTACCACGAAATTTGTGATTTATTCCTCACCTCTGAGGTAAGATTGAAGGTATTTTGTTTAAATTAGTTAGCTACTTAAATATTTAGGATAAATTCACAAGTGCGCAGGCAAATAGCTATATCAAGCTAACTTGTTTGTTTTAATTGTGTTATTAGATTAATTTTTCATTATCTAAATATATTAGAATAACTACTCTTTAAATTTTGTTCAAATACGCATCATTGAAAATACAAAAAAGAGGAATATAAGCATAGTGTAGATATATCTTTCATAGTTAGTTTACTTGTTTCAGTTAAAGTTTGATTATCTCTTGCATGACAATTATGGGACCCAGAGATCCCAGGGATCACGTATTCGAAATGGTAGTACCTCAGGCAAATCTCTTCACAACATTAATGGATATAGATCAATGGCTTAGGATTCGGGTCTTTCAAATGACAATAAACCCATAAGCAGTTAGTGAACAATTGAGACAATTGAATATTGAAGACGACAAAGCATAGACATTTTGGTCAAGTCAACCCAACTATAGATTGCCTTGATAGGATATCTGCATGACCGTACAAGAACCTGAAAGAGAACAAATATTTGGTTGTGATCCATTAGTTCCGTAGCCAAACACAGGATACCTTCTCATCGACATAGACATGGGGTTACGTATACAAGTTGCCAAACACCTGTAAGGTATTCTGAGAAGATCACACAAATCTTGGTATTAAACATAAAAGCTGAAAAGGCTTATGACCATTGGATAGTCAGAATAAGAGATAGATTCTTCACATGACCATAACAGGTCCACAATAAGCACGAAGTCATGGTTGTGATCCTTAGGTCCCACAACCTAATGGGCCTGCTAGTCAGTTAAGTATTGACACTAGTTTGCGCATGCTGGTATTTAGATCATCAACTCTCCCACATTAAACATAAAATCCAATCAAGCCAACATTTTCTGGGCTAGACCAGAAAACCACCCATAATTTCCTACAAATTCACTTCACCTCTCATTACCATTTTCCATGATCTTGTCTGGAAATATACACGAAGCACCTATAGGTCATTTTCCACGTATCCAATAGCCAATAGATAGGATCTCAATAGAGATCGATACTAATTAGAGCCTCCAAGTAGTTATTATATATGAACAAACCATTACACCAATTCAAGTTATGAGAGATTTATTTTCCTTATATTCAAGAATCCCATTATTGCATGGTGAGGATATAAGATTGCCCAACTAGTTTGTCTATATCGACATATATTCCATTTCCACTGGTTGTCTCAACATGACCTTGGGAGGTCTGGTACGAAGAAGGGCTACTTGTAGATTCTCATGCTCGCATGTCACTTTTCTATCATACAAAATTGGTGAACCCAACGTGAACGAAACAATTGTTCCCCTTTTATTTTCATTTCTTTCATCCATCTTCACTCTTTCCCATTATCTGGGGGTTATTTATATACCCCCTGAATATGTCAGGATATGACACATATGGCAGACCTCTCTCAGATCTCGAAGCATATTACGGTCAAACAAATCGACAACCGTCACCCTCGCTTTCTGCATGGGCTGACAACTATTCAAGGAACTACTTGTCATCACAAACTCCCCCTCAAAGAACTAGCTCTATTTCTTCATTCTAAATTGAGGAGTTGCATCAGCTCACAAAAATGCAACAACCAAAGCCATCAGTCTCTAACAATATGACGTTTACTAGAGAATCCATTTCATCTCCTTGGGTTATGTTCAAACCACAAATCAGTAGACAGTCATATTCGCTCCCATTTTTTGGATGACGAGTACTTAGCATGCCACACTAGAAGCGAACAATGCTTCCAAAACATGTACCCACCTATAGGAGGTTTTCAAATGCAAGCCAATACCCTACTCTAAGAAAATACCCCCATTCCTCCACCTATGGAAAATACTCTCGGTGAAGCTTGACAAAGTAATGATCAATTCATAGCAGGGTACCATACACCTCTACAACCTCAAGGTATACAACAAATGCCATTAAGGAAAAACACTGTGTCTTCACCAATCGAGGTCATCTCAGCCTTAGTTGAGAAGGTTAGAGGACTAGAACTTGCTCAAGCAAATCAAAATTCACATTTTGGGCAAGTAGGAACTTCCAACCCTCCGCATCATCCTAGCCAAGTTGACCTCCTTACAGGAACGAGAATGTTAGCCATGCCTCCTCAACATTCGTATAACTATCTACAACAAACACCAACTAGAAACACGTTATCAAATTCTACTCCAGTTGAAGGTATGATACCTCCTAGTTTTGCACCAAACAACCCATATCAGAGCAATGCTCCTCCCTACTTAAACATTTATTCAAAATCACCACAAGGAGACATGTTCTCCTCTCCCGAGATGTTCACTCAACCACAAGGATTTCCTTATGTCCCTGTAAATACATATGTTATGCCATATCAACAACCCATTCCACCTCCACCCCCTCAGCAGGCACCATCGATGGTTGAGACCTATGCGGTAAGGACTTACTTAGAATATTTAAAAGAACCACTAGATTTCACCGTGTGAAGCATCATGCTTCCAAGACCTCTTCCTGATTTTCCTAAATACAAGGGGGAGGGATATCCAAATGCACATATCAAGGCCTATGCCACAACCATTTGAGAATTGCTCCCTTGGGATGCAGTTGTTGCTAAGATATTCCCTAAAACCTTAGAGGGTATTTTCCTTGATTGGTATTATAGAATACCTGAAGTGTCGATACACTCATTCAAACAAATTGTGTCAGAATTAATCAAAGATTTTGACATGAACAAATTTTTAAGAACAAGAATCAAGGAATTCTTACATATTAAACAAGAGCACAATGAATTTGTTGCCCATTTTATTCAAAGATGGTGTATAGTCCTCTACTCATCAGCAAGTACTCCAAACATGGATCAGATGGAACTATGCGACTTATTCCTTCATTCTCTCAATAGCGAGATAAACGTAAGAAGTCTAGAAGTTCCTAATAAGGACTTATGATGAAGTACTCGAGACTGCTCTTCGAATCGATCAAGCCACAATAGACAGCGGTCATAAGACATATGGAACAAACGGGAAGTTAATCACTCCCAATCAAAACACTACGACCTATCCTAATGCCAAAAATATCAATCAAGGACCCAAGATCCTTAACAAAACCCGCGGGGTTACAACAGATGGAGTAATAAACCAGGTTAAAAGGGAAAACAACGTAAACATTTCACCACATGTTAACAATTAGCAAAATAAAAACTTTACTCCAACAATCAACACGGTGGATTTTAATCGTCCATCACGACAACAACAACAACAACGGAAAATCAAGACAAAAGGTCCAAATCAAAACCCAACTGGATATCAAAATCAAAATCAAAGGCAACAACCTCAAAATTTTAACTCTAACAACCAGCAACCTAATCAAAGTCTTGGACCACAACAGGTTTCAAATCAACAACCTCAAAACTATAATCCCAACTTGTATTGTGGTTTCCACAAGATTCAAGGCCATGATACTAGGACTTGTCGTGACTACGATAAATTCATGCAATGTTTTCCAGAAGACCAAAGACAACTCTTTATAGATAATGTTTTTAGCAAATTCTGTAGTACCCATGCCAAACACTTATATGTGAGCAGTTTCCCCTCAAAATGCACCCCTTAAGATTTTTAACGATCCGCTCCCAATTCACTCTAACAATAACAGGTTAGATCCAAATGGGATGAACAAGGGTGTTATGATAGGAAATAACGATCATGAAGCCTCAACTTCATTAAATCTACCGGTCGCACCCCAATTAGGAACTCGACCACAAACCAAGATAGTTGGTCTAGTAGAGTTAAATACCGAGCTACACGTAGAAACCATAAAAAGAACACGAGATTATTCTTCTCAACCAGTTCCAAATTATCCATTAGAACCAGAAAACATTCAACAAACATTGGTAAAACACATAGGTACTTACAATCTAATTAATGACCTAACAAAGACCTTCTCTCACATTTCCTTCTTGGATTTGTTGAATAACTCTTCCACCCATAGGGCTTGCTCTCTTAGAAGCATTAGGTCTTGGTCATCTAATTAACATCACTCCTCCTACTTGAAATGCAAGTAAACCATGTAGACTTTGATGTCTACCCTCCAGGGCAGCCAGATAGGGATATTGAGTTTATATTTGATATAAATAAAATGCCAACAAATGCTAAAATTGTGCATGTAGAGGTGACCTAGCCTTGCATTTACAGGTATGGGTTTATAATAATTATGTTAAACACGCAATGATTGATGATGGGGCATAGCAGTTAACATAGTCCCCTTCGCTTTTCCTTCAAAAACTAGGATATGGAGAAACAAATTATTCCAAAACACGAAATACGCTAAGAGGTTATGATAGCCTCAAGGCCACTTCAATTGGGACCATAGTTTTACCAGTCACCTTAGGACCCATAGACAGTCCTCGTCAAATTTTATATTATAGATCGGGAAACCAACTATAATATGAGCCTCGGTCAACTATGGATACACCACATGAAGGCGATCCCTTCCACGTTATTCCAGGAAATAAGATTTTTACACCTAGGGAAAATATTTGTGGCACAAGGTAACCCAATACCATTTGATATACACCTAGTAGAGTTGAAGAAGAAACCAAGTGCATTCACTCTGAGTTTGAACTCCCAATGAATCAACTTAACAAACCAATCAATTCAAAACCAAAAGAGAAGTTGATACCTACAACAAAATTAGAAATTATGAATCTAGTCGAAGGCATTCCAACACTCAAAAATGAGACTAACATCATAGAAATAGTATTAGTAGGGACTATTGCAAAAATTGTCGAGTTACTAGAGAAATGATCTACCCATTCTCCTATTGTTTGATTCCATGGGTATGGGATACATTCTAGGAATTGGTTCCCTTCCAGAAGACGAAGTTTGTATGGTAGAAGTAACCGAGGCAGAAGAAAAAAACATGAGGAATGTCGTAACATCCATTTTTCCAAGACAAATATTTGACTCTCCACTTCAATGGAGCTAGATTTTGTTTTCGAGTTGGGGTAGGTGTGATCTTTACTTCTCCTGAGGGAAAGATCCTACCTTTTTCCTTTAAGTTAAACCTTCGAATGTACAAACAATGGGGCTGAGTATGAAGCCCTCCTCCTTGGCCTCATCATAGCCAAAAGGATGGGTGTTGATAACATTAGAGTGCTAGGAGACTCGCAGCTAGTCGTAAACCAATTCTCTAAGGTATATGAGACCAGAGTTGAACTCTTACAACTCTATAAAATGAGCGGTATTAGATCTAACAAAATGATTTGACTTCATATCAATCAAAGTAATCCCACGAGAACAAAACCTTATCACAGATTCAATAGCAACCTCAGCTTCCCATTTTACTCCAAGCAGTGAGTTGGAAAATACAAGTTTCATGGTATCACTTCATACTGAACCATTGGTTCGTACTGAACCATTGGTGCGTAAAAAACCAACAAACCCACTCCTGACACATATAGAAGCTGAGAATGATTTTTCTATCCTGGATCACTTTGACAACGATTAGAGTCACTCTTGGATATCTAAATGCACCTATGTGGAGCTACATCTCGCTCATCACATAGTAGATTTTTCCCTAATCCCCCATTCCTCTTCCTATTTTGGAAATCCCATGATAGAATCTCCCCTGATAAAATAATATCGATATCTACGAGGTAGAGAATGGAGAAAGTTTGGAACTACCTCCGGCCCCTCCTGAATTTGAAGAAGGCAACACTTCCTTAATTGAAGGAACGATTGACATAAACATTGTAATGGAGGAAGAACCAAAGATTTTGAAGTTGGGATCCTCGTTAACTCCAGAGGATGTAGAAATACACACCCAGATCCTTGAGGAACATCAAAAGGTATTTCGTATTTAATTATAAATAAATGACGGGAATTACATCACATATCGCGGTACATAATCTTGTCACCAAACCAGATGCAAAGCCAATTAAACAAAAGTTGAGACTAATGAAACCAAAAGTGGCTCTCATGGTGAAAGAAGAAGTAATGAAACTTCTCCAGGTGGGATTCATCAAACTTGTCGACTATTCACAATGGGTATCTAATATCGTCCCTGTTCTAAAAAATAATGGGAAGCTACACATTTGCATAGACTTCCGGGACATTAACAAAGCTCTCCCCAAAGATGACTTCCCATTGCCATCCATTGACGTCATTATTGACATAACAGCTGGATTTGAGCTTTTGTCTCTCATGGATGGATTCTCGAGATATAACCAAATCAAAATATCTGAACAGGATCATGCCAAGACCACATTTATAACTCGTTGGGGAACTTATTGTTACATTGTCATGCCATTCGGTCTTAAGAATGTTGATGCTACATACCAGTGGGCAATGACATACTTATTTCATGACCTTATTCATAAGATTATGGAGTCCTACGTAGATGACTTGTTGGCCAAGGCCAAGAAGCACTGTGATCACCTAGAAGTACTCCATAGCATTCTCTCATGATTGATCGAATATGGCGTCACATTGAACCCAGAGAAATGTGTATTTGGCATGAAAGGAGCCAAGCTTCTGGGTTACATTATATCCTCATGAGGGATTGATGTTGATTTAGCAAAAATTTGGGTTGTTCTTGAGATGATTCCACCATAAGACTAGTCTGGTATCAATCATTTCTTGGGAAACTCGGTGTAATTCAAAGGTTCATTCCAGACTTAAGTTTTTTTTTTCATCAAATCAACAATTTATTAAAGAAATATTATAGCATTGATTGGACAAAATAATGCAATGAGGCCTTCAAAGTAGTTAAACGCTTCTTGTTGTCTCCTCCCACGCTAATGCCTCCTAGACAAGATCATCCTTTGATCCTGTATTCACGGGCTACTGATGTCTCGCTAGCCTACATGTTGGCTCAAGAAGACAATGATAAACAAGAATGTACAGTCTATTTCATTAGTCAGACATTGCTTGATTATGAAACACATTATACACAGGCAGAAAGACAATGCCTTGCCATAGTTTTTGCAACAAATGTTTAAGACATTACATGTTAAATCAAGAAACAAGGGTCATTGTAAAGACAGATCATTTATGGACATTCCTCATACAAGGATATTTATCTAAAAAGGTTGGACATTTCATAACCTTAATGGGTGAGTTTGAATTAACATTTGTAAACAAGAAATCCGTTAAGGGAAAAATCATTGTAGACTGGTTAGCTGAATATCCGTTAGATGGAGGTGATCTATAATTTCCTGATGAATGCATATATTTTGTCAAAACCAGACCCCCCATCTCTATATGTCCTCAGTACACTGACATTGTTAATTTTATTGTGGACCATACGTTCCCAGAAGGTGCCACATTGCAACAAAGAAGGCATTACACATTATCATTGTTAAATATGTTATTTTAGAATAGGTGTTCTATCATAAATCCTTCGATGGAATGCTTTTAAGATGTGTTCACACGGAAGAATTTAAAAAGATTATTTACGAATCCCATAGTTGGATATGTGGAGGCCACTTTGGTGGTCAAGTCACTACTAGCAAAATACATCGGATGGGCTATTTATGGCCCACTCTGCAACATGACGCATTAGAATTTGTGCGCAAGTGCCATAAATACCAAGAATTCTCCCACAAGATTCACATGCCAACACAGGCTCTGCAACCAATCGCAACCTCATGGCCCTTTTCCATGTGGGGCCTAGATTTGATAGGGAAATTCTCTCCCTCGTCAGTAGATGGCCATAGCTTTATAATTACGGCCATAGAATATTTTACCAAATGGGTAGAGGTTATGCCTCTTATAACCGTACCAGGTTCTGTAATCGTTAAATTCATTTTGAATCAAATCATTTACAGGTACGGTGTCCCGTAAGTCATTATCTCATATAATGGCACATAATTTAAGAATGATGAGGTATGTGAGTTATGCAGTAAATTCAAGATAAACCATCATACGGCCTCTCTTTATTACCCTCAAGCCAATGAACAAGATGAAGCCACAAACAAAATGTTAAAATCCATTCTCCTCAAAACAGTCAAGGAGAACAAACGGGATTGGCATTTAAAATTATACCCGGCCTTGTGGGCCCATCAAACCTCAATAAGAACACCAACAGGGGCAACCCCTTTCTCATTAGTATTCGGGGCACAAGCAGTTCTCCCGCTTCAGGTCAAAATACCTAGCCTCCACATCTCATTACAAGGGATTTTTGGAGAAGAATCCTATAAAGAGGCATGCCTCTCTCAAATAGAAAGCCTTGATGAGGCTAGGCTAAATGCCGAACAATGGCACAGAGCCTATGTTTACCGAATGTGCCGAAAATATAACAAAAAGGTCTATGAATGATAAATATAGGAGGAAGATCTAGTTCTAAGACTAGACAGTCGGATTGATAAGAAAACCAGCGAACAAAGGAAATTCTAGCCCAAGTGGTTGGGCCCATACCGAGTCATGAAAGACTATGGAAACGGTGCATATCTCTTGTGTACACTAGAAGGTGAGGATTTCAATGAAACTGTCAATTCATTGCATCTTAAACAGTTTTACACATAGGTCATCAACATCACCATTTGTATATTATATCTACCTACATTGCATTAGTCACTTAATTGTTTTATTTTGTTCACTCATTTCATAAATTTTGTAGTCAAGGAACTTATTCTTAAGCAATTCATTATAATCTTATGAAAATATTGGAAAAATCATTCAAATCATATCTCTTCAATTTTCATAATATCATCAAATAATTTTGAAATCATTCCATCAATTTGACAGACAAAGTCTTGACACAAACCATACCAAGGCCTGTATACTTGGTCATACTCATTCTTTTCTACTAGGTTAAGTTGTTCTTACCTATGGTCTGTTCTAGAAGCTTCTTAGTGTCACATTTATCCTTATTACATCTCTTTGAAACAAGGATACTCCAAAATCACAAATCAGAAATGTCAAATTAATTCAAAATACTAAACAAAATAGAATATTTTATTTTTACACACTTCTTTGCCCCACCAACCTTTGGTGATGAGCCCACATCTCTTACTGGTGATGCGAGGTTGAGAATGGAAATAAGTGCCCTTACTCGCCTATGTCCTGCCTTCGGTGATGAGCCCATGCTTCCTACCAGTAGCATGAGATAAGGTGTAGGGGGTCCATTCACATAAATTAGTGAATATTAATATTTTAAAGCAAAGTGTATTAAGTGAAATTAAGTGAAATTAAGTGTCCAAATTCCAAAGAGATCAAATCCTTAAAACCAGATTTTGTCAACCAAGTTTCCATCCATGGATCTAAGTCTAGATAAACTTGAAAATAAGTTACATTCTTAACTATGTAGTAGTTTCAAGTAAGAATAAGTACAAAGGTCTAAATTTGATTTTTGTCAAAACCTTGTCTTTTTCTTATCATTTTCATTCATTCAAAATCATACAATTTGCGCCCTTCCCAACTCTTGGCGTTGAGCCCTCGCATCTTACTAGTTGTGTGAAGTTAGGAATGGGGCAAGTTCATCTCATTATCACTGCATATTTGTCATATTTTTCCAAAATAAGAAGAAGCAACGAACATTTCCCAAAGAATCCAAAAGTTCAGTACTACAATATGTTTACATCATCACATATCAGCATTACAAAACCAAATAAAAGAGAAACATTATGTTCAACATTTGTTATCATTTTTCATCCATTGCATACATTTTGAAAAGCATATAAAAACAAAGATTATAAAAAAAATCTACTATACACATGGGAAACGAATCACAAAAAATCTAGATACAAAGAAGATCTAGATCCAAAAAGATATATATATATATATATATATATATATAGGAATCGTGTTCTACATACAATTCCATCATGTACTAGGCATGGTCAAAATGCTCAGTGAGCCCAAAAAATATAAAAACAACCCATATAAACATCTAGTAGAATTACTACAAAAAGACCAAATGGCCTCTCAATCCCTGTGGGATCCCTCAGAGGGTGCGTCACACCTAGGACTGCTTCTACGAAGATGCTTTGAATGAACTAAGTGCTCATGATCATGGCCATTGGCTGTGGTATCACTACGAGAATGACTCTACCTCATCAGAGGCTTAGCAGTCCTATATCCAGCTACCTCAGCACGAAGGGAGATCACTAACTTTTCCACTTTATAGACAGGGGCAAACACATCAATATGTCGGCAAGCTGCTAAGGGCTCTCCAATGTCCTCAGTAAGCTCGAACCGAGTACTCTCTGAGGGGAGCAACAAGGTGTCCACACACACTCGGTGAATCAAGTCTTTCCATCCCTCAACAATCATTGCAAATAAAAAGAAGAGAAATAACAAGTTAGAAAATCGCTAAGAACGAGGTCCAAAACAAAAGAAACAACAAAAACAAAAATATCAACTAATATTTCTAACTAAAAAGTTCGAGAAAAGAATAGTAACTCACTCGGATCTCCTGGCATCCAAGTAGGGTTCCTAGGATCTGCGCCTGCTACCAACATAGCTGCAGACTACATAACCTCCCCCAAATTAGGAAAATGACGTCCTGTCACGGACTCATCATCTCCCCCAATGTCCTGAGAAGGAAACTCCTCTAAGATCAGGGTCACCTTCTCTATGCTCTCCTCCGCCCTCTCGGCCCTCAAGATATCTTGAGAGTCATGCCACTCAGAATCACTCTCATCCTCCTCATCCATCCCACCGGTCTCACCTCCCATCATCCCCTCCTTTGTATCCTCCTTTGTCTCCCCTCCTGTGAACTCCTCAGAGTCTGAGTCCACATTAACATGATCATCCTCCCCCCAATGAAAGGAGTGGCTCTGATCTGAATTAAAGGTGCTCGAGAATCACTGGCTACCCCTCGGGCCCGAACCACTAGCCTAACTACAATAGGAACTCTAGGAGTAACTGTGGTCCAACCCCGATCTCGTGTAGGGCCTTCCCGAGCCTCATGAATAGTCCTGTTTACTACCCCCACTAGAGGAAGCATATCAACGTAGAGGAGACCAAACTGCTAAGGGACTCGATCAAATGGGTGCACCTCCACCCCATCTACCCTATATACTAGCTAATCTATAGTAGATCAGGTGATCAATGTAAGTGTCTCCTCTCCCCATACTCTTGCCATGGCTTGATAAGGAGTGGCCTCCATATCTGCGGTAGTCAATGTAGCAACAAGTTGATGTGGCATCCTAAGCAATGTCATCCCCATCTACCTCGCTACTCTAACAACCCCCAGATCCTCTACTAGTACACCCCTTCCATAGGGGATGATGTGCTCATACACTTAACTCATAACTAGAGTGGGGTCACTCAAGGACTGCCCCTGTAACCTTACCACCCTATATAAGTCATGGTGTGTGGTCCCAAGAATATTTGCTCCCCAAGCGTAAATGTAGCCATGCACCTCAATCTATGCAATAATGGGAGCCCAACAGTATAAAAGAGTATCCCCTCCCTTATCCCCAATCAACGTGAGGCCAATATACCCATAATAGCCTTGTGAATAACAAGGATAGGAGAAACAACAATGGATCGGACCTTCACCCCCTTCTTCGAGCCAAGGGAGACAACATCTCCCATATAGGTGGCCTACTGAACCATCTGAAATCTGGATCCTACTGTCTTAAGAGAAAGTCGACTCCCAAGAATTGAAACCCCCAGCATGTGATAGATGTCCTCTAGGGTGATAGTCCACTCACCCCTAACACTTGGAAATCAGAAAGTGTTCCAATCGACATCCCAATATGATAACAAGTCACATAATACGTGACTAGCAGGAGAAACATGAGGGACCGAAGAGATCCTCAAAATACCGGCCCTCTGCAAAGTGTCTCTCTCTACCTAGGTCAACATATCCAACATTTTCGGAAGCCAATCACACTCCCTCTCTCTGCTCCATCTGATATACTCCTCCTTCTGCATCCATCCAAAAAATAGAAAAAGAGTAATTTTGCAACATAACACCATAGATAAATTCATTCAAAACTTAGCAAAATATCAAAAATGCAAAAACATTTAACCAAGGCATCTATTTTAGCCTTCTGCCCTCAATCGCCGCCCTGTGCAGAGCAACGGTTCCTTGACCGCCACCATCCAAGGGTAATGGTTCTATAACCGCCACCCTGCTTTAGCGATGGTCAGGTGACAGCCGCTCTTTGCAGAGTGGCAGTCTTGTGCCGATTCGGTGTATGCCCATTAACCCTAAAAATTCCTAAACAAAAGTAAAATACATCATTTTAACTGAAATAAAATCCTACCCTATGGGTGCCCCCCCTAAAGACTCATTTAACACTAAAATTTTCAAAAATACCCCCCCAAGACAAATATTTCAACATTTCTATATTTTAGGTTTAAAAGAAATAAATTGAGAAAAACTAACCTAAGACTTCACAGGTCGATGTCCTGCTCTCGGAGGCATAATCATGATCTCGCAACGAATGTTTTAACTGTACTCTGATTGAAAATGGTTACCGTGGGTCCCAGAGCTCAAAAATTTCCAAATCAACACACACAAATGAACAAGAAAATGAACTCGTTATATATATATATATATATAATATTTTAACTTGTTTTGAATGTTCTTTCATAGAGTTGGAGCACTGACGGAGGTAAGTTCTCATTCTCGCACAAATGGTAAGTTCTCATTTCATTTTAATTTAGTGTTTATTTTTCGATTTCTTTATCTACCTACACTTGAGTCCTCTTTTCATTTTACAGATAGTGGGAATCTAGATGGCGACATTGCGACACACAGGTATGTAAGGTATAGCTTCTAACTCCCCATTTCGGGACCGCCATACTAAGACCCACTATTTTATGCCCCTTCATGGCTAAAACAGTTCTCTAAGGGGGAAATATGTACGTACCCAAAATTGTAGGTACTATACTTCCAGAAAGAGGTCACATAAACCCCAATGATGATTCATATCTCTTCGCAAGCTGTTAGGAATCCAAAAAATCTCACCGAGTATACATTTTCATCCCGAAATTCCATATACAGCCTCTGCATGCTTTGGTCTGACCCCATTCCACTATTTTCTTGCATTTTCGATCTTTAGTTTTAGGACCGCTACCCTACTTGGGTGGCGGTCCCATGATCACCGCCCAGGATAGGGTGGTGGTCCTTTAACCACCACCCTATGCAGGGCGGCGGTCCTATGTGCATTTTCCAAAACTTTCTGACGCTTTCGTCAATGTTAAAAATTCAAGTGGCACTCGCATTCTTCAACCAATCTTGCTCGCATTTATGTTTTAGCTGCCTAGTAACTAGTGATTTATCTTTGTTTATGATAAAAGAGTTCAATACAAACTTACCCTCTGGTAAATCCAAATGCTATAAATACCAAGCTTGTTTACAAGAAAATGGCCCCTCTCCCTCTATGAATTATTATTCAGTGTGTTTTGAAGTTCTTCCATAAGTTTCAATAGGTTTAGATTTTGTATGAATTCTTAACCTCTCATTTCAAGGCTCCTTTCTTCCTTTCTGATTTAGAAATCATTGATCTTCACACTTTCACCAGCTCCATTGTTATCCTACACAGTCAGCTTAGCATAAGATAGTTTCAGTTCTAGATTAGAATTCATTTGATAGTCTTAGAGTTGTAGGTTGTTGTTTTGTCACAAGAAATAGATCCTAGAATTCTTGGTATATTTGTGTTGTATCCCCGAAATAAATCTTGTTAGGACTCGTATAGTCAAGCTCTGTTGACTTACACTATCCCTCTCTTACTTGTATTTTATTCAGTTTATATCCAAAGCTCCCACTTTTCGAGTATCTTCTTCTGTTGACACAATCACATTCACACTTTTCTGGATTCATGTGAACACAAAGGAACAAAGACATCACACTAAGGGGACAAGTCACGACACAACTAGATTTACCACTATTTGCTAAAACTCCAAGTTTGAACTATCAAAGTTGTAGTTACAACATATCAAGTAGAGTAGAAAATCATTTTATTTCAGTTAAAGCTTGCTTTCAGTATTACTAGGGAAGCTGTGGGGAATGATAGCTTCTGAGAAGCTATGATTTATTCCTCACCTATGAGGTAAGATTGAAGTTCTTTCAATTAAATTAGTTAGTTACATAAATATTTAGGATAAATTTACAAGTGCACAGGCAAATAGCTATATCAAGCTAACTTGCTTGTTTTAATTATGTTATTAGATTAATTGTTCATTATCTTAATATATTAGAATAGATGCTCTTTAATTTTTGTTCAAATACGCATCATTGAAAATATAAAAAAGAGGAATATAAGCATAGTGTAGATATATCTTTCATAGTTAGTTTACTTGTTTCAGTTAAAGTTTGATTATCTCTTGCATGAAAATTATGAGGCCCAGAGAGCCCAGGGATTATGTATTCGAACCAGTAGTACCTTAGCAAAATCTCTTCGCAACATTAACAGATATAGATCAAGGTCTTAGGATTCATTTCTTTCAAATGACAATAAACCCACAAGAAGTTAGTGAACAATTGAGACAATTGAATATTGAAGACGACAAAGCATACACATTATGGTCAAGTCAACACAACTATAGATTTCCTTGATAGGATATCCGCATGATCATACAAGAACCTGAAAGATAACAAATATTTAGTTGTGATCCATTAGTTCCCCAGCCAAATGCAGGAGACCTTCTCATCGACATAGACACAAGGTTACATATACATTTTGCCAGAACATCTGTAAGGTATTATGAGAAGATCGTTCAACTCCTGGTATTAAACATAGAAGCTGAAAAGGCTTATGACCATTAGATAGTCGGAAGAAGAGATTAATTCTTCACATGACCATAATAGGTCCACAACAACCACGAAGTCATGGTTGTGATCCCTAGGTCCCACAACCCAATGGGCCTACTAGTCAGTTAAGTATTGACACTAGTTTACACACGCTGGTATTTAAATCCTCACCGCTCCCGCCAGATATCATAACAAAATTTTCCACATTAAACATAGAAGCCAATCAAGCCAACAATTTTTGGGCTAGACCAGAAAACCACCCATAATTTCCTACGAATTCACTACACCTCTCGTTACCATTTTCCATGACCTTGTCTAGAAATATACACAAAGCACCTACAGGTCATTTCCCATGTATCTAATAACCAGAATTTGTGATATTGATTAGAACCTCTGAGTAGCTATTATATCTGAATGATCCATTACACAAATTCAGGTTAGGAGAGATTTCTTTGCCTTAGATTCACAGATCTCATTACTGCATGTTGAGGATATAAGATTGCCCAATTAGTTTGTCTATATCCACATATATTCCATTTCCACCAACTATCTCAGCATGACCTCAGGAGGTCGGGTACGAAGAAGGGATACTTGTAGATTTTCATGATCACATGTAACTTTTCTATCGTACATTTACCAAGATGATGTAACTGTGTTTTCCAGAAAAATAAATGATCACTTACAACACTTGGAAAGAATGTTGTTAAGGTCTAGAGAGTATGGCATATCATTGAATCCCAAGAAGTGCCACTTTGGAGTGCAAAAGGTGAAGTTGCTTGCTCACATTGTATCAAAGGAATAGGTCATTATTGATCTCGAGAGAGTGTAAGCCATCAACAAGGTTCCAATTCCAAGAAATAAGAATGGAATTCAATCCTTCTTTGGAAAAATAATCTTTATCAGAAGATTTTTGTCTATCTTTACTGAGATGGCCATCCCCATTACTAGCATGCTGAAGAAGGACCAAGTTATCAAATGGGAATAAGCTTCCATTCAAGCTTTCAATGGGATCAAGGAAGCACTAAAGCATGCCCCTGTTTTGGCAACCCCAAATTACAAGAAGCCTTTTCAAGTGTTTTCTTTTTCTGTAGAATACACCATTGCATATATTTTTTTGTAGAAGGATGATGAAGAGGTCGAGAGACTAATTGCCTTCTTCAGTAAGGCATTGTAGGGAGCCGAGTTAAATTACACCATCAAGGAGAAGAAAGCATTTACCTTGGTGAAAGCAACAAAGGTTTTCAAACCCTACATCTTGACCTCTAAATTTGTTTCTTATGTTCCCCACACCATGGTGAAAGACATTTGATCAGAGATGGAGGTCACAATTAAAATATGCAAATGGGTGAACAAGTTGCAGCAGTATGACATTGATATCCAAACCAAAAAATTTGTAAGAGGTTTGGTCCTAGCTAAGCTTATGGCTGAGAGAAACTTGCAAACTATTGAGGTGAATGAAGTAAAAGGAGGAAGGATGGCTTCCCTTGAAAAGTTGCTAAGTTATGAATGGTACAAGGATATAATCTTTTATCTCAGACATCTATGTTGCCCTGAATATTTGAGTAAAAATCAGAAAAGAGCTCTTAAGTTAGCCTCTCAAAAGTATGTCATTACTGATTTTTAGTTAGCTTGGAAGAACCCCGTGGGAGTGCTCTCTAGATGCATTACTGAAGATGAGGTCCCAAAAATAATTGTTAATCTGCATGGAGGAGTTTTTGGGGAACATTTTGTTTGAAGAGTTACAACGCATAAAATCTTGAGGGCTAGTTATTGGTGGCCAACTCTCTTCAAGGATACAACTCTATTGGTTAGGAAATGTGAAAGTTCCCATCATTTTTCTAGAAGAATGAAAGCTTCAAGATCCCTTCCTTTGTAGCATGTGTCATTTGAAGCCCCATTCAGACAATGGGGAATGGATTTCATTGGGGAAATTTATGATCCTTCCAGTGCTGGTCATAAATAGATTCTTGTAGCCATTGATTATTTCACTAAGTGGGTGAAAGCAATCCCCACCAAGAAGGTAACACACCAAGATATCATGGAATTCATGCTGAATCAAATCATATGTAGATTTGGAGTGCCAAAAAAAAAATTGTTGATAATGCCATGATTTTCAGAGCCAAACCTTTGGTGGCAATGTGCAAAGAGTATGGAATTAATTAGACATATGCTTCTAACTATAATCCCCAAGGAAATGGACAAGCTAAGTCTAGCAATAAAAACTTGTTGAAGATCATTAAAAGAACCTTGGAGATGAACAAAAGGAAGTGGGGTGAGGAACTGAAGTTTTTGGTTTGGGCTGATAGAATCACTGTCAAAAGAGCTATTGGTAATAGCCCATTTGAGTTTGTATATGGAACTCAAGCTTTGCTGCCCGTTCATTTACATTTGCCTTCATTTCAATTTGTTCAACAAATTAAAGATCAAGAAGTTGGTCCATATGATGATAAATTTAATTAGATTATTGAGTTAGATGAATAAAGAAGGGCATCCCATTAGTGGCATGTGAAGTTCAAAGAAAAGTTGAAGAAGTTATTTGACAAGAAGGTGACTCCAAAGGCTTTCGGCATTGGGGATAGCAGGCATGAAGATAAGGGAAAGCATGGTAAATTTGATGCATTGTGGATGGACTCTTATTCAATTGATATTCGAATTGGTGAAAATACCTGCTTCCTAAAAGTTTTAGATGAGGAACTACTTGAATTTCTTGTTACTGGCAGGCATTTGAAGCATTTCCTTGATTGATTTCTCATAATCAAGGTATACTCCATTGTACAGTGTATAGTTCTTTGTTTTCATTCTAATTTTGTATTTTTGTTCGTTTTTGGTCCTTAGTGACCTTGTTTTGCTGGTTTCTTGGTTCATTTTTTGGAGGATGGTTATGGTTGTTCTGCTCTGTAAGCTTATTCTTTGACTCCATTTCCCAATGGTCTATTTTTGGCACTTGGTCTACTATTTGTTCTTGTGGCACTCACAGGGAGTTTCCATCCCCAATTCTAAGCCAATGTTGGTGCTCAAATTAGTCTCTCCCCATTTGTCATTGAAATTCTTTAGTTTGTGGGCTCTGTCATGTTTTCTAGCTCCCCGTATTGATGCTTGAAGACTATGTCCTCCATTTGGATGCCATGATCAGTCACTTCCTTGGACGAGGATCATTTAAAATTCTATAATTTGTTTTCCATTCCTCTATCCATATGAAAGAGTCTGTAACTTGGGCATAAAACTCAAGTTTTTCCTTTTCTTCCATTTTCCACAGTCACATTTTGTCCCAAATATTGGTTAAAATATGATTGGATACAGCTCGGTGTATTATATTTAGGCCTTATAACATTTCTAATTTATCTATCCTTGAAGAAAGATTCCTTTCTGGGCTTAAATGGTGATTTTCCTGCATTTCACAGTTTGACGGGTGTATTTTTCCCTGTCAAATTTACCTCTTAACATCAATGGAAACATGGACCTTTTTGGTTGGATGCAGCTCGTTGGGGAACTTTAAAAACTCTAAGGCTCGCGTCAAGCCAAAACTTTTCCACATGGAGGAATGACGCTCATTTGAAGTTTCACCTTTTGGTTTGGCCTTGGAGTTGTGCCGTGGAGACACGTGGAGATTTTCGCTGCGTTTCCCAGACTTACACAAATTTTTCATGCAGTCAATATAGTTTTGGTGGACCATGGACACATGGAGGGTTGGCGCTCATTTGAGCATCCGCCTCAGGGTCCCACCTTAACAATTGTGACAGGGAAACATTTGGAGGCTTCCGCCAGCTCCGGTTTGTACGTAAACCTTTTAAAGTAATTTTGAAAGGCCTAGGACATGTGGAGGGACCGCACTTGTTTGGGGACCATCCCCTAAGTATTATTTTGAATAAGCACCAGGAGGACACTTGGAGGATTTCTCTCACTCTGGCCATTGCTTGGAATTTACAACAGCCAAAGAAAAATGTCTCGAATCCTAGAGACATGGTGCCTTCCACTGAACGTTCAAATTTTTTAACAAACTCTATCAAGCTGAGACACGTGGTTAGCCCATGCTTGTTTTGGTCTCCGCTTTTAAGGGCCATGCCAAAGCTGAGCCAACGCGACACATGGAAGCTCCTGCTAGATCCCTTTTTTCTGAGACTTTTCAAAGGCCAAAAGGCATTTTGTTTTTGGGGCCCAGGGCACGTGGAAGGCCCATGCTTGTTTGGGACTTGCCTTTGTGTTTCTCCTTTGCAGTTACGCCAAGGAAACATGTGGATGGCTATTATATAAACTAGAAAAGGGGTAGAATCAACGATTGTTATATATTACGTCTATTTTTCCACCATTTTTGCTATAATATTCCTGGAGACGTGAATGTGAACTATTTTTCATCATTCTTTGATGAAATTCCTTGTCGTATCTGTCTGTAAAGTGCCATTCGATGGATTCAGAACTTAATTTGTGAGTCCAAGGATTGTTAAGGTCAATATTTTGAAGTTGGAATTGCTCGGGAACTTCAGGAACTTGCAAAAATGGGAATTACCAGAGGAGATGGATGCGGGGAAGAATTGCAGAGGAAAGAGTGGGAAAAGGGATGAAATGATGAAAGTGTAGGCACAAAAGATGAAAAAGGTGATGCCTTGAGAGCGAAGAGGATTACCTGTCATATCTAGTTGTGCAGAGTCTCCAGAAAATGATTAAAAGGGGGATTTATCACATGATAGAATCAGAATGATTAAAAGGATTTCCAAAACAATGTGGCATGGCATCCTAGTCATTAGTTGAGGCCCCAAGAAATGTGATTAGTTTACAATTGGTCAACCTGGCAGCTTTCGGATCTAAATTTGTTAAATTTCACTTTCTGAAGCAAATTGTTAACAAGAAAATGTCCCTCGAATATTATTTCTTTTTTGGGGGGAAATCGAGTGAGTAAAATGTATAAATGCAATGATAATACTCTTGCAAAAGGTCCGAGGTTGAATTCTTAAGAGAAAATTTGAGAAATCCATCTTCCTGAGAGATGAAGCAAAGATAACCTATTATTTTCTTCTGTGTTAGATTTTCTATCATGTCAAGTTGGTTGCAAATGTATAGCCATTGACGAGCACTAAGATTTCTCTGGAAGCTTTCCCCTCATGATGAATCTAAGAAATTTTGAAATTAATTTTTGTCCAATCTCTAGCAATTTGTTTGTTTTGTTCCTATTGCAATCTTACATTGAAATCTTTGTGAAATCACACAGGATCTTGTCCCTATGATAGTTTAATGGTATTTACAATTTCATTTCAAGAAGAGCCTTCATCTTGAATGAGATAAAAAAAAATTAAAATCAATTCATTGTCATTTGTTGATAGTCTGTAAGTCTTTGGTTGTTTAGGTGTGATTGATCATAGAATTTGGTGTTTAATTGAGTCTTTCAATTCGAGCCTTCATGTTAGAGTCTCAAATATTATGTGAAAACATGTTGATCTTGGCCTCCATTGAAGCACACCTTCTGGTTGAAGGAACATCTTATCTGTTCTGAAGCTTTCTATTGTTGAGTTGTTCATTGTTGTGAAGTCCCTTCGAAGATCTGGTATAATCAACTTTATCCTGCTTCATCACCCACCAAAATTATTCAAAAACCATGAATCCACCCTGAACTACCCCTATTTTCCTTGTATATCAAAAGGAACAAAATCTACTTACTAAAATATGCAGAATAATAAGGATTTCTTAATGTCTTCAGTAACCTTAGCCTTGTGTTGAAAATATCTCCATCTTTTAGAAGTGACAACTCTTAAGAGTTAAATTATGGAGTATTGATCATATATTCCCAAGGTTTTCTTCATAAAATTTTTGTAAAAGAAGGATATATCCATCTCCTTCATCAAACAGAGGTTACACTAAGGGTCCTCTTACCCTAGTCGAAGAGGCATGACCTAAAGTAATGAGGACTTATCAAATCCTCTCAAAGGTGATATCCATCTCTCCACAAATCTTAGTAACAAAGGGCTAGTTAGATCTCATCCCCAACTCCAAAATGACACACACTATGATTTATTTGTCTCTAAGCTCCATATCCAATCAGTTTTGCTACTCGGCTTGAAAGGGAAAACAAATTTAGATACCAACACTCGTGGCGTCGTTTTTGAGGACTCTTTGAAGTATTTGAACAAAGGTGTACGTGTATAGACTCTGGTAATGATTTTTACATATTTTTAAAGTGCTACTACATTGCTAAAACATCATTATCTGTTCAGATCTATAAGAATTGTTTAAAGTTGTGAAATCTGAGTGCAATATTTCTAGCTTATACAATTATTACACTAAGATTTATATCATCATTCATAAATTTGGGTCAAAGAAGAGCATATCTTGTAAGATTTGCATGAATGTAGTATTGACAGACATTTGATAGGTCTTTCATAGTGCATTTGTGCAAGCTAAGGTGAAAATCCTTAGTGTCGACTTTGTGTTGTTTAAATTCTTTATAAATACCAATTTCTTAATATATATCAAGTAAGATTTGTCATTAATATCTGCAAAGCTAGAAGGAAGAAGATCTTTCTTCACCAAGGACCTGTTATCAGCGAATCACAGCACCCCTATGTTCATACAAGTGCATATATTTGAACTTACAGTGTGATTGGATAACATGGGTACTATCTCCAAGTTGTGGGACTTGCTACTTGAGATAGACCTCCAGAGAAAGCTGGTTCTTGCTCCTAAACTACCTGCCACAATCTACTCTAATACAGGGTAAACTAACTATTCTAATCTAACTTTCCAAGGGACCATGGAGAGAGAATACAATAAATGAAAGCCTACACTAAAGTGGTGATACACAAGAAAAGGAGGGTGTGAGAGTAGTCTTCCAATGTGTGAGATACATAAGCAAAGTGCACACTAAAAGGGGTGATGACAGTCCTCCACAATCTAGCAAACTGCATTCACAACAAAATTTAAAACATACAAAATGATAATGGATCCCTGCAAGAACATAAAAATAGACACAATATTCTTGTAATCAAGGTTGAATGGGGCAAGAAGAATGCAAGAAAACACAGCAGGGGAAGATGCATCCACAAACTTATATTTTATTGCTTCATGATATGCACAGTTCAATCGGTTACAAGATAAGGGCCTGGATCACCATGAAAGGAATCCACAACAAGGGCCTGCAGCACATTGGCTTCACAAAGCAATTTTGGTAGAGATTTGCTACAAAAAACTCCCCCCTTTACAATGAGCCCAACACTCCAATTTATAAGAAAATGAAAAGAGAGAGAGAAAGGGGAAAATGGAAATCCTGAAATCTATCCTTCAACCACTTGTAAGAGGAATTAAATGGAATGAAATTATTTTGTGTTACTTGAAAAAGGCTCCCCATACTGTCCCAGGTGCTGCAACAGAGAAAGAATGATGACCATGCCTCTTAATTGCACTTCCAACTACCAAATAAAACACTGTTATGAACCCGGCCACGTTTTATAAAAACTCCTCACCAATTTCTCATCAAATCTAGAATTTATTTATTGATATGTATTGGGCTCAGAGCCATGATTCCAATGGTACCAATTTTGTGTGATTTCATTGAGAAATGCAAAAGTTATGGCCTTCTGAGTGTGGGCAGCTATTTTGGGTTTGGCAGGCATTTTCTGTCATTTGACGGGAATGAGCATTAACTAACTGGAGCCGAATATGTTTATTTTATTTAAATATATCTACCCTCAATAAAAATAAGAAATCCCGTGCTCGTTCCAGAAAGTCCAATTTTGTGAAAATCGGAGCTCGGAGTCAAAAGTTATGGCCGTTTGAAGTTTCGAGAGTCAAACATTGACTTTCTTTTGAGTTGCGGATATTGCGGCAAAATCGGGTCCACGTGTCCCGGATGTCTCAGACACATTCTTCCACATTGGCCGATTCGGGCCTCCTTATCCCCCTTTGTAACCTTTTCACCTTTGCGTGTCTCGCGAATCCCACACATACTTTTGTCCCGGATGAAAATCTATGCACCACCCGCAATTGACTGACTTGCGGAAAATCAGCCGATTCACGTCCCGTGTGTACCGACATCCCAACTGTCTCGTAGACTTCTTGGGATAAAAATTTCTGACTAAGCTGATTTTCTTTGTATTTCAGCCGCGAATTTGGTATGACTAACCTCAGTACGACCCGCACTACTACGATCCGCACCCTTCAGACCCATAATGCTTTAAAACAATCATGTGACCTTATTTTTGCATTTTTTCTATTTTTTCTAACTCGTTGGGATTTTTTCTTGGATGGGAGAGTTAGAGAGAAGCCGAAGGGGCCCCAAAAACATGATTTTGGGATTTGAATCAATCTACTTGCTCGGGATTGAAGAATTTGATGCATGTTATCAAAATTACCTTAAGGGGTGAAATTTTGGATAACAATTTTGGTGACTCAGCAGGGTTATCTGCCTGCCAGATGAAGAATGGCCAATTGCTCATAGCAATCCATTGGGCATGGAGTCTATTTGATAATCTCTCAGCTGATCTGAAATTTGAAAATTTGTATCCTTGAGCCATTGAAACATTTGTCTGATCTAATTCCCCTGTGGCTGCAAATTCTTTCTCAAAGGCTCAATGAACTGCAAACATGCACATACTAGTAGCAGTAGGACATGTGCACAAGCACTTAGGGAAATGAAAAACTACTCTAACAGCAGTACAATGTGCATAAGCACTTAGAGGAATGGAAGTTCTACATTAATATTTACAAGGGTGAGAAGCTCTCTTTCTAGTAGCAACATTTGAGATAGATTCCATTAACTAGAATCTGTAACTCTTCACCATCCAACTTAGCTATCCGGAAGGAATTGCTACCTTTGCATTCAATGATCATATATGGGCCACTCCATATGGCATCGAACTTGGAATGCTTTCCCAGATTTGCATGATTAGCATCCCACTTCAGTACCAAATCTCCAATTTGCAATATCCTAGCCTTAGTTTTCTTGTCAAAACTCTTTTTGACCGATGCTTTATCTTATTCTATGGTCTACATTGCATGCTCTCTTGTTTCTTCTAATTCCATCAGCTCTGCATACCTAATTTCCATAGGCTCAAACTCAACTAGTTCCAATTGTTTCATGAGTTCCAATGCTGGCAACTCGAGTGATATAGGTAGAACTGCTTCTTTCCTGTACACAAGCTTGTATGGAGAGCTTCCTGTAGACCTCTTGGGTGTAACTCTATCAGCCCATAAGGCTGATTTGAGCTTTGCATGCCAAGTCCTTTGATTTTCATCAAGAGTCCTTTTGATGATTCTTAGTAGGTTCTTGTTCGTAGACTCGACTTGATCATTACCTTGAGGGTAATAATTCAATGAAGTGCTGAGATACACACAATTCTTGATAGCCCATTCAGTGATATTTGTGCCAAGGAATGCCAATGCATTGTCCAATATGATAGTGGCAGGGGTAGCAAACCTCGTAACTATCCCTTCATAGAAATCTAAGATATTGGATTCATTTCCCTTGTAGTGTGCACTTTGCTTTTGTATCTCACGCATTGGAAGAATACTCTCACACCCTCCTTTTCTGGTGTATCACCGCTTTAGTGTAGGCTTTCCTTTTATGTATTCTCTCTCCCTGGTCCCTTGGAAAGTTAGATTAGAATAGTTAGTTTACCCTGCATTAGAGTAGATTATGGCAGGTAGTTTAGGAGCAAGAACCAACTTTCTCTGGACGTCTATCTCAAGTAGCAAGTCCCACAACTTGGAGATAGTACCCATGTTATCCAATCACACCGTAAGTTCAAATATATGCACTTGTATGAACATAGGGGTGCTATGATTCGCTGATAACATGACCCTAGTAGAAGGTTGTTTCAAGAGCTGGGAAAGTCTAAATCAGAAGTAAGAAGAATTTGGAAGGCTGTTGGAGATCAAGCATTAAGAAAAAAGATCTCCATGGTGAAACTGATCAGCATGTGATTGAAGATTTCAGTACTTCCTCTAGTGCTTTTGAATTAGGTAGTCTCTTTGTTGAATTGAATTCTCCATCTGGAGAGGGTCCTTCATCTGTATTTGAAGCATTTTCTTCTCAATCTGCCCCTGTATTTTTAAAATCAAATAGAGTTTTCCAAGAGATAGAGCCTTTAGAGGGCAGTCCTTCTAAAAATTACATCCCTATACCACACAAATCCCTCATTGCTCATCATTTTGTCTCTTCTATAAGATGACCTCCTCAAAATAATAAGAAACAAATATAAGAAACAGATTGCCACAAGATATAAGAAACAAATTGCCTATGTTTCAAGGAAATAAATGCAATAATTGGTGATCAGCACTTGAAACTCTTTGTCAATATGATGGAGGAGTTCGACTAGAGTTTGAGGATGTATACATTAAATTATTTATCCATACTCTAGAAGAAGATGCAAGGGGTTGGTATCAATCTCTACTAGATAATTCCATTGACTCCTAGACAAAGATGAAGAATGCTTTTAGAATGTAGTATGGTGACCAAACTGACCCTAGGTTTCTTTTATCAGAGTTTGAAAACATACAAAAGAATCCTAATGAATCAGTGCATGATTTCAATACAAGATTTAACAAAAATTTGAGAAGACTGTTGATGCAAAATCACAGCACCCCTGGATGCAGATCAGGCTTCTAGGTTGATCACTCAGGCATCCAGTGTGATTGCACAACATTGAATCCTTTCTCCAGGTGTGGGACCTGTAAAATGAGAAAGGAATCTCCAGAGAAGGCTGGTTCCTGCTCCTAAACTACCTGCCACAAGCTATTCCAGTGCAGGCAATGTAATCTAATCCTAATCTAACCATGCCAAGGAGACAGAGAGAGAGAGAGAAGGGAAAAACAGCAAAAGCCTACACTAAAACGGTGATACACCAGAGAAGGAGAATGTTGAACCTCTATCAAAACTACCATGGGACAAAGAGAGGTGAGCAATGGGAAGGATAGACAGATGCATCACAGGCCCAAGGATATATTTCACACAGAAAATGTCCCAAAACTCCATGAACACAGCTCTAGACCTGCAATGAACATTCAAACATGCACAAATACCTGCAATGAAGAGAGGCAAGAGGAAAACAAGCGAAGAACGAGCAAGGATGGACAGATGCATCACAAAACACGTTTTTTGTTGCTCCAGAAGTTTACACAGAACATCATTTCATTAGTAAAAGGCAAAAATTCCATTACAGAGCAAGGAGGAGGTTCGAGCTCCATTTTCAACCCTAGAGAAGAAAAGAAGGGAGGGCAGAGCAGAAAAGATGAACTTATTATGTCCCCCTTTTGAAAGAAGCCCCTCTGTACAATATATAGGAAGAAAGAGAGAGGGAAGAGAGGAAATTCGAAACTACCACAACCACTTCTAGGTCGCATTTTAAATCATCTCATTATGGTGGAAGCGGCGGATCCTGGCAAAACGACGGGCTGTCTGCTACATTAAAGCTGGTTGTTGAAGCGTCACTTCTGGCATTACCATGTGTCAGAGCCATTTCTTAACTTTCTCTCTCCAAACTACATCAAAATGGAAGATTGATTACAGAATCATATAGAGAATTTCAACAGCTTTTCGTTGATATAAAGAACGTGCAAATCTAAGCTCTGGATTAAAAGATATGACGATCTGAAGATTTAGGGCACGGAACAGACCAAAACGGATTTTGAAATATTTTCCCACGCTTCGCCACCTGGATGACACGTGGCAGGCTCTGATTCACTGAATAATTCTCTCTCCTCCACCTTTCCGCGGGCTTTCCTTTGAAATTTCCTTGTGGGCCCTATCTGGGACACGTGGCACTATCCCATTGGTTCGGGCTGACCCTTCAAAACTCGCCCTTTGACTTTTTGACCTTTTCCCTTGTGACATGTGTCATGATTTGATTAGTCTACGGGCCTGCCGGCTCTTTCGTGCCCTTCACGTCTTTTTGTCCCGGATGTCCCATTGTTGTTTGGGACAGAAACCTTCGATCCACCCGAAATGGGCTTCCTTGTCCCTTATCTGCCGATGACACGTGGCGCAATCTGATTAGCTCTCGACTTTTTCGGCTATCCGCGTGCCTCGCGTCCCTGTGGCCCAGATGTCCCAGTGCGAAAGTTTCCCGTTCCGGCCGAACCGGTTGGTTCACGTCTTTCACGTCCATTTTTCCCAGACGTCCCTTTGCTGCTTGGGACAAATTATTCCGAACCGCCCGAAATGGGCTTCCCTTGCTTCACCGCTTCGCCTTTTCGCACCCTTCGCGCCCTCGTGGCCCGATTGTTCCTTTGCAAAAATTCTCTGTTTCGGGTGAACTGGCCGATTCGTACCCTTCGCATCCCTCTGTTCCAATTGTCCCAAAGGCGACCTTGAGCAGGACTTAGCCAATTTTCACGATTTTTCCTGGATCAATCTACATTCTTGGAACTGCAAAACTCTGATACATGTTATCGAAATTTACCCTGGGGGGGTGAAATTTTGACAACACCTTGATGACCCAGTTTTTAAAAGCCGGCGGGACTTTACTTCTCAAAAAAAAAATTATGTGGTCATATTTTAGAGAAGTACTAGCACGTGTGCTCAAAAGGCTAGATTGTGGCATGTTATCTCAACAACAATTATTTGATCTGGAAATTAATGGTCACTCTTATATCACTACCTGACCGAACATTATTTTCTCAAATCATACTGCTATTTCCTTTAGAGTTATGTGGGGCGAGGTCCAACTAAAGGTTCCAAATAATCAATTCTATATGAATGTTTCTCTGTTGAGTCATCTAGGGGTGTTGGCTCTTATTTCAAAGGTATGGAATATGGATCCATGTCTGCCTTATGTTTCCAGTTAGGTGTCTTGTTGGAATGAGGCAATTCAGAAAAATGCTAAATTTCTCCGTCATTTTGGCAAGCAGGTTTCCCAAGATCAAAAGAGGGTCAACTTTTATCTTTACTGGGAATTTCAAAGGATTTCCCTACTTCTCGAATCTCAACGTTTTGATGTGGCGAATCAAGTTTGGGCTACTCAACTTAGACATCAGTTGAAGGTCATATAACATCATAAGGCCAAGGGTGCTTAGGTCTATGCTTAGATCCACTGGCTTAAAATATGTGATCGAGCTTCGAACAGTTTTTTTACATCCCTTAGATCTACATATGCCAAGGAGAAAATTAAGGAAATTCAAATTTCCCATGCTTAGGTCACAACTATCTTGGATATTACCATAGTGTTTGTGGAACATTATAAGTTTTTCTTCCAAGCCTGGAAGCCTTTATTTGAGAGTCAAGCAACTCTACAGTAATTTATTGAAATTGTCCCTAGAAATTTGAATTAGTAGGAGAGTAAAAACTATCATGCCTCTCTCACCTTGGAAGAGCTTCATGGTGCCCTTTATTGTATTACTAATGATAAATCTCATGTTTTAGATGGTTTTCCATGTGAATTATATAAATTTTTTTGGAATATTGTTGGTAAAGATCTTCTAAAGATGTATCAAGAAGCCTTGTAGAACTAGTGCCTTCAAGATATTATTAATAAAGGAAATATTAAGTTTATCCCTAAAGTTGGGAATATGGAGTTTATTACTAGGTAAAGGCCCATTACTCTTCTCAATGTTTCATTTAAGATTTTGGCTAAGCCTCTGGCCATACGCATTCCTTCCATTCTCCCCAGGATTGTGCGACTTGAGAAATTTGGATTTGTCAATGAACGTTATGTTCTTGATAACCTTATTGCTATATGGGAAGCTATGGAATGAGCTCATACTTCTCTGCAGAGGTTGATTTTTTTGAAGATTTATTTAGAGAAGGAATATGACCAAATTTAATGGACATTCATTCTTGCTATGCTTCATACTTTGGGTTTTGGGACTTTTTTCCTCAATTTTGTTTAGACATTATTTGCAAATGCCTCTGTTATCCAAAATTCACCCCTCAAGGTAATTTTGATAACATGCATCAAATTATTCAGTCCCCAGCAAGTAGATTGATTCGAGGCCCAAAATCATGTTTTTTGGGGGTCCCCTCGACCTTTTCTAACTCTCCCATCAAAGAAGAAATCCCAACGAGTTCAAAAAAAAATGGAAAAAATGCAAAAATAAGGTTGCAGGACTATTTTAAAGCATTTCGGGTCTGAAGGGTTCGGGTCGTACCGAGGTTTGTCGTACCAAGCTTGGGGCCGAAATACAAAGAAAATCGGCTAAGTTGGACATTTTTGTCCTAGGCGGTCCGCGGGACAGTTGGGATGTCAGGATGCGAGGGACGTGAAAAGTTGAAAAGGCCGCAAAGAGAGACAAGGAAGCCCAAACTAACCGATGCGGGAGAATGTGTCCCAGGTGGTCTGCGGGACAATTGGGACAAAAGTGCGTGAGGGACGCGCAGGACGCTAAAAGGTGAAAAGGCCGCAAAGAGAGACAAGGAAGCCCAAACCGGAAAATGCTAGGTGGTCCGCGGGAAAATTGGGACAAATGTACGTGGGGCACGCAAAAAGCCAAAGTGGCCGAACGCAAAGAAGAAAAGCCAACGTTTGACCTGTGAAACTTCAAACGGCCATAACTTTTGACTCTGAGCTCTGATTTTCACAAAATTGGATTTTCTGGAATGAGCACGATGTCCTCTACGTGATTTCTTATTTTTAATGAGGGTAGATGTATTTAATTAAAATAAACATATTCGGCTCCAGTCAATTAATGCTCATTCCCGTCAAATGACAGAAAACGCCTGCCAGACCCAAAATAGCTGCCCGCACTCAGAAGGCCATAACTTTTGCATTTCTCAACAAAATCACACAAAATTGGTACCGTTGGAATCATTACTCCAAGGCCAATGCACATAAATCAAGAAATTCCAGATTTGATGAGAGATTGTTTGATATTTTTAAGAAAACGTGGCTGGGTTCATAACAATGTTTTATTTGGTGGTTGGGAGTGCAATTAAGAGGCATGGTCATTCTTTCTCTGCTGCAGCACCTGGGACTGTATGGGGAGGCTTTTGCAAGTAATATATAATCATTTTACTCCATTTATTTCCTTTTACAAGTGGTTGAAGGACATATTTTGGGATTTCCATTTTCCCTTCTCTTTCTCTTCTCATTTTTTCTATAAATTGGAGTGTTGGGCTCATTGTAAAGAGAGCTAGTTTTTGTAGCAAAGCTCTGCCAAGATTTCTTGATGAAGCCAATGTGTTGTAAGCCCTTGTTGTGGACTCCTTGCATGGTGATCCAGGCCCTTATCTTGTAATCGATTGAACTGTGTATATTAGGAAGTAATAAAATATAAGTTTGTGGATGCACCTTCCCCTGCTGTGTTTTCTGCATTCTTCTTGCCCCTTCAACCTTGATTATAAGAATATTGTGTCTATTATTATGATCTTGCAAGGATCCATTATCATTGTGTATGTTTGAGATATTTTTGTGAATGCATTTTGCTAGATTGTGGAGAACTATCATCACCCCTTCTAGTGTGCACCTTGCTTCTATATCTCACGCATTTGAAGACTACTCTCACCCACTCCTTTTCTGGTGTATCACCACTTTAGTGTAGGATTTCATTTTATGCATTCTCTCTCCCTGGTCCCTTGAAAATTTAGATTAGAATAGTTAGATTCCCCTGTATTAGAGTAGATTGTGGCAGGTAGTTTAGGAGCAAGAACCAGCTTTCTCTGGAGGTCTATCTCAAGTAACAAGTCCCACAACTTGGAGATAGTACCCATGTTATCCAATCACACTGTGAGTTCAAATATATGTGCTTGTATAAATATAGGGTGTTGTGATTCAATGATAACAGCCTCCTCTTGTCTTAATATCAATGGTCGTTGGTCTTCTTCAGTGGGGTTGTTAAAATCTATAAGATAGCATTTCCCTCTTGATTTGGATCTCTTCGTCTTGGTGGCTAGTGCTCTTGGTTATCTCATTGTAGAGAGAGATGATCGCGGTCACATTCGTGTTATGTTTCTCCTCGATCACGAGACTCAAGTCATCAATGGGCACTTCGTTGATGACTATTTTCTCACTTTAGCTGATTCTGAGGATAACATTTAGGAAACTTATCTTGCTTAGAAATTTTTTCCAAATCCTCAGATTATAATGCTTAGCTCACTAATTCTTTGGGATTTTTCCAAATCTCTTGGCCTATGCGTGACTGGTTGACGGTTCACCCTTGGAAATGGATACAACGAGGAGAAAAAAATTGGTTTCTTGGTATCCCCTTTACCTTTAACAGTAATTCTGCTACTCTATGGTAGTTCATCATTGATCGGATTGAAGAAAAGGTCAAAAAATGTGTCTCTCGACCCTTGTCCTTAGCAGGAAAATTCTAAGTGTGCACTAAGATTTTTGATGCTACTCAAGTTTATTATGCGGCTTGCTGGTGCCCTTTTAAGACTTTCTTTGAAAACTTGGCTAAGTTTTTAAGGGCCTACTTATGGTTGAGTTATAGACCAGGAGGCTTCCACTGAATGGTATTGGATATTTGCACACTTCAATGGGACAAGGGTGGAATGGGCATTCTTGATGTGTATAGACAGAGTAGCTCTGTTTGTGCTAAGTGCGTAATTTGTAGCATTCATGGTAAAAATGCTTGGTAAATTTTATTACAGCACTGTAACTCTTCTGGGTCTCCTTATGGTAAGAATTTTTGGAAGAATATTAATTTTCATACTTTATTAATCACTAAACTTCTAGCTAAAATACCTATTACCTTCGTGGTGCAGAGAATCTGTAAATATTTTGAGGTAGTGAAGCACCTTTTGCGTTGGGTTGGAGATGGCTTCAATTCCGGCCTATCCTTTAATGATCACAACATCTCATGGTCAGATTTTTTCTCATCATACAAGTTTCCCCTTGCGGAGTTTCCTGATTTCAAGGTGTTGAAGCTTACTAGGAAAGGTATCTCCACTATTAGATATCTAGTCTCTATAATAGATTGGATCCCTTAGCCAGAGCTTAAACATAAATTTCAGCTAGCCAATATAGACCTACCTTCTGTTCTCAAAATATAGTCTCTTATTCTAGGCGTGATGCTACAAAAACTTGAACTACAACCACCTACTGCTTGGTGAAAGGATTAGAGATGGATTTTGGATATACCTAACAGTCTATAAAATCAATATTTCAATATTTCAACGAAGCTAACAGTCTCCTCTATAAAATCAATATTTCAACGAAGCTAACAGTCTCCCCTACGCGATGGCACTATTTTTATGAAATGTTTTCAGTTTTTTAGCATGTTTAAGTCTGTGGAAGAGCAAATTTCAAGTTTTTTGACCCTTCAAAGTTCATAATGACCTTCCACAGCTTTGGTTGGGGCAAAACAAAGATTTCTCGGGACTTAGGGTCATATCTGATGATACAGATAAAACTACGATCGTGGTTTTTTAAACAAGAAACACTATCATACTTTATAAAGCATGATCATGGTTAATAAATCATATTTATAAGCATCCTAATGTTCTAATTACCATGTGATTTATACTGTTTGACTTTACTATACAAATTACTTCGAAATTCTATCATTTTTTACACATTTTTCTTATCACCGGAAGTAAAACATCATGGGAGACAAGAAATGAAGTCAAAAAAGGAAGTCGTTAACTAAAAAACACCAAACAAATTAGAGGCAAATAGATTTCAAAATGCTAAACGAATGCAGAATCTTCGTGAATCAAGAAGAGGTTCATCTTCAACCCTGACTATTGTAACAAATAAGGTACTAGGTAATGTTTCTACTGTCAATGTTGAAGTTTAATTAAATACTCATGATGAAGATGTTTTTGCTGTTAATGTTGAAGAAGAATTAAATATTTGTGATGTAGCAAATGCTGAAATTGAAGGAAACAATGAAAAATTGAATAAAGAAATTCAGGTTGAAACTGTAGACAAACAAAATTTGACAAACAGTCTCCCCTAGAATTAAATCTTCCTGTGAGCTCCAAGTATTATGTTTTCATACACTTTCTGCAGTATCTTCCCTCTTCGTCACCTGCACATTATCCATATTAAAACCTTATACATTCATTTCACACTAAAATATACAGATTTGTAATTATTGCTTTTATGCCTATTGGAATCGATCATTACGGTCAAAGAATCTATTTCATATTGGCCTATTAATTGTGGGGTTTATACTAAAACCAATGGAATACATCTCCCAATGGTTGTAATCATTTTTCACCACACAAAAGCATCCATGTAGGCACCTTCATTATACCACTTACTCTAAATTTTCTGTAATGAAAGACAAATTTTGATTATATCTGGTATTTTAAGTGGTTTTCTTTTTTTGAATCACTTACAAAAATGCCAAGTGAAAGAAAATAAAAGTAAACCTAAACAAAGAACAAGAAAGTGATTAAAAAATTAAAAGAAAATTTGTCCTTGAGTCATGGAAATTATGTAGATTCATTAATTTTTTATTTTTTATTCTTTATTCTTTATTTTTTATAAGTATTCATTCATTAATTAACAATTTATGTTTTTATGACATTTTTCAAGTGATTTATGGAAAAGAGTTGCAAGACACGTGTCAAAAATGATTGAGTAAAGTTATATAAGCCTATCGGCCTAACAAAACATTAGACCACAAATAAGCAATTTCATTTAAGAAAACAATAATTACAAAATCAAAGGTATTGTCTTCAACGGTCTGTTGTGCATTTTACTTGACCATGTTGTAGAAACGTTTATCAAAACTCAAATTAGAGAAGATTAGTTATTATGAATTTCATTTGTGGGGAAGTAGGTGTGTTTTTTTTATAAGTATTAGGAAGTATTGGTGTTGTTGTAAGTTTTTCAATGATGGATTTTCCTCATGAATCATAGCAGCTTAAGGTGATCACTAATTTAATTGTACGCTTAATTGTATTTGTAATTCCGCTACATGCTTCCTCCAAAGCATGAGCAGTGATGCCAACAATCTATGTTGTATAGTGCCCAAATGAGTGCACTACTCAAAAAAAAATATGCATAAGTAAGGTATATGTATATTTCATATTTGAAGGTGCATCCTACATATTAAAAATACTTCTATAAACTTACATGGGGTAATTTATGCTATAAGTTAATATGGAAATTTTAAGCAAGCCACCCAAAATTATGGATCTTAAAAGGTATTTTCCATGCCATTATTTTTGTAGATTTTAATATAACCTCTACAGTGATCAACTTTTCAATAGTGATATTGATATTGTAGACACCTAATTTTGTTATGACACTAGAAACAATTATTTTCGTGCTAGTTTATTTATTATGGGTAAAAAATAGGCTCTTGTTTCCGTATGTTTCTTATGTTATTTGAATTTCAACTCATCTTTTTCCATGGGGGATTCACATTCTACAAATTATCCTATCATGTATGTTCATAAAGAGGCTTCTATTAATGTAAATCTTGTAGTCAATATAATGGCATGTAATAAGCGGTGAAGGGGCATTAGTTGGTGTAGTTGTGTCTTTAAAATTTTTAAAACTTGGTCTCCACTACAAACTCTTTGGTTCTCCATTATGCCAATGGACATCACCTGTCATTGATTAGTGAAACCATGCACCACATAGCCTTGAAATTTTTATCCTCATACAAGGGTCAAACACTATCGAAGACCAATTATGGACACTTTTCAAATATTGATGTATTACACTCTGTGAGGTTTTGATCTTTGTATTGGTGTGTAAAATGTTAATAAACTCTAGTACGCTTGACACATTGATCATGGACACATAGTCCAAAATTAGTGTTCAACATATCTTAAAGCTCTTGATATTTTTTATTCTTGTGCAAGGTTCAAACAATTTGTGACTTTCGTAAGCTAATGTTTAATAAATGTCACCAATATGTGAAACTTAGAATCGACACAAATTTTTATGTTTGGTTTAAATTTGACTTCTTCATCATTCTCAAAGGTTAATACATCTCAACATTAACCAAATGTTTTAAAACTCAAAGAACACATTCAACATGAAAGATATACAAATAATAAGGGGTATTTAAAATGTCACCAAAAATACATGTATATCTAACATCTGGTAATATAAGGGGTATTTATAATAGGAATGGTGTATTGGGAGGAGTTACTTACAATAGAATATTAAAAATTAGAACATGAAATAGGAGTATTGTTTAGTATCCTACGAATGAATGTAATATACCACAAGTTTACTTACTGAATCCCCCATTCCTTTTTTTGTTATTGGCGTCTTCAATATTTCCTTATCCATCTTGACCTTTTTTTCTCTCTATTCGACTCTTAATTGTTCTTTGTATTGTCTATGTTTGTCCACGTTTCAATTGACATGAGAGTTCATTAGTTAGGAAATATCCTATCACATGAGTTAATGTTGAGCTAATTCAATTTGATAAAATAAAAATCAATATACCGATAGAAATTAATGGTGAAAGGATCTAATTTATTAATAGTTTAAATTAGGTATTAGATGTAGGTTATAGAGGTGGGCCAGAGGAGAGGAAGTGTTTTTAGCGTAAAACTTAAACATCTGAACCCTTATTTCTAAAACAAAATATGTTATAATTTCAAAAGGAGCGTGGTCATAAAATTAAATTGCGATCTCTTGTTGAATAAGGAAATCTCAATTCGGATATTTTTACCCAATAAGTAACAAGATACTCATCTTTATCCTTGTTCCCTCTTCATCTTCATTGCTGAGAACACTATACCTAAAAACAAAAAAGAGAAAACTATCAGTTTATGAGCTCAGGATACAATCCAATTTCCTATATTGTCCTAATTCGTGCACATGGATCTCTAATAACAGAAGATATAGATTACTTGAAGAACAAGCAGTATACATGATTTACTCACTCAGAAGGAAATAAAGAGAAGAAAATAAAACATGGACATAAGAGAGGCCAAAAATATGGAATAGTTTCTAACTATTTTCTCAAGTGTGCAGGAACAGGTTGCAGTCAAGAATAAATAAATCATATCTTACAGTCTTCACTATGGATAAGGATTTAAATGTTCAATAACTTCTATCATATGGTACATAAAGTAGATGACCCTGACCACGTACATATTGGAATGAAGGAAGAATGCAACTCAAAGTTTGAGAACAAAGTTATGCATAGAAATAAAAGAAGTTTAACTAATCCCATAGGATAGAGAAGATGAATTCCATGAATATCAACGATGTTTCAGATTGGAACTGAACAAAGAATGAATCTTAAATTAACAAGTCTTGGAAGTTAATTGGGAAGGACTACGATTACATCTAAAATCTGAATTCCGAACAGAAATATGTTCAAGCCTAATTTTTACACAGAGCTTCTTTCATGTAATCAAGGATATTTATGTCTGATTCCATCATGTTGTCTTAAATTGAATAGAATGCTCGAATAAAAAAGCTGTATGGTTACATCAGAATCCCTTTGAACAGAATAATCCTACAGAAGTCATCACATCATCTTGCATCAAGTTTTAAAGGTAAGTAAGTAAATGATTACGTTTCTACAATCCATTTCAGTTTTCAGATTTCAAAATTGTCATATAAGTATATGTTTCACAGTATTTGAAAACGAGGAAGGATAGTCCAGTATGGAGTCAACAATTCAATATCAAACAGTCCTCCAGAAAGGAATTTAATACAAATCTGTCAGGAAAGACATCGATCCCTGTCTTATTAACTCAGCAAGAACATATCTATACAAACTATCTAAAGTGAAAGACCTCATTTAGAGAAGAAGGTAATCAAGTTGTGCTAATCAGATCATCATCTAACACAGGGATACAAAATAGAATGCTCATAGGATAACACTTCCAGGAATACAAGGTCATCTCAACCAGGATACCATATTTCAATAAGCACCTCAAATACCTGATAATCAAGCATGCGGGACACTAATAAGTAAAACAGAATTCCTAGTTAGAGTCTCACACGTTTAATCATTAGTTTTCAAAAGCGCTAGTGATGGATTTCTTAGGACCATATCAAGCTGACAAAATAATGGAAGTCCTCCTGAAAGGAAAAATGAAGAGGCTAATCAATATATGAACATAGCCATAATATTCAACAGGCTCTTTATAGTATTATCGAGGATGTAAGCTTTATACTACCGATAGTATGATGGACAAATATAGGGTCATATCGTGGATATCATATATGCATATATATATATACAGTGAAATCTCACATTTTGTACTCGATTATTAGCTATACATTAACTCTAAATTAGAAAAAATTATATAACACATGAATCGTAGGGCATTCGGAACACTAGTTTCTGAGAAGCATACTAATTTCTGTATAAAAAACGGTCAAGATGGAGCTATGGACTGTAAACACTTAAAATTATATGACCCTCTACTTTCTTTTGAATTTTACGAAAAAACTTATATAGATATGTGAGTCCGTTTGAAACCCGCATAAGTTTGGATGACCAAATCTTGTTCAATTTATCCTAGGTAAATTTTCCTTATGGTGAAACGTTAGATACGTAGTTGTATACAATCACACACATGGACACACATTTTGTATATTTTTTTTAGCAATCATTTTTTTTTTATGATTTTTTCCGTGAAAGTGGTCTGAAAATATTTAGAAAATGGAGCGATTTCCGTTTTCCCACCATAACTATATCAAAAAATATCGAAATCAAATATTTTTTTTTAAGGTGTATAGAATTTTTCCACGCTTGGGATGGTATAATTTTTATCATATTTTGATAAGCGAAACAAAAGTTACAGTCTTAAACGTAGACATGAACATTCACGGGAAAAAAATTCTTAAGGACCTATTGTTAGCAAATAAATTATAAAATGATATTTATCTTATTCTATTCACTTTAAAAACAATATTTTTACAAAGCTAAGATTCTACCCTATGTGATGGCACCATTTTTGTGAAATGTTTTCAGTTTTTTAGCATGGTTCAAGTCTTGTGGAAGAGCAAATTTGAGGCTTTTTTACCTTTTGCATACTTCATAATGACCTTCCATAGCTTTGGTTGGGGGAAAAATAAAGATTTTCTCGAGCCTAAGGTTTGGAAAATAGCTCCGCGATCGCAGTTTTTTGTAAAAATATTGCGAACGCAATTTATAAAGCGCGCTTGCGGTTTATAAAGCGCGCTCGTGGTTTATAAAGCGCGTATCATACGGTTTATAAACCGCATGAGCATGCGCTTCATAAATCATATTTACACACATCCCAATGTTCTGAATTATCATGTGATTTTTACTCTCTGACCTTACCGTACGAATTACTGTCGAAATTCTATCATTTTTCCACAGCATGTTTTTTTATTACTGAAAGCAAAAACATCATGGGAGACAAAAAACGAAGTCAAAAAAGGAAGTCATTAAGTAAAAAAACACCAGACGAATTAGAGGCCAACATAGAATTGAAAATGCTGAGCAAATGCGGAAACTTCGTGAATCTAGAAGAGGTTCATCTTCAATCCCAACTACTGTAAGCAATGAAGGAACTAGGTAATGTTTCTACTGTCAATGTTGAAGTTGAATTAAATAATCGTGATGAATAAGTTTTTTCTGTCAATGTTGAAGAAGAATTAAATACTCATGATGTAGCAAATGTTGAAATTGAAGGAGACAATGAAAATGTGAACAAGGAAATTCAAGTTGAAACTATAGACAAGCAAAATTTGACAAAAACACCTCCTAGGATTTTACATGAGAAACCTAATTATTTTGATTTTAATTGATGAAAACATTTTGAAACCAATGTCTGACAAAATTTCTGAATGAAAAATAGGAAGAAAAGCCACTGAAATTTGGGATAATCATTTTGAAATTTTAAATGATTCCTAAAGATGTCAGTTGTTGGTTAGTTTGATGAAATTGATTAAAATGAGACCTACATTAAATACCTTAGGATTGACAACATCTAACATACGTGGTCAAATCTCTACAATTGTTGCAAACCTTCATCATGCATATCACACTGTTGGTGTCAAGAGACGTCACTAGGGATAGTAATATTGTGTGCATCGTGTACTTGCTACTAGTGTTGTAAGTGAATCAATAAAAAAACAACGTTTGATTACACAAACAAGTCGAATGTTGCAAGTTAATCGAAAAACTCTAATGAAAGAAATTGAAAGACGTAATATCCTTCAATCGCTCAATAATGTCGATTTTTGGGCATTTTCTGCTAGAGCACCGCGTAAGGAAAAAATATAATACGGATGCTATAAGAGAATTTGTTATTAAATTTTGGCATGATAACACTAGAGTTTCACCTAATACAAGAGATGTTATAAAACGGAGAGTTGGTTCTACTAATCGTGAATCACATCCAAAGAATTTCTTAGCTATGACTCAAACTCAATTTTTTCGTAAGTTTGAATAAGAGCATCTGGAAATTAAAATTAGTAAACATTTTTTTGAAATGTTGAAACCATTCTATGTGAAAATCAACCATGCTCACACCACTTGTTGTTGTAGGCAACATGTTGAATTTGCGATGCATTATGCTAAATTTTTACATATTCATTCTATTTTTCATTCTGAAACTATGTTATCTGAATGTGGTGTTCAAGTTCCACCAATATCTTCTAGGGATTTCATTCCTACTGATATTTTGTGAAAAAGAAGTTGGACAATTTTTTTATAGTCAAGATTGTTTAGATGGAAGTTGTAGTACATGCGGCGGATTACCTAAATTGGAAAGTTGCATCCATAAAAAAATTGAAGGTGAAATAGGACATAATTTAGTTGAATTTGATAAATATAAACTCAGTTACATACCAGTTGAAAGATGGAAAAGAGTATAAACAGTGTGAGCTAGTTACAGAACATATGCTTGTTTATCAATTTATTAGAAAATTTAAGCATGAAATTGGTTATGAGTATGCTAGGCATACACACAAAGCTTGATGGTTAGATGAATAGTTCAAGATATGAAAAGACACATTTTCTATTGGTACTATTGTTTCAGTGGTCTATTTTGCATAGAATTACACATTGTAACCACAAATGGAGGTTCAATCACAATATTACAACTCATTACAAGTTTCCATTTCTATACATATAGCATTTATACATTCTTCTGACAATATAGATGATGATCAAAATTTATTAAGAGAGTACCACTTTTATATCAGTGATAATCGTACTCATTCTACTAAATTTGGGCAAGGGTGTTTCTAGTTATTTTATGGAAACTTGTCTGATAGGGACATCCACTTCAAACAACATTATATATGGTCAAATAATTACATGTCTGAGTTTGAGAATGCATAAATTTTTTATTGGATGAGAAGGATGCACATCAAGATGGGTGTGTAACATATTTGGAGTTTCACTGAGGTTGGACATGGAAAAGGAGAGCATGATGGTGTAGGGGCATGCGTGAAAAGAGCTCTTGCAAGAGAAGAGTTGAAGTACAAAGATGGTGCTAAATTGAAAGATGAAAAGAGCATAGTGGAATGGTGTATTGACAACATGGCCCAAGGTTCTCAATAAATTTCCACGATTCGCAGATATTTTTGGTTGATAAAGGAACAAAAAAATTCTAAATAGGAGGATTATATGACACTCACTGGGTATAGTGATATGCACTCATTTTGTAGCTCAAATGCTACTTCGTGGGCCACATGGAAAAGAAATTTGACAATTTTTGTGCATCTTGTATCAATTTTTTCGCTGCTTAGTGTGATTCACAAGAATGGGTGGATGGATGGATTTGTAGGCCTCTAAATCTGCTTCCTAGTTATCAACCTCCACAAGCATTACAACTTGTTTTTGTAGATGAAGTTTCAACATCCAAGGACTTTGATGAAATTTCAATTTTGGTGGGACAAGGTATTTATGGTTATTCACAATTTTTGTATTGAGTTATGTGCATTGAAATTTTAATATGTACAATTTAAATTTGAGTTGAAACCTTTTTTTTGTAGGACATGTGTTTGCAGTTATTGCGACAGAAGACAATGAAGATGGAACAAACTATTTCTTATGTAGTTGCATCAAGGGAAGAAATAATTTGACTTCTCCTGTTATAGATGGCAAAGATATTGAGTACCCTATAGGGTCAATGGTAGTTACTAGAACTTGTCTTCGATAGTATCCATTAAAAAACTCCTCTATTTGGGTGTTTGAAGACTTTGCGACACACATGAAAATACTCTTATATTCGCATCTAGTTCCAGTGACAAATATTCAGCTGTATAGATATCGAGGAGGGCCTAATACAAAAATTCTTTGGAAGGTTCGAGAGTCAGATCATGAAGTAATCATGTCAACTATTCAGAGTAGATTCGATCTTAATAGTTCATTTGAATGAATTTACAATGCTCATGTTTGGTATATATAAATTTTTTAGTTAGATAAATTTAAGTTCATATATTTTATTAAATTTGTGTATTTTGCATATATCTAGTATGGTTTTGATTTGAAACATAAATTTCTTTGAATAACACTTTTATATACAGATTAGGGGTGCATGAAAAGCTTCCACCTTCACGTGTTTTGCATTGTTAGTAAAGAATTATCAATTATCGAAGCTAAGAGAAGCTTTCATTATTTTACAAGAAAAGAGAAGCAATTAACAATGATTTATGTACCTGTGGAGGGGGTTCTTGGCTCTAGAGGAGGTAGCCCAGAAGGACCTGGAGCTTAGAGAACCAAAACGATGCCTCCCCAAGTGTTTACAAGACCGTCCCTATGCGTTTGCATAGCCGGTTTGGTGCAACGACCTACCGTTTACAAACTATACTATTTGACAGCCTTACATTTTCTCAAACTATAATGTTCGACGCATTTGCAAATAATAGGGCAGCTAGAGCACCGATTGGAGAAGGAAAAAACTGAGACAACCTATATTAGAGGGTCCCTATGCTGAGGTGTAGGATTGAAAGAGATGTCCTTAGGTGCCACAGAGTGCGTGAATTCACCTGTCGAAGTTGAATGATTTTTTGGTCTCAGGGCTATTAAGGGACTATGCCTGAAGGAGGTTTCCCAAAAGCAATGACATTATTACACACAAAAACAACACACCCTCTAGCATTCACTTGGCCACCCAAATGTGTCTATGTAGTCAGTTTGGTGCTAGAACCCACTGTTTGTAAAATATACTATTTTATATCCTTACACTGTCTCAAACAACACTATTAGGTGCATTTACAAACAATCGGGCAACGAGAGCACCGACTGGAGAAGGAAAAAAATGAGATAGGCTATTCTAGAGTGTCCCTATGCTAAGGTGTAGGATCAAATGAGTTGTCCTTAGGTGCCACGAAGTGCACGTAGTCACCCGTTGAAGTTAAAAAAAATTTGGTCTCAGGGATCTTAAGGGACTATGCCTGAACGAGGTATCCCGGAAGCAATGACGTTGTCATGCACCAAAAAAATGCCACCTCTAGTTTTCACCTGGCCACATGGATGTTTTCGTGTAGTTGATTTGGTACCATGACCCACCATTTATAAAATATACCATTTGACATCCTTACACTGTCTCAAACTACACTATTCAGCACGTTTGTAAACAATAGGGAAGCAAGAGAACCGATTGGTGAAAGAAATAATCGAGACATGATATTGTAGAGGGTCATTAAACCAATATGTAGGATTGATTGAGACATCCTTAGGTGCCACTGAGTACACATAGTCAACCATCAAAGTTGAACGATTTTTTGGTCTCAAGGCTCTTAAGGGACTACGCCTGAACGAGGTATCCTAGAAGAAATGACATTGTCGTGCACTAAAAAGACACCTCCTCTAGTGTTTACCTAGCCACCTAGACATTTCTGTGTAGTTGGTTGGGTGCCATGACCCACCGTTTACAAAATATACCATTTGAGAGCCTTACACTGTCTCAACCTACACTATTAGGTGCGTTTGTAAACAATAGGGTAGTGAGAGCACCGATTGGAGAAAAAAAAACCAAGATAGCCTATTATTTAGGGTCCCTACAACAAGGTTTAGCGTCAAACGAGACATTTGTAGGTGCCACAGAGTGCACGTAGTCACCCATCGAAGTTGAACAATTATTTGGTCTTAGGGCTCTTAAGGGACTACACTCGAACGAGGTAGGCCAGAGGAAACGACGTTGTCGTGGACTGAAAATACACTTCCTTTAGCACTCACCTAGGTACCCAAAAATTATTGTGGAGTCAGTTTGGTGCTATGACCCAACATTTACAAAATGTATCATTTGACATCCTTGCACTGTCTCAAACCACACTATTCGCATGTTTGCAACAATAGGGCAACGAGAGCACCGATTGGAGAAGTAAAAAATTGAGATAGGCTATGTATAAAGGGTCCCTCACTGAGGCGTAGGATTGAACGATACATCTATTAAGTGCCACAGAGTTTTGTATTCATCGTCGAAGTGAATGATTTTTTGGACTCGGGGCTCTTAAGGGACTCCACCGAACGAGGTAGCTCGGAAGCAAAATCATTCGCGCACTAAAATGACACATCCTCTAGTGTTCACTTGGCCACCTAGATGTGTCTGCATAGTCAATTTAGTGCCATGACCCACCGTTTACAAAATATACTGTTTGACAACCTTATACTATTTCAAACTACACTATTTAGCACTTTTGCAAACAATAGGGCAGCGAGAGCACCGATTTGAGAAGGAAAAACCTGAGACAAGGTATTATAGAGGGTCCATACGCCAAGGTTTAGGATAAAACGAGATGTCCTCAGGTTTCACGGAGTCTATGTATCCACTTGTCAAAGTTGAATTATTTTTTGGTCTTAGGGATCTTAAGGGACTACGCCTGAATGAGGTAGCCTGGAAGCAACGATGTTGTCGTGTAATGAAATGACACCTCCTCTAGTGTTCACTTGGCTACCCAGAAGTTTCTATGCATTTGAATTGGTGCCATGACCCACCATTTTACAAAATATGCCATTTGACATCCTTACATTGTCTCAAACTACACTATTCGATGCATTTACAAATAATAGGGCAGCGAGAGCACCGATTGGAGAAGGAAAAACTTGAGATAGGATATTGGATATGGTCCCTAGGCCAAGTTTTAGGACTTAATGATACGTTCTTAGGTGTCATGGAGTCTGTGTAGTCACCCGTCGAAGTTGAATGATTTTTTGGTCTCAGGGCTCTTAAGGGACTCTGCCCAAACAAGGTAGCCCGGAAGCAACGACATTGTCATGCACCAAAATGATGCCTTCTCTAGCATTCAATTTCCCAATCGGACATGTCTACAAAGTTGGTTCATTGTCACGACCCACCATTTACAAAATATATTGTTTAACAGCCTTACGCTGGCTCAAACTACACTATTTGACGCATTTGCAAACAATAGGGAAGCGAGAGCACCGATTGGAGAAGGAAAAAACTAAGAAAATTTATTGTAGAGGGTCCCTACGAAAAGGTGTTGGATGAAACAAGACATCCTTAGATGCCACGGAGTCTACATAGTCACTGGTCGAAGTTGACCATTTTTTGGTCTTAGTGCTCTTAAGGGACTATGCCCGAACTAGGTAGCCTAGAATCAATGATGTTGTCATGCACAAAAACAAAGCATCCTTTAGTGCTCACCTGGCCACATGGATGTGTATGTGCAATTGGTTTAGTGCTAGGACCCACTATTTACAAAATATACCGTTTGACATCCTTACACTATCTCAAAGTGCAGTATTCGACATTTTTGTAAACAATAGGGCAGTGAGAGCACCGATTGGAGAAGGAAAAAACTGAGATGGTTTATTATAGAGGGTCCCTACACTGAGGTTTAGGATCAAACAAGATGTCATTAGGTGCCACAGAGTCTGTGTAGTCACCCGTCGAAGTTAAATAATTTTGTGGTCTCAAGGATCTAAAGGGACTATGCCCGAACGAGGTAGCCCAGAAGTGATGACGTTGTCACATGCCAAAAAAAATGTCTCCTTTAGTGTTTACCTAGCCACCCAAATGTGTTTGCACAGTCGATTTGGTGCCATGATCCACCATTTACAAAATATATCGTTTGACAACCTTATACTGGCTAAAACTACACTATTTGGTGCGTTTGCAAAGAATAGGGTAGCAAGAGCACCGATTGGTGAAGGAAAAAACTAAGATGGGATATTATAGAGGGTCCCTACGCTAAGGTGTAGGATCAAACAAGACATCGTTAGGTGCCATGGAGTGCACGCAGTCAACCATCAAATTTTAACAATTTTTTACTCTCAGGGCTCTTATGGGACTACGCTCGAATGAGGTATCCCGGAAGCAACGATGTTATCGCACACCAAAATGACACCTCCTCTAGCATTCAATTGGCCAGCCATACATGTCTACATAGTAATTTTAGTGGCATGATCCACCATTTAGAAAATATATCGTTTGACAGCCTTACACTAGCTCAAACTACACTATTCGGGGCATTTGCAAACAATAGGGCAGTGAGAGCACTGATTGGAGAAGGAAAAAAATGAGATAGGCTATTGTAGAGGGTCCCTATGTTGGGGTGTTGGATAAAACGAGAAGTCCTTAGGTGCTGCGGAGTGCGCGTAGTCATTTGTCGAAGTTGAAATTTTTTTTGGTCTCAGGGCTCTTAAGGGACTACACCTGAACGAGGTAGCCCGGAAGTAATGACGTTGTCACGCACCAAAATGACACATCCTATAGTGTTCACCTCGCCACCTGGATGTCTCTGCATAATCAGTTCAGTGCCACAACCCACCGTTTGTAAAATATACCGTTTGACATCCTTACAGTGTCTCAAACTACACTATTCTGCGCGTTCGCAAACAATAGGGCAGCGAGAGCACCGATTGGAGAAGTAAAAAACTGAGACAAGATATTTTATAGGGTCCCTATGCCAAGGTTTAGGATCAAATGAGTTGTCTTTAGGTGCCATAGAGTGTACATAGTCACCCGTCGAAGTTGAACAAGTTTTTGGTTTCAGGGCTCTTAAGGGACTTCGCCCAAACAAGGTATCCCAGAAGCAATGACGTTGTCGTGGAACAAAATGACACCTCTTATCACATTCAATTGGCCACCTAGACATTTCCACATAGTTAGTTTGAATCCATGATCCACCATTTACAACTTTTTCAACAATTACAACTTTTTCAAGAAATTGTTGAATCAGAAATTGAAAGAGAAGAAGAAGATGGTTATGTAATTATTGGTTATTGTGAATTCTCACCCAACAAAGATCCTAAATAATCTAGATAGGTGGTATGAATAGTTACTCTTGTTTAGTTTTCACCCACTCATAAATTAAAAAATAAGCCTCTTCTTCTACTTTTATAGCAAAATACTTTAGCCCTTGTCTAGTTTATCAAAGGAAGTAGTAAAAATACATGTTCCAAGAATCCTACCAACACTAAAGAATAACTTCCCACTCCTATAACCACTCATTCCTAGAACCTTCTTTCCTTAAAATCCTCCTCTTCTAGGAAATAAGAACCTTTCTATCTTTCCTTGTTGGTCAATGGACCTATAAATTGAATAATTACGTTATTGACTCTGGCGCCTCTAACCATGTCATGCTTATAAAATTTACTAACTCTATTGGTATTACTCTCAGCATTGCTATTTTTCATTGTTACTACATGAAAAAAAAAAAAAAATTACCTCTTTTCAGCCAGGTGAAATATTCTTAATCCAAATTTACAGACTTCCCTAACAAGAAAATCAAGATGGAAATACTTGTGGAAGACATGCTAGCTACCTATGGTATATTGTTGAGCCAAAGTTTCTATCACGATATTGGTGGTGATATAAAGATGGATTGGTCATACACCACCATACTCATCAATGGTAAAATGAATAATATCTTTCTGATAAATAATATTAAATACAAAGTTCAAAAATTGAATGACCCAAGGGAAGACATCTTATTTCAAGATTCAAGGTATGAAATATTTTTTCATGACTTAAGAGGAAAATGATAAGTTTCCCATGTTGATGGTGGAATACACATGGTTCCCTTAATTTATTAACAATTGTACCATGCAATGTTGTACCATAGTAAAGTTATATTCATATATGTTGCACCATAGTTTTTTAATTTTAAATCAAACATACATATAGAATTAATATACATAAAATATACATGCATGGAAGGATATCATGTGCAATGAATTCAAATCAAATATAAAAGTAATATCGTTATGAAAACCGACACATGGATATATAATGTATCAAACTAAGTGTACTGAATGCACGTCTCTAAAAATATAAGTTCATAACATATGTACATATTGAACCAAGTGTGTCATACATATAGGACCACATGTGGTTACATAAGGCTATATATACAATTTCCTATGAAGAATCATGAACTAGGACTGGCTGGACCATATATATATATATATATATATATATATATATATATATATATATATATATATATATATATATATATATGTACATCCACGTCCTACGAATCTAATCATTAAACATCTTCCCTCTCTTCGCCCTTCTAGAAGTAGCATGTCCATGACCTAGGGATGTAGTGGAGGGAGATGCCACTATGGATTTCATTCATGTGTTCCTAGGTGTCTCTAAGCAGGCATACAACCTAACCTACACATTCATAAACAACAATTTTTTAACACCCATATTTTTAAAATACATTTAAAATTTAGAAACTTAGAATTTAGTTTAAATGCATGTGAAATCTTACCGCAATGTCGTGATCCTTATCAATTTTTCGTTGATGCATGGCAGGGACAATAGTAGACTCATGAGAGTTAAGCTACATACAAATAATTAAATTTCATGTACAAAATTTGATATTATAAATTTAAGTAATAAGAAATAATTCCTAAATAAATTTAACGAATTTAAAAAATTATACCTCAGTTAGTGGATTTGCAGATGCTATGGGAGTATCTACAGTAGCCTCCACGGTCTGCATATATGGAGGAGTATCTCTGGCAGTCATAAGTTATAAAAAATACATATATAAATCAATATTAATCTACATGACTGCCACATAACAAAGCCAAAGAATAATCCACGTGAACTTCCACAATTAGAAACAAAGTGTAAAGAGAAACTAACATGTGTAAATTCACATGAGGCGTGCCAATAGCCTCAGTTACTAGAGAATATGATGACCCACTAGGCTCCTACACATATAAAAGACAAACATATATTAATATGTACATGTATAGGTGAAACATTGTAATAATAAAAGTGCACAATCAAATGAAATTTGAAATTTAAGTACAATTTGAAACTTACATTTGTAACATGCCCAACTGCAGTAGCTAGCATGTCGATGTTGGATGTTTCCTTCACTAGGTCTTGCTATTTAAAATAAAATAAAAAGTTAGTTTTTAGATGTATTTATATAACGTACAATGAAATACATATATATTCAAATCTCAAACATGAATTGAACTATTGTATATATATTAAATATTTATTTGACATTTACTTGTGTAAGACCAAGATCCAATGCACCAGTTCCAAAAACATCCACCATCATCTCATCTAGAGAAAAGAAATCATGTGATCCAGCAAATGATGTCTCACCCACAGTGCTAACGGCACCACATGATCCAAAGTGGTGTGGTGCGCTATAACTGGCGCCTCCACCAACATCACCAGATGCAATCTACTCACTATGCTAGGTCAGAGTTTTAGAGAGCTCCCTTAATGCATGTAGCATGTTAATCTCCACAACCTCCTTCACTATAGGAGGGATAACTGAAGGAAGTTGGGATTTTGGGGCATGGGGGATCCTTGGTTGACCTTCATGTGCACCAGGTCTACTCTGTGTAGAGCCACCACCTTGTCCATAAAAATTACAAAAGTCAAAATAATTTGAGACCTCATTAAGTATGAACTCGCAGTATAATTTCTTGAAGAAATAGAGGGGAACCTCATTGTTGTTGGATGGTGGATAATAAAAAACCATCCACCATCGGTCCCAAAAATTGTTCTTGATTCGGTCATCATAGCACCAATGGACTAGGAACCGTTTGTAAGTAACTGTTGGTGGGGGCATTAGTTCTTGGGTCAGTAAATAATGCAAAAATATGGTCTTTTCCATTTTCTTGTGTCTTTTACGGCCGCATGGGATAATGTATTTTCATACCACTTCCTACAATCATCTCTAAAGGTATTCCATCCGTCTATTTGATTGGTTGTGGAGTCAACTTCACAAATCAATGTTTGCAATGTCTTTGGCTAAGGTCATGTGGGATGGATTTGTGGTATGATTTTTTCTTATATTCTAAATAAGGTTCTCAATGGAAATTTTATTTTTTTATATTTTTCCAATGATATCATCTTGTGTTCCTATTTGTTATGTGGGGATAAAACGAGACACAGGAGGCGGATCTATGTTTGGAGGAGGGTTTTGCGGAATGTTTGGAGGATTTTGAGGATTGTTTGGAGGATTTTGAGGATTGTTTGGAGGGTTTTGAGGAATATTTTGATGGTTTGTAGGATTACAAGCTTGTTAAGCAATTGAAAAAACAAAAAAATTGTATACATAAACAAAAAATTGAAAAATCCATAAAAATAACAAAAACTAACCTAAAATGCAAACAAATTGATCAGAACCGAGGGATTACCTCTTTGTCTTGGCAGCATGGTTGAAAATATCATGATCCAAAAGTCTGAAGAGTAATTTTTAGGGGGTATTTGAAGCGTGAGTGCCAAAGCTCTAGGAGAAATCGCGGTTGGAAAGGAAAAATGAGGGAAAATGAGGAGTCGCGGGTCTATTATTTTTTGTCTCAGAGTACTGCGATCATGGTTTGAAACCGTGAGCATGGTTTAAAAACCGCGATCATGGTTTATAAACCACGATCGTAGTTTGTAAACCATGGTCATGGTTTTAGGTTCAGAAATAACCGAGCTTATAAAAATAGTTGCGTGAGCGCGGTTTAAAAAGTGCAAGTGCAGTTTATAAACCATGCTCGTGGTACCTAAATTTGAGGTTTTTATGTCCATTTAATTGTCCACCATCTTGGTGCACTTACCCTTTAAGATTTTCATTCTTAATTTCTTTTATTAGTGCCTTCTTTTCCTGCTAAAACACAATTATCATTTTTAAAAGATTATTTATGATTTTATGATGCATTTTTTGTATAAAAAGGGTTGGATCTAAACTCGATTCTATACACACTAGAAAAATAAATTTCAACTATATTTATTAGAATAAGTAGGGTGTACACATAAATATTTCATTTTTGGGTTGTGTTGATTTTGGAACTTAGTAATATTTTATATATTCCTCTAAAAAATATGAAAAATTAGTGGGGCCTCATACAATGTCGTAGCTAACTTATAATAAAAGGATGTTGAAAATAGTCTATGGAACTAAAAAATGGAGGTGGGGATTGGTGGAGGGGGCGGGCGCACACACAAAACATGTTATCATTTTGACACAAAAATAGGCACACTATGTGTGTGAACAACATTTGACCTTCTTAATCTCCACCATTTAAAAAAAAAATTAGTTTAGAAACTAGATTCATAGCACTACGAGTCTTATTCTTATCACATTGTTAAATTTTGATCATATACATCCCAAATTATTTGTTGAGCTTTAGTTTTTACTAATTTAAGGAAAATGCTATCTGATTTTGACCCCCTTTTTCCCCCCATTTCCATGCACTTACCCTAAATCATTTTATTTATGAAGCATCCCAGACGAAGAAACTAGGTAAAACATTCAAGGATTCATTCAACACAATACTAGGTATTTCATGTATTAAAAGATAACAGTTTGGAGATAGGATTGATTGTCAATATCTATGAGTGTAGATTTCAATTTTATTGAATTATAACGGTCCATATAATAGTGGAAGGTTAAAAAGGTCCTTGTCAACATCTCTTATTTTTTATTAGTTTTGTAAAGAGTTAAGTATGGATTATGATTTTTACAAAAGATAACTTATGCAGGAGCATTTATGTTTACAAGAAAATTTTGCATCAAACTTAAATAAATTTTAGATTAGACAAACATTGTATTTTGTTTTGAACCATGTACAAGTATTCCCATTTAGTGTATTATTTTTCACCTAGATCTATCAAGCATGCCTATGTTTGCAATGTTATGTGCAAAAATTTCCATGCGTTCCTTTTTTGGGTTTGTTTGTTGTAACTCCTAAAGTTTTGTGAAAGAAAGGTCTTTTATTATTTTGGCCACAACTCCAATAAAGAAGAATGAATGTTTTTAGTAGGATTTTTTGGTGCTTATTACACTTGAAAATTCAATTTTGTTCTTTATCTTGTGTGCACCCATATAGTAATTATATTTAATTTCACGAATCAAATAATATGGTTAGATCAAATTTGATGGCGTACTCGTATTCTTCAAGGCATAGTTTGTATGCAATCCTTGTGAAACATCAAAGTTTCAATATCATAGGATAAATATTTAGTGAGGATTTACCTAACCCATAGTTGAAGTATTTAATATGAGTCAAATGTATCAGGTTTTTTTACAATTTGGGCCTTAACTTACATAGAAGATTGATACATAATCAATGTCACATTGGTTGCTTGTAACTAAAAGAAAATTTTGTAAATGGTTGATTATGTATCTTTATAAATGCATAACAATACTTTAGAAATGAATTCATAAATCTCGTGACTACATAGCCTAAATATGTCGTTGCAAAGGTTCCTATGTTTGGTATATGTGCACATATATGGGGAAAGGGCTAGAGGGATCGAATCAACTTGGGCCATACTTTAGTGTTGGATTTCTGTAATCTTATATGAATTATGTGTGTAATAAGAGAAATTTGGTAGAGTGTAAAATGTTTTGTAGAATTCTTGGTTGGTAAATACAAGATATTTTTGTTCGTTTCTTTGAATTTTTGTTGTTGCCTATATTTGTTAAGCTAGCATGATATAAGGTACCAATTCGTTAGGAACCCCAACTATAACTACATCAATAATTCTTTCACATTGATTTGAAACTGAACTAGCTAAGCCAAACACATGAAATTTCTTGCATGATTTTGATATTTTGAATTTTTATATTTGTTCATTAGGAAATCTAGACCTATTTTACTCAATGTGGGACTCAAAAGACATATTTTAAGTGTCTAATCAAAGATCATCATACAAAATCATAATTTTTTAAACTTTATAAGCATGTTTAAATTCCCTACTCTTTATATAATCTAGACTAGCCATATTTTATATAATAAAATATCCAATATTAATTAAAATTGATTTATGTCCAATTACATCTCACATATAAATTAATGCATGTACGTATAAAAAACCACTTTCCACACCTATAATAATATTCATTCCACATGCATAGACATTTGATTAGGAATCTTATTTAAAGATAAAATTTTAAGAAATCCATTCAACACATGCATAGGATTGCAAATAGAAAAAAGTATAGTAAGAAATAAATCTACTCAACAAAAAAATACTATTAATAGCCATCTAGAGTGGTCCTATTAGATGTCACAACATTCGCAGATACTATCTTATTTTAAAACCATTTTGATTTACATATTTAGTAATATTGACTCGTGATTCAAAATTACCCTATACTTTCGTTCTTTCTCCCTATGTTGATGCTCTTTTGAGCTCCAAATGGCTAACATGCTATTTAAATTATATTTTTTAAAATTTAACCCTTACATTTATGCAGTGGTCACAAGTCGTTTTTAAGATCAGCCTTTGTTTCTCATTAATAAAATCATCTACCCAGTTTTGTGGTATGATAAGATTTTTAATTTTAATTTTTCACATTAACACATTCTAATTGCATTGAGAAGAACCGGCCTTTTAAGGGGTTTGGAAAGATATTTCCAAAAATGTTCCTTGTGGATAACATTTAAATTTATGAAAAACACAATTTCTTTTATGACAATTACATTTCAAATCACTTAGAATATAAATTTTACAATTATTGTTAGTTATATGTTTATTATTTTTTATAAACTTGTTACTATTGGAACTAAATTTATATTATATTAACAAAATAATACATGATGTTATATAGTAAAGGTGGCTAGCAATGAACATGACCCAAAGTCCAACAATGCCCACATGACTACACAAAAAAAAGGTCACAAGAGCAACAAAAGTGGTCACGAGGGAAATAGAGAGTGGCCATGAGGGAAACAGAGAACAACCATGAGGGAGACACAAAACCAATAAAAAAGAAACTACATTAACACATAGTCATGCACATGCAACAAAAAAACATGGAGGTTGTGGTGGATCATCTCTCAAAAGAATTAAGCCAATTTTACTAGGCTCGTCAACAGGGGTCAAAAATCTAGTCATCCTAATCCAGCATCTGAATATCTAGTAGAACAATAATCCCCAAACATGGTGGAAGTGACCCTCTAGATATAGGTGCTCCCCCAGGCAAAGAACCTAGGTTTGAAGAGTTTGCGGTGAACATTTCTCTTGCAAGAGGACTCTATTCAGGCCTGGAAGAGGAGGAGTCAAGGCGAGCCTGTGGAGGAGAAGGTCATGCACTCTGAGAGTGGTTGTGAGTGTGACTGTGATGTCTGGGAGGTGGAGAAGGAGGAGGAGTATGAGGATCGTCGTTTAGAAGGACCCGACCAATGGTGCATGGCGCAATGCCCCAATGGTGGAGAAATTGTAGAAGGTGAGAAAATTCTAGAGCCTCTTTTTGAGCCTAGGCCTGGATCTACATACACACAGAAGAAATAATCACCACCTTTAAGGGGTTTGGAAAGATATTTCCAAAAATGTTCCTTATGGATAACATTTAAATTTATGAAAAACACAATTTCTTTTATGACAATTACATTTCAAATCACTTAGAATATAAATTTTACAATTATTGTTAGTTATATGTTTATTATTTTTTATAAACTTGTTACTATTGGAACAAAATTAATATTATATTAACAAAATAATACACAATGTTATATAGTAAAGGTGGCTAGCAATGAACATGACCCAAAGTCCAACAATGCGCACATGACTACACAAAAAAAGGTCACAAGAGCAACAAAATCGGTCACGAGGGAAATAGAGAGTGGCTATGAGGGCAACAGAGAACAACCATGAGGGTGACACAAAACCAATAAAAAAGAAACTACATTAACACATAGTCATGCACAAGCAACAAAAAAACTTAGAGGTTGTGGTGGATCATCTCTAAAAATAATTAAGCCAATTTTATTAGGCTCGTCAGCAGGGGTCAAACATCTAGTCATCCTAATCCAGCATCTGAATATCGAGTAGAAAAATAATCCCCGAACTAGGTGGAAGCGACCCTCCAGATATAGGCACTCCCCTAGGAAAAGAACCTAGGTTTGAAGAGTTGGCGGTGAACATTTCTCTTGCAAGAGGACTCCAGTCGGGCCTGGAAGAGGAGGAACCAAGGTGAGCCTGTGGAGGAGAAGGTCATGCACTCTGAGAGTGGTTGTGAGTGTGACTGTGACTTCTGGGAGGTGGAGCAGGAGGAGGAGTATGAGGATCATCGTTTAGAAGGACCCGACCAATGGTGCATGGCGCAATGCCCCAATGGTTGAGAAATTGTAGAAGGTGAGAAAATTCTAGAGCCTCTTTTCGAGCCTAGGCCTGGATCTACATACACACAGAAGAAATAATCACCACCTTTCGTTAACAAAAAGCTCCAAAGTGAGATCACATTGGTGAAACAAAATCATTATTCCAATCCTTCCAAAGTTGAAAGAGAATAAAATAATAGAAAAAATTCCAAATTGAAGAAATTTATGCCGGCCAATTAGCATAATATCCAAAGAAGGTCATCTTCCAATAAAAAAACTCAAGATGATAAGACTAGAAAAAGGAGTGGATCCAATGCCAAACAATTTGAGCATGGAGATAGAACTAGAAAACATACTTAAAAGACTCTTGACAACCACATCATAAGCATTTAGGGTTGGCGATGTCAATGTGGCTTAACCGCTCACCGAAAGGTGTGCCTTGGTAGATTAAACACCAAAGAAAGAAATTCAACTTAGGGTCAAACTGAGGATTCCAAGCATGATGGATGCAGTGAAGCGAACTGGTAGTGGAAGAGTACAAGTTCCATCTGGTAATAGGGGAAAGAAGGGAATAGATGACCCCCGAGTTATAGTTCAACAAAGGTATATCCAAAATCCATCTCTAATCCTTTCACCAAGCAGTAGGTGGTTGTAGTTCAAGTTTTTGCAGCATCACGCCTAGAATAAGAGACTATATTTTGAGAACAGAAGGTAGGTCTATATTGGCTAGCTGAAATTTATGGTTAAGCTCTGGCTAAGGGATCCAATCTATTATAGAGACTAGATATCTAATAGTGGAGATGCCTTTCCTAGTAAGCCTCAACACCTTGACATCAGGAAACTCCGCAAGGGGAAACTTGTATGATGAGAAAAAATCTGACCATGAGATGTTGTGATCATTAAAGGATAGGCCGGAATTGAAGCCATCTCCAACCCAACGCAAAAGGTGCTTCACTACCTCAAAATATTTATAGATTCTCTGCACCACGAAGGTACTAGGTATTTTAGCTAGAAGTTTAGTGATTAATAAAGTATGAAAATTAATATTCTTCCAACAATTCTTACCATAAGGAGACCCAGAAGAGTTACAGTGCTGTAATAAACTTTACCAAGCATTTTTACCATGAATGCTACAAATTACGCACTTAGCACAAACAAAGCTACTCTGTCTATACACATCAAGAATGCCCATTCCACCCTTGTCCCATGGAAGTGTGCAAATATCCAATACCACTCAGTGGAAGCCTCCTGGTCTATAACTCAACCATAAGTAGGCCCTTAAAAACTTAGCCAAGTTTTCAAAGAAAGTCTTAAAAGGGCACCAGCAAGCCGCATAATAAACTTGAGTAGCATCAAAAATCTTAGTGCACACTTAGAATTTTCCTGCTAAGGACAAGGGTCGAGAGACACATTTTTTGACCTTTTCTTCAATCCGATCAATGATGAACTACCATAGAGTAGCAGAATTACTGTTAAAGGTAAAGGGGATACCAAGAAACCAATTTTTTTCTCCTCGTTGTATCCATTTCCAAGGGTGAACCGTCAACCAATCACGCATAGGCCAAGAGATTTGGAAAAATCCCAAAGAATTAGCGAGCTAAGCATTATAATCCGAGGATTTGGAAAAAATTTCTAAGCAAGATAAGTTTCCTAAATGTTATCCTCAGAATCAGCTAAAGTGAGAAAATAGTCATCAACGAAGTGCCCATTGATGACTTGAGTCTTGTGATCGAAGGAGAAACATAACACGAATGTGACCGCGATCATCTCTCTCTACAATGAGATAACCAAGAGCACTAGCCACCAAGACGAAGAGATCCAAAGCAAGAGGGAAATGCTATCTTATAGATTTTAACAACCCCACTGAAGAAGACCAACGACCATTGATATTAAGACAAGAGGAGGCTGTTATCATTGAATCACAACACCCTATATTTATACAAGTGCATATATTTGAACTCACAGTGTGATTGGATAACATGGGTACTATCTCCAAGTTGTGGGACTTGTTACTTGAGATAGACCTCCAGAGAAAGTTGGTTCTTGCTCCTAAACTACCTGCCACAATCTACTCTAATGCAGGGGAATCTAACTATTCTAATCTAAATTTTCAAGGGACCAGGGAGAGAGAATGCATAAAATGAAATCCTACACTAAAGTGGTGATACACCAGAAAAGGAGTGGGTGAGAGTAGTCTTCAAATGCGTGAGATATAGAAGCAAGGTGCACACTAGAAGGGGTGATGATAGTTCTCCACAATCTAGCAAAATGCATTCACAAAAATATCTCAAACATACACAATGATAATGGATCCCTGCAAGAGCATAATAATAGACACAATATTCTTGTAATCAAGGTTGAAGGGGCAAGAAGAATGCAGAAAACACAGCAGGGGAAGGTGCATCCACAAACTTATATTTTATTACTTCCTGATATACACAGTTCAATCGATTACAAGATAAGGGCCTGGATCACCATGCAAGGAGTCCAAAACAAGGGCCTGCAACACATTGGCTTTATAAAGAAATCTTGGCAGAGCTTTGCTACAAAAACTAGCTCTCTTTACAATGAGCCCAACACTCCAATTTATAGAAAAAATGAGAAGAGAAAGAGAAGGGAAAATGGAAATCCCAAAATATGTCCTTCAACCACTTGTAAAAGGCAATAAATGGAGTAAAATGATTATATGTTACTTGCAAAAGGCTCCCCATACAGTCCCAGGTGCTGCAGCAGAGAAAGAATGATGACCATGCCTCTTAATTGCACTCCCAACCACCAAATAAAACAATGTTATGAACCCAGCCACGTTTTCTTAAAAATATCAAACAATCTCTCATCAAATCTAGAATTTCTTGATTTATGTGCATTGTCCTTGGAGCAATGATTCCAACGGTACTAATTTTGTGTGATTTTGTTGAGAAATGCAAAAGTTATGGCCTTCTAAGTGCGGGCAGCTATTTTGGGTCTGGCAGGCATTTTCTGTCATTTGACGGGAATGAGCATTAACTGACTAGACCCGAATATGTTTATTTTAATTAAATATATCTACCCTCATTAAAAATAAGAAACCACATAGAGGACATTGTGCTCATTCCAGAAAATCCAATTTTGTGAAAATCAGAGCTCAGAGTCAAAAGTTATGGCCGTTTGAAGTTTCACAGGTCAAACGTTGGCTTTTCTTCTTTGCGTTCAGCCACTTTGGCTTTTTGCGTCCCCCACGTACTTTTGTCCCAATTTTCCAGTAGACCGCCTAGCATTGGCCGGTTTGGGCTTCCTTGTCTCTCTTTGTGGCCTTTTCACCTTTTCGCGTCCTGCGCGTCCCTCACGCACTTTCGTCCCAATTGTCCCGTGGACCACCTGGGACACATTCTCCCGTATCGGTCAGTTCGGGCTTCCTTGTCTCTCTTTGCGGCCTTTTCACCTTTTTGCGTCCCTCGCGTCCCGATGTCCCAACTGTCCCGCAGACCGCCTGGGACAAAAATGTCCAACTTAGCTTATTTTCTTTGTATTTCAGCCCCAAGCTTGGTACGACAAACCTCGGTACGACCCGAACCCTTCAGACCCGAAATGCTTTAAAATAGTCCTGCAACCTTATTTTTGCATTTTTTCCATTTTTTTTTTTGAACTCGTTGGGATTTCTTCTTTGATGGGAGAGTTAGAAAAAGGTCGAGGGGACCCCCAAAAAACATGATTTTGGGCCTCGAATCAATCTACTTGCTGGGGACTGAATAATTTGATGCATGTTATCAAAATTACCTTGAGGGGTGAATTTTGGATAACAGAGGCATTTTCAAATAATTTCTAAACAAAATTGAGGAAAAAAGTCCCAAAACCCAAAGTATGAAGCATAGCAAGAATGAATGTCCATTAAATTCGGTCATATTCCTTCTCTAAATAAATCTTCAAAAAAATCAACCTCTGCAGAGAAGTATGAGCTCATTCCATAGCTTCCCATATAACAATAAGGTTATCAAGAACATAACGTTCATTGACAAATCCAAATTTCTCAAGTTGCACAATCCTGGGGAGAATGGAAGGAATGCGTATGGCCAGAGGCTTAGCCAAAATCTTAAATGAAACATTGAGAAGAGTAATGGGCCTTTACCTAGTAATAAACTCTATATTCCCAACTTTAGGGATAAACTTAATATTTCCTTTATTAATAATATCTTGAAGGCACTAGTTCTACAAGGCTTCTTGATACATCTTTAGAAGATCTTTACCAACAATATTCCAAACAAATTTATATAATTCACATGGAAAACCATCTAAAACATGAGATTTATCATCAGTAATACAATAAAGGGCACCATGAAGCTCTTCCAAGGTGAGAGAGGCATGATAGTTTTTACTCTCCTACTAATTCAAATTTCTAGGGACAATTTCAATAAATTGCTGCAGAGTTGCTTGACTCTTAAATAAAGGCTTCCAGGCTTGGAAGAAAAACTTATAATGTTCCACAAACACTATGGTAATATCCAAGATAGTTGTGACCTAAGCATGGGAAATTTGAATTTCCTTAATTTTCTCCTTGGCATATGTAGATCTAAGGGATTTAAAAAACTGTTCGAAGCTTGATCACATATTTTAAGCCAGTGGATCCAAGCATAGACCTAAGCACCCTTGGCCTTATGATGTTATATGACCTTCAACTGATGTCTAAGTTGAGTAGCCCAAACTTGATTCGCCACATCAAAATGTTGAGATTCGAGAAGTAGGGAAATCCTTTGAAATTCCCAGTAAAGATAAAAGTTGACCCTCTTTCGATCTTGGGAAACCTGCTTGCCAAAATGACGGAGAAATTTAGCATTTTGCTTAATTGCCTCATTCCAACAAGACACCTAACTGGAAACATAAGGTAGACATGGATCCATATTCCATACCTTGGAAATAAGAGCCAACACCCCTAGATGACTCAACAGAGAAACATTCATATAGAATTGATTATTTGGAACCTTTAGTTGGACCTCGCCCCACATAACTCTAAAGGAAATAGCAGTATGATTTGAGAAAATAATGTTCGGTCAGGTAGTGATATAAGAGTAACCATTAATTTCCAGATCAAATAACTGTTGTTGAGATAACATGTCACAATCTAGCCTTTTGAGCACACGTGCTAGTACTTCTCTAAAATATGACCACATAATTTTTTTTTGAGAAGTAAAGTCCCACCGGCTTTTAAAAACTGGGTCATCAAGGTGTTGTCAAAATTTCACCCCCCAGGGTAAATTTCGATAACATGTATCAGAGTTTTGCAGTTCCAAGCATGTAGATTGATCCAGGAAAAATCATGAAAATTGGCTAAGTCCTACTCAAGGTCGCCTTTGGGACAATTGGAACAGAGGGACGCGAAGGGCGCGAATCGTCCGGTTCACCCGAAACAGAGAATTTTCGCAAAGGAACAATCGGGCCACGAGGGCGCGAAGGGCGCGAAAAGGCGAACCGGTGAAGCAAGGGAAGCCCATTTCGGGCGGTTCGGAAGAATTTGTCCCAAGCAGCAAAGGGACATCTGGGACAAATGGACGCGAAAGACGCGAACCGGCCGGAACGGGAAACTTTCGCACTGGGACATCTGGGCCGCAGGGACGCGAGGGATGCGGATAGCTGAAAAAGCTGAGAGCCAATCAGATTGCGCCACGTGTCATCGGCAGATAAGGGACAAGGAAGCCCATTTCGGGCGGATCAGAGGTTTCTGTCCCAAATAGCACTAGGACATCTGGGAAAAAAAGATGCGAAGGGCGCAAAAGAGCCGGTAGGCCCGCAGACCAATCAAATCATGACACGTGTCACAAGGGAAAAGGTCAAAAAGTCAAAGGGCAAGTTTTGAAGGGTCAGCCCGAACCAATGGGATAGTGCCACGTGTCCCAGCTAGGGCCCACAAGGAAATTTCAAAGGAAATCCTGCGGAAACGTGGAGGAGAGAAAATTATTCAGCGAATCAGAGCCTGCCACGTGTTGTCTAGGTGGCAAAGTGCGGGAAAATATTTCAAAATCCGTTTTGATCTGTTTCGTGCCCTAAATCTTCAGATCGTCACATCTTTTGATCCAGAGCTCAGATTTGCACATTCTTTATATCAACGGAAAGCTGTTGAAATTCTCTACATGATTCTGGGATCAATCTTCCATTTTGGTGTAGTTTGGAGAGAGAAAGTTAAGAAATGGCTCTGACGCATGGTAATGCCAGAAGTGACGCTTCAACAACCAGCTTTAATGCAGCAAATAGCCCGCCGTTTTGCCAGGATCCGCTGCTTCTACCATAATGAGATGATTTAAAATGCGACCTAGAAGTGGTTGTGGTAGTTTCGAATTTCCTCTCTTCCCTCTCTCTTTCTTCCTATATATTGTACAGAGGGGCTTCTTTCAAAAGGGGGGCATAATAAGTTGTTCATCTTTTCTGCTCTGCCCTCCCTTCTTTTCTTCTCTAGGGTTGAAAATGGAGCTCAAACCTCCTCCCTGCTCTGTAATGGCGTTTTTTCCTTTTACTAATGAAATGAGGTTCTGTGCAAACTTCTGGAGCAACAAAAAACGTGTTTTGTGATGCATCTGTCCATCCTTGCTCGTTCTTCGCTTGTTTTCCTCTTGCCTCTCTTCATTGCAGGTATTTGTGCATGTTTGAATGTTCATTGCAGGTCTGGAGCTATGTTCATGGAGTTTTGGGACATTTTCTGTGTGAAATCTATCCTTGGGCCTGTGATGCATCTGTCCATCCTTCCCATTGCTCACCTCTCTTTGTCCCATGGCAGTTTTGATAGAGGTTCAACATTCTCCTTCTCTGGTGTATCACCGTTTTAGTGTAGGCTTTTGCTATTTTTCCCTTCTCTCTCTCTCTGTGTCTCTTTGGCATGGTTAGATTAGGATTAGATTACCTTGCCTGCACTGGAATAGCTTGTGGTAGGTAGTTTAGGAGCAGGAACCAGCCTTCTCTGGAGATTCCTTTCTCATTTTACAGGTCCCACACCTGGAGAAAGGATTCAATGTTGTGCAATCACACTGGATGCCTGAGTGATCAACCTAGAAGCCTGATCTACATCCAGGGGTGCTGTGATTTTGCATCAACAAAGACTTCCTATTAATTTGAGGCCATGTGATGAATTATGTTTGATAAAGTATTTAGATGCATTTGATAAGAAAGTTGGTTACTATTTGAGGGATAAGAACCCTGGGACTTTGACGCAGGCTTTTACCATGGCTCTGTGAATTGATAACAACATTAAAGTAGTTAGAAAACCTCCTAAGAGGGAGGATGTTAAACTGATCAACCCTGAGAAACCTCAATCAAGTAAGGCTATAAATCTTCAGGAAGTTGTAAGGAATTTGGTCGGGGCTATCAAAGAAATCTCTTACAAGCTGGCTAGGGAAGATAAAGGAATTGGACAAGGTTCTCAGCATCAGCATAGGCAACAAGTACAAGACAAACGTAAAAATCATTCTAGAAATGATCAGAGGTCTGATGACAGAGGCAAAGGACCCATAAGAGCTAGAAAACCCCAAGCTAGGGAAAATAGAGTAGTGCCTAATCCTCTAAATGCCATAATTGCTTTTTTTAAGATACAAATCAAATGGATTGGTGTGACAAATGCTTATTACCACACCCGCCATGTGAAATAGATCAACAAGTTGAAGAAGTTGTTGATGATGTATGCATGGTGGACTACTCTACAAGCTCACAACAAGGAGCAATTTCAACTGAGGTCATAAGTGCAAGAACTACTGCAAGTTTTTTGGACTACTCTAGATATAGATATCGTACAAGAATTTGAACTTCCTAATATTGATTTTGAGTACCTAAGGGCTCTAATGATTAAGAATTATGATGGAGGAATCCCATAAGAAGAGGATAGACAATTGTTAATGAATGTTGATGTGGCCCAACAAAAAGAGTATAACACAAGAAGTAAAGTTGTCAAAGTGGTAGGGCCTCAAGCCAAACCAAATACCCCAGTTCTCACCAATGTCCTAAAATAGGTTCCAAATAAAGATGCATCTGAAAGAAAGTAGAACTGGTGTTCCCACCCATGCCAAAAATGTGAAAAATCTTGTACCATATGATGAGTTTGTCAATCTTTCTCTAAATGTTGCTTTGCCCAAATACATTCCCTATGACATTGCCCAAGTCTTGAGTCATATCAAGATTTATATCCCAATTGTGGAACTGCTTAGGATTCCTGAGCACAAGAAGAGGGATTTTGAGTATTTGGGATTGGAAGAAGATAAAAGTGCCCGAGGCAGAAATATAAATAATGTAAATACTCCTCCTCTAACCATTATAGACCTAGAAAAACCACCATCATTAGAGGAGATAGGTGAACCACCCGAATTTTACTTGGGGACATCCTTAGTTGAGTCTCAATTAAATGTTGATCCATTTTTTACAACACTGATTATTAAGGACAGACTACTACACAATTGTATGTTTGACTCTAGAGCATCATGCAATGTTATGCCTCTGGAAGTCATGAATGAATTGAACATTAAAGTGACAGCAACCTATGGCAATGTGTACTGTAATGGATTATAGAGAGGTGCCTTTTGTAGGATGTGTAAAAGGTTTGGTGGTACAACTTGCAACTTATCCAGGTAAGAAATTGAAACTTGATGTTGTCGTTGTTGATTTCCCTACCAATTGGGGCATGTTGTTGTCAAGAAAGTGGGCTGCAATTTTTGGTAGAAGTGTTCAGATGGATATGTCTTGTACCACCATTCCAATTAAAGGAAGCCTTGTAAAGTAGTATGGAGAGAAAAATATGATACACCTCATTGAAGATCTAAATAATGCTTCTTATGAAGTGTTGTATGCTGATGTAGATGTAGATAACTTTGTGGGGTTTGCTGAGGAAGGAGCACAAGATTGATCAGTGTAAATGTCTTGAACAAGTGGGTCTACCTTGGACCTTGTTATTTGATGGAGCTTGTTCCAAGTTTTGAAATTGTGATGGCATTGTTCTTATTTCTCCGGGCCAAGAAGAGTTTGTCTTTTCTTTCAAACTTAACTTTAAATGCACTAACAACATTGCTGAAAATGAAGCACTGTTATTAGGCTTGAGAATTACATGGAAATATGGTATACAATATATCATTGTCAAAGGGGATTCAAAATTGATTGTCAAGAAAATTAGAAAATTGTATGCTACTAAAAATCAAATAATGAAACAATACAAGCATGTAGTATGGGATTTGATTGAAATGATTGACTCTTTTAATATTGTACACCATGATAGAAAGTTTAATGTTGTTTCAAACAAGCTAGCAGTGCTAGGATCTAAATTTGGGAATTGTACAATGTCTCCATTTTGTGAGTATGATGTTGAAATACTAATAAGGCCATCTATCCTTGATAACATTAAAAATTGGCAAGTGTTTGATGATGATGCCCAGGTGAAACAGTTTCTGCAAAACCAAGGGGAGTTCACTGACAAAAATATAGATTAGGAACCAATGGTGTGTGTTGTTGAAGGAAAGGATACTTTGTTTGGCAAAGACATCATCTAACTGAAGACAAACACAATTCCCATAGGTTTGGTGGCACTTGAGTCGAATTTTGATAATGTTGATTGCATTATTAAAAGGAGTATGTCAGTTTCAAGAGATGTGGAAGATCATGACCTGGGCACAAAGGAGAAACCACGTAAAATTTGGTTAGGAAGAAATCTTATCAAGGAAGAGAAGTAATCCTATGTTCAATTGCTGAAGAAATATCAAGACTTCCTAGCTTGGTCTTACTCTGAGTTGAAGGAATGGAGGTAAGATTTGTTCCAACATGAGATTCCTCTTGAATCTAATGCCAAGCCTTTCAGGAAAAAACATAGGCCCATCAATCCACTCCTTTCTTTGAATATGCAATAAGAACTGAAGAAGTTGAAGGATGGAGGGATCATTTAGCCCACAAGGTACTCATTTTGGGTTGCAAACCTAGTGCCTGTCAAGAAAAAGAATGGTGATATAAGGTTACGCATAGACTTCAAGAACCTGAATAAAGCATCATTGAAAGATAATTACCATCTGCCAAACATGGAGAATATGCTACAATTGGTAACTTGTTTTGAACTATTATCCACTCTGGATGGTTTCTCTGGCTATAATCAAGTTGTTGTGAAGGAGTCAGAAAGAATAAAGGCTGATTTTACTACACCTTGGGGAACTTATTTCAATGTCAAGATGCCTTTTAGGTTAATGAATGTTGGAGCAACTTTCCAAAGAGAAATGGATGTAGCATTTGTTGGTTATATCAATGATTTCATTGCTATTTACAAAGATGATGCAACTGTGTTTTCCAGAAAAATAAATGATCACTTGCAACACTTGGAAACAATGCTATTAAGGTGTAGAGAGTATGGCATATCATTGAATCCCAAGAAGTGCCACTTTGGAGTGTAAAAGGTGAAATTTCTTGGTCACATTATATCAAAGGAAGGGGTCATGATTGACCTCGAGAGAGTGGAAACCATCAGTAAGGTTCCAATTCCAATAACTAATAAGGGAATTCAATCCTTCTTTGGACAAATAAACTTTATCATAAGATTTGTTTCTAACTTTACTGCACTGACCATCCCCATTACTAGCATACTGAATAAGGACCAAGTTATCAAATGGGAAGAAGCTTTCATTCAAGCTTTCAATGGGATCAAGGAAGCACTAAAGCATGTAACTGTTTCTGCAGCCCCAAATTAAAATAAGCCTTTTCAAGTGTTTTATTTTGCTTCAGAAAACACCATTGCATCTCTTTTGTTGCAAAGGATGATGAAGGGGTTGAGAGACCAATTACCTTTTTAAGTAAGGCATTGCACAGAGCTGAGTTGAAGTACACCATCATGGAGAAGTAAGCATTTTCCTTGGTGAAGGAAACAAAGGTTTTGAGACCCTATATCTTGAGCTCTAAATTTTTTGCTTATGTTCCCCACACCATGGTGAAAGACATTTTATCAGAGCTGGAGGTCTCAAGAAAAATATGTAGATGGGTGAACAAGTTATAGGAGTATGATCAAATTCAGATTTGGGTTTAAGGGCCATTTATGGAGGTTTGTGGGACAAGTTAAGATTGGCCCACACCTCTTAATTTCACGTACCAACTACCCTATGGGTTAAGGGGTCAAACATAGACCCCATATTGTGATTGTAAGACAAAAAGTTACTATTTATTGTACTTTATTACACAAGTTTTTAATTTTATCCTTTAGAGGTGTGGGTATGAGTTTATGTGTGTAAGAGGGTTGTCATTCCCTCAACCAAATATTTATTGAGCTTTGGCTTTGGGTTTTGGCCATGTGATGTGTAGTAGAGGAGGAATGATGTGGCATCCTACATGGAGCCAAATCACTTCTCTTTCCTCTCTTTTCTATTTATTCAAAGTGTGTTTGATGATTTTGGGGTTAGCATGTTTTATTTGGTCTCTTCAATTTTTGGAGGGATTTCTTTTGGAATGTTTGTTTGAGTCTTTGGAGTTGGCTTGTGCTTAATTTGGACTTGGAAAGGCTTGGATCTTGTGCTTGTGGATTTTATACTCTTGCAATGGCAAGGATAGGGACTTCACCCATGTATTCTTAATGTTATTTTGTTGTGCAAATGTTTGTGAATGGATGATTGTTGTATGTTTGTGATTATTGGGAAATAGAATGGCCTTTAGGTTGTGTTAGGAGAAAATGGAAATGTGGATATTTTTTAGGGAGGCATAAGAGTATTATTGTGTATCTTGGGAGGGAATTGGGTTGGGGTGTCCCAACTTTGTAGATAAGTTAAAGTTGTGCTTATATTGCATGTTTTATTGAGAGAGGCATAAGAGTTGAGGGAGACATAAGAGTTGTTTTTAGGGAGGAATAAGAGTCTTGTGGGTATGTGATTGAGTTTCTTGGAGGCTTTAAGGTGGGAACTCAAACCCTTGGGAGGCACAAGTGAATCCCCATGTTTATTTTCTCTTTCTTGGCTTGAAGTATTGAGCCTTTTTATTTGGGAAACTTGTGTGTTGTTGTGATTTGGTTATTTTGCTCTCATTGTGTTGGAAGTTGTTTACAATGTTATTGTGGAAGCCATGTAAAGTTTCCTTGGTTTTCTTATACACCTTATTGCTTCATTGTTGTGAGCTCGAGGGCCAATGAGGGAAGAAGGCTTATCCTTCTCATTAGATTATTGGTTGGGTGTATTGTGTTGCCTACTCCCCTATTTTTTTATTATGTTTGGATTTTAAAGAAGACTGTGGAGCTCAAGTGGAGTATGGTACATAGTTGCTCTTGAAGAAGACAAGGAGAGAGAATCCTACTTTGTAAAATATTTTCCATGGTGTCTCCACTTAAATGGAGGGCTTGTAACTTGCATTTTAAAGTTTTCAACTTCTTGTAAATGTGTTGTGAAAGGTTGATTTGTATTAAGCTTTCAAGATGTATGTAAATTTAGAAAGTAGGTAAAAGGAAATTTTATTTGTTACTATGATAATCCCTTCAACTTGTATACTTTACCAAGAGTGTATTGAATGAAAACTTGTATTTTAAATAGGTTAGTTCTTGTAAAATGAAACTATCAAGTCTTTAATTATTTAGATGAAATAAAAAACCTTGAAATGGTTTTGGAAATGAAAATGAAGCTCTCTCAATCTAAGCTTATATTCAACTTAAATAGTTTCCTCAAAAGTGTAACATGTTCATTTTAAAAGATTGGTATTCTTGTATGAAAATACACTTGTTTTCTTGACATGGATGTCATTTTCTCTATTGTGAAAGAAACGAAGTAGTTTCTTGTTTTCTATTGCAAAAAGTAGGCATATTGAAAATATTGAGATTATAGTTACATCTCATACTAAATTATAAGAAAAAAAATGAAATAGACATTTGGTTTTTAAACAATGAATATTTTCCCTTCATTAGTTATGTTGGGATTGTATAAGAAAAGACATTAGTTTCTCTATTTCACCTATAAATAAATAGATAGAAAATTTTACAATCATCTTGCCATATATAAATGCCACTAAATAAATGATCTTAAGTGGGTGATTAAAGACATTTTTTAAATAAAATGTGCAATGTAATGTGTGTGTGTGTGTGTGTTATAATATTTATTTATAATTAAAAATACAAAAAAGGCATATCAAATAACTTACACTTTTTAAATAGCCATAATAAAATTTTTACCAACCGTGAACTGTGTGGAGTGTATGTGTTTTATGTTTAGGCGAAGGGAGGTTGGGGAGGTGGGGGGGGAGGTCGCTGACCCCACCCCGCACCCCATATATATATATGGGATGGGGGGTGGGGTCAGTGACTTCTCTCCCCCCATTATTATTAAACCTTTCCACTCTAAAACCAAGCAGCCATGTAAACTAAATTATATGTGGTCTATGCATTATTAATTGCGGCCTATGTTTTTTTAATCTACTACGGTTTTTTTAATTAGGTAGCTGAACATATATTAATCAACCAATATAAGTAATATGTGTGTGTTTGTGTGTGTCTATGTATGTGTATTTATATATATCAAAATATATAAAATTAGGCCGGTTGTATACACACACACACACACACACATACACACACACACACACATACACATATATATGTATATATGTATACATCCAAACCACCTATAGGTTGTGTATATATCAACATTTAAACCAGATCTAGAAATGGGGCAAAAATGTGCATACCCAAATAGTGCAAATGCAAATAAAATACACAATAGCAAATAATAAGATGAACAAACCCTAGGAGAGGGTTACAAATGAAATAAGCAACAAAAAATGTGTATATCCATCCATGAGCTTGAGTCAAAATTTCCATGGACTCCATTCTTCTTCTCCACCCAAACCTGACAAAATGAAAATGAGAAAATAGGGTAAAATAAATGAATAAGAGAACATTCATAAGGATGATTATGGTTAGATTGAATACCTAAGATCCAAGGGCTCTAAATGAATTCATCTAATGGTTGGGAATCAATCCTACAAAAGTTAGGTAAGGATATTTTGGTGGGAATATCTATTTAAATTAAATGTATGTGTAACTTGTGAATGGGGCCACTAAATGGGGTGTTAGGATGTTAGGATTAAAGTGTGACCCTTATTGTCTAGTTTAGTGACTTTTGTAAAAGACTTGACTTTTGAAATTAATTAAACTAATTTTATAAATGGATAACTGGATAGTGCTTAAATAGGGATTAAAATTATTTGAACTTAATCATTGGGGTTAGGGTAAGTTAGACCTTAGCCATAAAATATTAAGTCAATAAATGACATTAGAAATATAATACTAACATTAAATAAATATTGTAACCAGGGGTATCTTAACTAATGGTTTATAAGAGTTAATTAATGAGAATTCTCGGGAACCCTAGGAGGGGATTTAAGCTCGAAATGATTGAATTAAAATAATAATAATTAATTGTTAATTAAAATGAAGGATTTATTTATCATGAAATAATTAAATCTAGTTGGAGGTTATCTTGTTGCAACCCGTTTAAAGAAAAAAATTTATTCCGTAAATTTTCCTAACTAATTATTGGGTTTTGTGCGGGAAAAATATGGGCATTACATGGGGCTACTCCTTATACCTCCCAAGTGGGTTAGGGGTCCACCAAAATCCTCCAAGTGCACAAGTCTCTTATCTCTCCCTTAAGTCTCTTATCTCTCCTGCATGCAACATACACAAAGATATAGAAAGAATTATTTTCCTTATACCTCTGCATTGGTGGAGAACCCTTCCCACACTCCCTCCACAAAATCTCACATAATCCATTTTTTTATCTTGAAGAGCCCCCATTTTCCCTCTCCCCACACCTTCCTTAAGGTCAAAAACTACCCAATCCTATACAAAATCACATGCATTCATTCAATTTTCAACACAACACACAAACAAGGAAAATAAAATGCAAGGTATAAGACCCTACCTTACAATTGCAAGCACCTTCAATCTTCAAGCCAAGAAAATCCAACCTCTTTCCAAATATAAGTAAATCCAAAAGCAATCTCCCAAGGTTCCAAGCAAGTAACCCACAAAACAACCAAGAATTCCAAATAAATAGAAAATGGTGGAGAGGATGGTGAGGTGGCTCCATGTAGGATTCCACATCAGTTCCCTTCAATCCATCTCACTAGCCAAACACATACTCCAAGGTTCCATAAATGGGTAAGGGGAGGGTATGAAATTTTCACTCTTACACACAAACCTCTACTCCATACTTTCAAGCACAAAATTAAGAGGGTTTGGAACAAATTGCAATTAATTACCTCTTTTTCCTTCAAAAACACATAATGAGGGATAAATTTGACCCCTCATATCATAGGTAAGGTTAGACACAGTGTTTAAGAGGTCTAGGAAAAGTATAGCTTGTCCCAAAAGCCTCGAAAAATTGGGACAAATCCTAAATCTGAGATTCGAGAGATGGGGTTGGGTACACAAATCAAAATCAAATACAATCTATCCAAAATCATGAATAAATAAGGACTATCTACCACATTCAATGCCCATTTTGTCACATCTCCTAATAAACATTAACCATATAGTTAATTAGCCTAAACAAGGTGCACACTAATAAGAACAATAAAATGAGATGACATCACAATTAAATAAAATCACATACACAACTAAGACAATAAAATAAAAGGGAAAAAATACCACATTCACACCCATGGTCACATGTGAGGTTTCTCCCCCATGGAGACCTCCTAACAAATACAACAATGCACATGAACACACAGTTGCCAAGGTGACCATGTTGTAACATCCGATATTCTTCCATAGTTAGTCTCCTAGTCCCTTCTTGTTTATTGTGATTTTGTTTCCAGAAAACAACCAAGACAATGTACCACCTTCGGCCTCAAGGCCACATCAATACGTCAAGGAGTCAAAACACATGTATCATCCATCATATAATCATCATCATACAATCTAGCCGCATTGCTATCTTTATTAAACAATTCTACTCTAGCCAATTATTTACAATTATCAATAATCATAATAGACATTTTATGACAACCATGCAATTCACATACTTACTGCAATTTATATATGTTTAGATGTGTTCGACAACATACTATTCATCACTAATATCATAACATGATTAATAGACCATAACATCAAGGTACACATACAAAGTTAGTGAAAAATTTCTAACATAATCGCACTTTAAAGAGTCAAATATGTTAACATATAATAAAATATCACTAATCATCATCATATATAACAATATCTATCAAAGTCCACTAGAAATTTGTACAATCCATAATATTATTAAAAACATAATAATAATCACAATGCCCATGCAGTCTAACAACATGATATCCAAAATATCATAATAATGTCCATGTCTCTAAGAAGCTAACAAATATGATCATAACAGAAATAGGTGTCGAAGAGGAATGGGAACTACTTATGTCTTTGAACTTTGTTCCTTTTTGAATCTAAATAGTTGCATTTGTAGTGGCCATGTCCAAAATTTTAGCAACCTACAACATGTCAATTTTTTATAATCATTATCATATTATCCCATCTATTTATGTAATCGGTATTAGTCTCATAAAGATTGAGTTTAACGAAAATGTATAAAATAAATTACATGATAAGCATAATTTAATCAAACCTGGAATAAAAAACCATATTAATAGATGCTTAATATTAATATAATATGATTTATTTGAATCTTTATCTTATAATAATTGTCATTCCAAAAAAACAAAATATAATAGTAGAGCATGAATATAGAATTAACTAACCAATACATGATTGCAAATGATTATTTAAAATTCTCAAATGCTTGAGGAAAGATGGGAAGATAATCATCTAGGGAGTTATACTATGGAATTGATATTTTAAAAAATAATCACGACACTCAAGTTTGAACATGTCTAAGGAAAAATAAATTAGGGTCAATATTTCTTGGAAATTGTAAAGCCATATGGGACTAATTACACAAATCTCAACATTATATTGCATTATTTCATAGTTTTTATATCTGTTATCTACCACAAAAAAGTTGTAAGGATATGATATAGTGTTGAACTTCATTTTACTTTGTTAAACCCAAGATTACCTTGGCTTAAAGATTCAAAAGCTTAAAAAAGGGTTATTGTTTTGGATTTGATTGCCCCATGCAACCCCCAAAGGTAAGGTGCTACCTATTTACCACTAAGTGGAATAGGCATCAAATAATCCACATAGTTATTCTAGATCATATGATGAGATGCAACATGTAATATGATTATAAATATAACAAGAATGAAATCCTTGATAGGGCTTCAACACTCGACATCACAATTAATGACTAGTATATCAATGAATGCTCCTACAAAATTTGGTGCTTTGTATGTAGTATCTCTAAATGATGTGTTATTTAGGTGGCTTGATTGTTTAAATAAATTAAATATTATTAGTTATCCAGATTATTGATGTTAAATTCCTGTTGAGGATGAGTAAGAAAATTTACCTTTTTCAAATTATGAATGTTATGAAATAAAATGCATGGTGAAATGACTGGTTTATGACAAGAGATTAGGTTTAAGACCAATATTTTCTAGGGGTCGTGAACTTTTCTATTGGTTATATAAAACAAATGATTGAAAGATGTATGAGGTCTATGTAGAATAGAAGTTGACCTCTATATAGATTTAAATGGTTATGTCAAAAAAGGAGAATGGGGAGAACTTGATGGATTAGGTAGTGTTTAAAGCAGGAAAGACAAATGAATAAGGTAAATTATATGTTTATGAATTGAATGCATATAAACACTACAAATTATTCTTGTCACGTGGCTAAGAAAAAATTTAGGGCATTGCATTTAAAAATCTCATTATCTAGACCTTGATGTTTCCTTATGGACATAGTGCTCCAAAAATACTATTTGAAACATTGGTTCGCGTGTTCTCACCTTCTGAAAACCTCACTTAGTTTTCATTAAGTTCTCTTTAATTATTAGAATATCACTTTGCAACCATAATTGGGTAGTCAATTTAAAAATTATAAGAAAAAAAGATGTGTCTTGTTGTCCTAATTACACTAGACAATTGATCAACTATGTCTATATTGATTTTACCCTTCAACATTGATCAATATAAAAAACAACACATTGATAATTATAATAAGACATTCACTAGGAAAGCTAGTACAATGCATTAATATATCTGTATTGTGAAGTTCAACACTACAATGAATGCTTATAGATAGAAGATGTTTCTAAAAATCAATAATTTCCTTTTGTAACATTTAGTTGAAAACTTGTTGAATGCCTTGATAATAATGGAGTATTCAATAGCTAGATAGTAAATACACTAATCAACTACAATGTTTGTGTATTTATAGATAATTTATATTCAAACTCGGATGATAATCTTTTACATGTCAGCTTTCAATGCTCGAAAAAGTGAAAACACATGTTGAGAGTTAAATCAAATGGGGCAATGAAAACAACGGTTTAATGTAATTCTATTGAGATCATTACATGACAAGAATGTGGAGCCAATATTATTGACAAAAGAGGCTAAAAACTAAGTAAGATGGGGCGAGAAAGTGAGACAGTAAGTAAACTCGCCCTGCATTAGCATGTCACTATGTGTGCAAGGTGTTGGGTCATTAACTCCTATAGTTGCGCACGTAGAAAAATAAAGACCACTTAAATTGCACAAATACAATTATACTCGAAGTCGGACCGACAATTTTTATAAATTAAATTTTACAATAAACGTTTGGGCCGATTAGTAGGTGTCTAGAGAAGTAATTCGAATGTTTGCCTTTTTAAGTGTAAATTCAGAAAATATCCTTCCAAATTCTTTCTTTTGCGAAAGCGTCCATTTCCAGCAGCGTATGATATATGTGGGCAAAGTACGGTATTTCTCTTGTTTGACTCTTCCATTTAGAATCATCGGGCATGTGAGTCTGTGATGCCAATGTCTCATTTTATGATGACATCACGTCTTTCAAGCTCATTCCCCTTTGTCTTTTAATGAAAGACATGCGACTCTGCGAGCCCCCCATTAGAAAGAAATTCATGCGAATGGGATGCCAAACAAAGGTTCCCATGAATTTGCAATTGGTCAACTGAGGTGACATTTGCAGTAGCCCAGAAATCACTACGAAAGTCGGGTCAAGATGTAGCATTTCATGTGTACGGATCTTTCTTCACCTCAATGGCTCACGTTCAAGTTTCAATCCTTGATTACATTGCGTGCTCCAATTTTTAGTGGAAAGAAATTAGGGGACCAATATATTGAATTCCTTGATTGTCAGGGTTTTCTTTGGCGAGAAGCGGCGCTTCTACACAAGTTTATGGTTTCCATAAAAGTGAAAATATTTATGGAAATTTTATAGATGCAACACTACCCTTTATTGTTATTCAAAATAACAAAAGAAAAGTCGTGAGAAAATGGTATAAACTAAAAATGTTATGTCAAGATTTTTGCTTGTTTTGTTGTTCATGTATGTCGTACTATTTTGTTGTCTTGTCGCTTTTCCTTAGCCTTTCCTGTCACATACGTTGAGTTTCAACGCCACTGCACATTAAACATTAATTTTTTTACCGCCCTATGGGGTGGCTTGCCTATTTAAATGGCGTATTCTTTGCCCTCCACAATTTCGATTATAGGCAAGGACATTAATGGCTCCCAAGTGCGCAAGGAAGTTTGTCCCCAAGGTATATGACAAAGTAATGAAACCGACTCAATCCCTGTTGTTTTCATAAATATTGGCTCTCTTGAACCAGTCATATAGCTTACTATGTTGCTCACATTTTTGTTATCTGACAAAAGTGCACCCTTGTTGAGGTTTGACAGATGTTCTAACTTTGCTTCTCCCTCACTTTTGTGGATAGACAATTGAGACAACTCAGGAACTGTGGGTCTCCCTATTGTAAGGTGAGTCTTTGAGATTACAAGGTCGGTTCCTTCTTTGGGTGTATCCTCAACTGAACTATGGGGTTTGAGGGTTAAGGAGATGGATACAACTGTGATAAATGGGGGTGATACATCAAAAATATTGAGGGCATTAACAGAGAGACATGCACAATAAGTTGTGAATAAATAGAACAACACACGATCCAATGGGTTTCAACTAATCATAAGGCAAACACTTTTATGTTGAGGGACCTCTCACAACAACAAGGGAGATAATTACACACTAAAACTAGCAGAAACACCATATTTGCAACAAGGTAAAACAACCTAAGCACGCTTAATAAAATTCAGGGAATAAAATTCACAAGAATAATCTGTTAACATACACACCACTGCAAAAAATGGAAAGGAAATCAACCAATTGTCATATAAAGGAAATTCTGGTACAATGACTTTAGTACTCTAAAAGTCCTCTCTTGTGCTTTGCAAAGACACACAATATATAGTAAAATTATTCACTCAACCCCCTAAAAATAGACAACAGTCTAACTATACTTGCATAATATTATTATCCCTTATCATGTATAAATAATAAATGGGGCTAAAAATAAACATGGAAGACTATTACAATGTAAAAATAACCTTAGGTCTTCCACTTGGACTACTAGACTACAAGTCAAATTGATTTAACTCTTTCAAATTCACTCCATGGAAAGTATGACCCAATTTGGATAGATTAAGGTAATTTTGGATGAATAACGTGCTTTTATTTTTAAGTTTGCCTTCATGTGCAAGACAATGTATTACATCGTCATATTTATTTAGGCTCTTAGATATCTGCAATGTCTTTTTTTTCTGTGCCTTAAGCTTGCCGATTATTATATGTCAAGCTGGTCTTTTATCTTTGTATTTTCCTATTCAATCTTCCATTCTGATATCTTGGTATCATTGATGAGTTGGGTGATGCACTTGCTGTGATCCCCTATTCCATTCTGGGTTCCAGACTAGCTCATCATTATGGATTTGATGCGCTCAAACCCTTATTGATTTGCACTTGGTTAGATTAGGGTTTGTCTAGTTTTTACTAACCACTATTTTGGGAATTTCATATTGGGTGATTGATTTTATTTTGATAGAATCTATGTTCCTCTTGTCTGGATGGAAGTAAGGAAAAACTACCATGTCACATTTGATTCTTCACTCCCGATGTTCCAAGGGAATAACTTGTAGACTTCTTGAAAAATTTATGATTTGAATGCTATTTGATTGTGGTCACATGTGACTTGTTGTGGAGCCTACACAGTTGAACTATTTGGAAAATATATATTTTCCGCGGTCTTGCACCTTGGCAAGACATGGGCCATCAGTTGTACTCTGTTCAAGGACCTGTCTTGAAGCTCTCTCTGCTTCAACTGTCAGGTTATAATGTGTGCTTCAATGTGCCAATTCAGTATTTCCAAACAATAAATTATGTTCTAAGATTTTTCATTAGTTTGTAAATTGTTCTTTTCTTTGGAGAAGCTTTTTAAGCAACTTGCCTATCTGTATTTATAATGGATCAAACTCTTATTGTGGATTTGTACCTCTTTGCATATGTGTATTCACTAGATTACATTTTATTTCTCGAAAATTCTTCTTGCTATTAATCTATATATCTATAATTCGGAATACCTTCTTTTATTGGGTTCGAACTAGTTCTTGGTGATTACTTCATTTTTCACTTCATTTTTGAAATCTTTGATACAATGATACTCTATTTAACCTAGCTTATTTGTACCATGATGGTAAAAGGATAGAATCTTCTTCCTCACATGTCAATGGGAAAAGACAATCGTGGCATCCACTATTCCAATTGGCTCCATACTCTAGAAGGAAAAATGCCTTTGAAAATACTTAAACATCTGGGTACAACATGTTCTAGAAGAATAATTCTGTAACTGGGTATGATACCCAAGCCTCATGACCTTTAAGCCTTGTTTCTCTTGTATATCCTGTTGAAAAAGTGTTTTACTCATAGATGAATTCCCATAATACTGTAATGTCGTTTACTTCCCTTTGAAATCGGCTATGGCTTATTTCAGGTCCGCAGCCATTATCTCTGTGCTTTTGATAATGTGCGTTGGCCGTGGTTAAGGTAAATTTGTAATATATGTACCTAAAAATTGGTTTCTTGAGAGCATTGTAATGCTCTCTGACTGTAACACAATTGGGAACGATGTTTGTATCTATATCTTGTATTTGCATCATGTTGAAAACTTAAATCCATTATTGAATTCATTCTATATACTACGAAAGGCATTCTTGAAGCTCCATTTTATTAGCAAGTTGGATGTTTGAATTACATGGTTGTTATGATCTTATTTGTAGCTACAAATTAATCCTAAAGCTCGTAAAACTTGTCTAAATTATTTTTCTTCTTGAATAATTCTTGATGGAATGTGAGCTATACTTATTGATGGAATCTTGTACCTCATTCTCAGTCTTGTAGATAAAAATCATAAACCTTGATGTTCCTGCAGATGGAAATTTGTTCCTGTAAGTAGAATAATCTATTTTTGAAATGCATTATGGAATGTATATTCCCTAGATGGTTGTAATGGATAATTCATTTTCTTTGTGGCATCACTTAAATTGTAACTTGGAAAGTGCATTGTGACTTGAAAACAATGTATTCATATGATCTTTGAAGGTTGTTGGAAGTCTATTTGATTATTCTCCATTTGATGATTGTCATCTATGTTTGATGTGCTCATGCTTACTCTATTTAGAACTCCCATATAATCCTTATGCAACTCTCTTATTATGCATCCATTCATGCATGGGTTTGAGGTTGACTATAAATTCATCTTCTTATTTCATATTCACTTCATATTCTTAGAATGGATGTTTGTAGTTGTATTCCTTGACTCTTTGATAAGTACCATACCTGCATTATATAGTTTTCAGTACTCTGAGCTTAATATACTTTCAACTTACTATACTGTGAAGACTTGCTCTTCCTATTCTCAACTATTTTGCATTATGTTCATCACCATAGCTGATGAGTCCACTCTTGTACTTGGAAAATTTGTACTCTCGTAGTGATATTCTATTGTAATAAGATAGTTTATCATGAGTCACTTGTACCTGAACACTTCACAAAATAGTTAGAAAAATAAAGCAAATAGCCTTTCTTGCATTTTTTAGTGATTCTCATTTTTGTCTTGATTCCGAAAATAGTACTTTAATACCCTTAAATGACAGTGAGATGTACTTTTTGATTATTTCTTTAATTCCTCTCATGTATCTTATCTGTGTTTATTTTAAAAGATTCATTTTCCTGAAACTGTAAACACATGAATAAATATCAAACTTGGAGCTCTAACAGTAATTGTTTATATGTCCACAAGTACCTAATTGCTAGGAGCTCAAGATGATGCATGACTATGGATGAAAAATGTGAATATGGTAAACTAAAGACGATGAAGATTGAGAGAAAACTACCCAATTAGGAAATGATTGGTTTCTTCTCTCCTTTTTTTCTCATAGTTTCATGTATGTGTATATTTTATCTTCAGTACATATGAGTTACATCCCACGACTTGTTTGGGAAACTGTATTTCTTTATGAATAAATGAAATTAAATTCTATCATTGAGTTGTCTATTTCCTTTTTCATCTATTTACTGTAGATGATGATTGTAAAATGAACTAAACAACTCAACACATAATTAATAGCATTCAAACATAAAGAAATAATCAGGAAATTAATGTACATGTAACCAAAAATGTACCTTGATTTCTACAATCATAACCATGTTTGTTGTTTCTGAATTTAACCCCTCATTTCTTCCTCTGTTCTAGTTTTTATCAAGGTTGTGCATTCGTATTTCAAGGCTTTTAGATAACTTTGGTGAATATCACCATGGAATCACTGCACATGCGAGGTGTTGGCATTTTGCAATAGCACATATAACTGCTTGTTTGCAATGCTATTCAATTATTTGCAACTCAAACATTAGAAACTTCAATTTGAAATGCACTGTCCCTTTGTAAGCTTTAGGCTATCCATCTTCTTCTTATCCTACTTGTTTGTGTCGAGATCCTACACTAGTCCTTGAGGAAGCTGGTGTATGATCATGACAGAGATGTGATGGAAAGACATGCTAAGAATAATATAGACATTCTTAAATTGGTAAATTGACATTTCACTTGTCTTTCCTTTCTTAGTTAGGTCCATCATAACAACCCTTTCCATCCAAACATGAAGTTTCGAGTTGACCTTTTGTACAGGTGCAAAAATGTCAAAAATTTCCTCCAAAGATTCCCTTAAGATCTGGATTAGGCTCCTTTGTGAACCTCTTAGTATCCAGGTCACTAGCATAAGACATCTTATAAACGGTTTTTTCCTATTCTCTTTCAAAGAACCTTCCTAGGTCTAGGCCCTATTGAATAATTCTTTTATAGGATCCTATGTAATAATTTTGTTTTACTTTCACCTTGGACCTGAGAATTCAAATTTTTGGATCAAGTTTCACTTAAAGTCCAACTCTCAGTTGAATTCCCTGGTCTTCTCATCCCTCGTTGGGCCTTTATCGCTGAAATTAGCAAGTCCATTGGGCATGTTATTTATTTTGAACGAAACCTTTTTTATTTGGCCTGACTCAACAATCATGTGTGTATTAAGGTCGACTTAACCAAGGATTTAAAATAATCCATATATATCCAAGTCAGTCTATTTAAACCTACCCAACACTTGTTTCTAATGTTAGTTCCCTGACCACAGAATAAATGAATGTCTACTCATAACTAGGCCCAAGTTAACCAAGGAGAAAACCATAGAGAAAAAACCTAAAGTTTTGGCTAGTGTGGAGAACTAGACCACTGTGACTAATAATAAATTGTCACAGGGAATAAAACTAGTTTTTCCTCACTTCCTAAATCTCAATCCCTTGTTCGCCAAGATGGAAACATTCTTGCATCATTTTCTCCCTTGCGAACGATAAACATCTCTCACCTTGAACCCTTGCAAAGCCAAGCTACATCCATGTATTTAGTTAGGGTGTAATATGAGACCTCTTTTCAACCCTCTCAACACTTATGTTGTCCACACGGCGCTGGTGATGAATATCAAATAGGTGGTATTGGTGGTAAGCACTGCTCCATATCATTCGAAGATTTTACTAAGCCAAACTAGTGATTGCTTTTGTTTAACAATTTTTCTTCTTTAGATGATGGTTCAAACTTTTAAGATGGTCAAGGGGACCTTAGCGTGGATGAAATTCCATCATGAATTTCATGTTTGAAAATGACCTTCACTTTGCATCCCAGAAAATTGGAAACTTATATTTTGTGTTTACATGAACCGAAAATTTGAGGCTTGCTTTTCACAAAGAACTTTATAGTTCATTTGATATTACCCACACTCACACTTCTCACGTTGACGTCTAGTGTGGCACTAGTATTTCCACATCCGCTAGGTTTTCCTCTTCAATTTTTGACTCGAGGGAATGTCCATCACATCAGGCCATTTGGGTCCTCGTAAATGTCAACGAAACTTTTCGTATTGTCAATATTTATGCTTCTAGTGATTGTTCTAAAAGGGATACTTTATTGAAATTCCTTGTTGAAAACACATCGCTTGCGTCTTGGCCTAAGAAGTTGAGATTTGAATATGATTTATTATTCGAAAGATAAAGAAGTTGGTCTCTTTATGATGTGCTAAAATTAATAGAAAATTAACAAGGTCATAACTTGTGCTCTAGGTGTCAGATTGGGTCCGTTTATTTTTGGAAACCACTTGTTTTGACAAGACGAATGCACTGGTCAACATGCCTTTCCTATTGTGAACACATTCTCGGCACATTTTCGGGCCCGGATTCCACCATCTGAGGGTCAAAAATTAAGATTTAATTTGTAATTCAGTTTTTTCTTATTTTAGGGAATTAGTTAATGGTAGTCCTCTTAGATGTATTGTGAGTTGGAAAGTTGGAAATTCTTCTAATTTACACACGTAGAAGATGTGTGGAAATTTATGTGCCTCATACGAATAAGCATGGGAACTTACTAAGAATAGCAGGTTCTAGTAAATTGTTAAAAATAATAATTTCCGTCAGCATAGAGTAGATGTAGTCAAAGTTAGTTAGAGTTTGATTGACAACTTGAGTTGGGAGTTGTTTTCCTATTTAAGAAATATTGTAATTCATGATTCAATATTGAAGAAGGAGATCTATTTTCTTTTGGAGTTCAAATTATTTGCAGTATATTGAGTGTGTTTAGATTTTGGCTACATTACTTGGCACATTGGTGCTTTGTAGACTGTGAGATGAGAATGGATTTTTTTCTAAATTAACTAGATATTATTGAACATACTTCTTTGCCTTTAGAATTTTACACTGCAATTGTCATTTACTTGGTACAATTTTCAAGTTAGATATAGTTTTCTTTAAAAGATTAGATTGTGCCCTACTTTTTGAGTAACATGTGTTCTCATTCAATAATATGGGAAGCTCTTTGATAATTATCCCATCATGAGTGAATTTCGTTCTTACCACTTTCCCATCACCTTTTAGATTACATGTGGGTATGGTTTAGATTAAATTGCAAGATAATGCATTCTACTTAAACACATCACTTTTACAACACGTGGGGGTCATGAGCCATCCATCTCATTTCTCAAATATGCAACAATGCACCTTAGCCACCATATGTTTCTAGATAGATCAAATGGATGAAACGAGGCCATTTAACACACCACCATGTTCCTCCACCCTTTTTACAAGAAAATGGTGTCAGGGTTGTACGTGAGCTAACACTATATTGTGGCTTGCATTAAAAAGAGTTTCAACTTTCAATCTTTGATTCCACTCTGACTCAACTAGTTTATGACACAAGCTAAAGCTTATTGAATCCTACTTGCATCGAGGTTCTCAAATCCATGCTCGACTACATTGGCTCAAGGTTAGTATTTTTTAAATCCCTTCTTTCCAAGCAAACCAAATATTAAATAATATCCATCTCCACTACTCAAGATCAACTTAGCAGGTTTCCCAACATAACCTACACTCTTGTTTTTCAATCTCATGTCTATACTAGTGAATTTCAATATGCCCTCCAAAAATTCATGGATCATGTTACGTGTAAGCTATCCGAGGCAGCCAAAACACAGTGTGACCCCCCATTCACGTAGGATGAACTCCATTATTCCTTATAATGATGTGGTTGACGAATAATCACAAGGTATTGATGGCTTTCCTTGTGAGTTCTCTAAGGATAGCTGACACTTTTCTCACCCTGGATATGCTTCAAGTGTATAAGAGAAGCGTTATTAAGTCATTCCTTAGGAGATATTATAAACAAGGAAGCATTAAATATATACTTATGATGGGTGATCCGAAACTCATTATGAAATGGAGACTTGTTACCATACTCAATGATTCTTATAAAAATAATTCCAAAGCTTTGGTGCTTCGACTTCATATACTTTCGGTGATTATTAGGCCTATATAGAATGGCTTCATTAAAGGAAGATATATCTATACAGTATCATAATGGTTTGGGAAGATATGTAGTGGGCCTTGGACCTCTTTCTATAAATCCTATCTTTCTCAAATTAGAATTTCACAACGCCTATGATCCCATTGAAAGGCCTTTCACTTTAGCCATGTTGCAAGAAGTTCGATTTGGATATTTCTTCATATAGGTTGTACAAACTCTCTTCTTGTATGCTTCCGCCCACCTCACTCTCAAGGAAAAAAAATCTTCCATATTTTTCTGTTATTGTTTAATTTGGCAAGGTTTTCGTATTGTTCTGGCCCTCTTTGTGTTTTCTATTGACGCTTTTTGTTATCTAGTGAATTGGATCTCCATTGGGTTGGTCCATGGAATTTATCTTCTTGACCATGTCACTCATCTTATCAATGGGCAATATCTAGATGATTCCTTTCTCACACTTGACAAAAATGAATTCTTTAATTGTGAGGATTTTCTTTGGCGAGAAGAGGCTCTTCTACATAATTTGATGGTTTCCATAAAAGTGAAAATATTAATGGAAATTTTATACATGTCACACTAATATTGCAATAATGTTCTCTGCATTTTTATTGAAACTAACAAAAGAAAATATGTGAGAAAATGGTAAAAACTAAAAAATGTTCTGTTGGGATTTTCACTTTCTTTATGGGTCATGCATGTCATACTATTTTGTTGTCTTTTTTCTCTCCCTTGACCCTTCCTATCACATATGTTGGGCTTTGAATGCCAGTGCACATTAAACATTAAATTTTTTACTACCCTTTGGGATGACTTTCCTATTTAAATGGTGCATGGTTTTCCCTCCACAATTTTGGTTGCAGGAAAAGACAACAATGGCTCCCAAGTGTATAAGGAATTTTTTCCCCAAGGTATACGATGAGGTAATGAAACTTAATCAATCCCTGATGTTTTTTTAAATATTTGTTTTGCGAAACCAATCATAAAATGGAAGGAATATTGCAGTCTTATAGCTTAATATGTTGGTCACATTCCCTTGGAAGATTCCCTCAGCATCTGGATTAGGCTCCATTAGGAACCTCTTGGTATCCAAGTTGCTAACATAAGGAATCTTAGGAATGGTTTTTCCATATTCTCTTTCAAAGAACCTTCCGAGGTCTAGGCCCTTTTGAATAAATCTTTTTGTTAGTTCCTGTTATCCCAATTTTGCTCCCCTCAGCAAAATTGATCAAACACGACCTCGCACAGAAGAAAATCAGAAGGGTCGGTTCAGTCCTGCGAGATCGCAATCGATCCCGAATCAAGGGGCAGGTGGGAGTCGAAAATGGAGGAGCAGGGTTAGCGATGAGGATGAATGACACAAAAGGAGCTAGAGGCTCAACAAGAAAGAAATTAGGGAAAGGCTCGAAGTTTTCAGACTTCACATACGAGTCAACTCAGGGCCAAGCAACGGACTCGCGGAAGGTGCCACGTGCCTCATCGGTACAACTTCAAAGGCATGACCAAAAAAAAGACTCTGAAGCGAACGCAGATCCTCCACGCGTCCAAAGTCTCAAAAAGTTTCAACGGCTATAGCGAAATTCAAAGGACTCATAGAAGGTGCCACGTGTCATCTTGGCGTAACTTCAAAAGAAGAATCAAGAGTGGGTTCCCAAATGAGCGTGGGCTCACCACGTGGTCAGTCAAAAACGGGACAGAGCCGCCCATTGAATTGGCTAAGTATAAAAGGGCCAGAGGACGGCGCCACGTGTCTCATCGGCGCATCTCCAAAGGTCAAGCCCAAAAGGCGGTCCCCAACAAACACTAAACCACCATGTAGTCAGGGTCTAAAAGGGGACACCGGCCATTGAAAAGTCCAAGCTCGGGACAGGCCTTCTAATGGACCCTTTTGATTTTTGGAGGGCATATTGAAATTCACTAGTATAACTCCAAGATTAAAATTTGGAGGTGGTCCGAAAGTGTGCACGGGCTTGCCATGTGGCCAGAAGTCAAAAGAGGCAGAATCATTCATTGAATCGGTTAAGAAAAGGAGAACCGGCGAAAATCCCCACGTGTCCCGTCGGCACTCTTTCAGGGGGCGAATCACAAAGGCAAGTCCCAAACATGCGCTGAACCCTCCATGTGTCAGGTCAGGACATAATGTCTCCACCAAGAGGAAGGGTTTAGGTAGAATACAAAGGAAATAGAGCAGGCTCCACAAACGATGCCACATGTATCTTCGGCAACAATGCTTCAAGAGTGAAAGGAGGCAATAAAATATTAAGACATGCACTGGGCTGCCACATGTGATCTGCGCAAATAGACCCCAAACCCAAATGTACCTTCACATGGCCATATATTTTGACTAGGAGCTCAGATTTGAGCGAGAGGGGATGTTTTTGATAGCTCTTAGCACCACCTGCTACTCACCTACCACCATTAATGATTCAGTCTACCATTTTTGAGGTTGTCAAGTCTCTCACCTATCGCCATAATGAAGAATGAACTCCTTTCTTTCCCAACAAGGAACAACACATGGAGGCATGGGTCTATGCAGTGAAGCCCATCATTGTCGCATGTAGATTTCAATGTTTTTTAGGGTGGTTGGAGTAGGTGAATTCAATGCTCTATCGAGGGGTGGTTGAAGCAGGATTCGAATTCTTCCCTCTCTCCTTCTCTCATTTCTTCTATATATTGTAAAGGAGGGGCATATTTTAAGAGGTTGGTCATCTTTTCTCTCCTACCTCCCTCTCTCTTTCTCCCCTAGGGTTGAATGTGGAGTTTAAGCCTCCTCTCATGGCTCTGTAATGGAGCGTTTTCTTGCCTCTTGCCCACTGATGATGTACTGTATGAACTCATGGAGAAATAATATATGTTTTGTGATGCATCTTGTCCATCCTTCCTTATTTTATTGTCTCTTCTTGCCTCTCATCATGTTGCAGGGTATACTGTGCATATCTCTGATGTCTATTGCAGGTTTTAGTGAGCTGTGTTTAATGGGTTTGAAGTGGTGTTCTATGTGAACTCTATCTTTGGTCTGTGATGCATCTGTCCATCCTCTCCATTACTCACCTCTCTCCATTTCAGGAAGCTGAGATTGTGATCAGCAACCTCCTTCTCTAGTGTATCACCATTTTAGTGTAGGCTTTGTTTTCATGCACTTTCTCTCCTTGGTCCCTTGGAAGGTTAGATTAGGATTAGATAGTTTATCTACATTAGAATAGCTTGTGGTAGGTAGTTTAGGAGTAGGAACCAGCCTTCTCTGGAGGTCCATATCAAGTTTGCAAGTCCCATATTTGAGAGATGGTCCAATGTTATACAGATCACACTGAATGCCCCACTCAGATCTGAGGCCATTCGAGGGGTGGTGTTATTTTCTATCAATAGTTTTGGCATGCCTATTGGGACATCATAGGTTGCATATTTCAAAGGTGTCCCATTATCAAACAAAAAATCTTAAGCCATCATGTGACCACATCAATAGTTTTGGCATGCCCAGGTGGGACAGGTTTGAAGCACCTTACCACTTCACTTCATCAAGTTGATGTGCTCTTAGTGAAGATTACAGCCTTTGGAGGCACTTTCAAGCACATCTGGTGACTCCATCTGGTCAACAACCCATTCTCTAGAGTTGCAGACCTTCTTCCCATCCATTTTCATCCATTCATCTTTCCACATCTTCCATCTTCTTCCATTTATGAAGTTGTACAGTCATGAATTCATTCCCCTCATGCGATCCACACTTGCGGTAGGACATCAAAGAGTTTGATCTCCTATCAGACTTGGAGGAATGTTTTGATGAGGATGGGCCAATATAAATTACAACTTTCAGCTGCCCCATCATTCATCCTTCAACCACAAGAACCTACCGCCGAAGAGTTGCCACCGGTCATGCTCATTTTAGAGCATGAGGTTGAGCTATAAAGCACCAAAGGTCAACCACAGTGCCTCCCAGATCCAAGCGTAGAAAAACTCAGGAGGTGTACATTCTGTTTTTTGACACTTTGAGGAGGGTGAAACACCATCTGTGAGGTGGTTTTTTACTCTCATTTCTGACCATGTTCAGTGCCAAATCAACTACATGGTCGCAATTTGTGAGGAATGGGAGCTACTTCTCCCTGCCAGTTTTAGGATTTGTTTGAGTCCCCTTTTCTTCTGGTTAGCGTAGAGTAGGTAGGTTTCCTTTCATAAAAAGAAGTGCTTTTACACACTCTACATATCCCACTTGGGGTGTGTATGATTTTCAGTTTTGTACATAGCGGTGTTGTGGTGTTTTGTTGCTTTAGGGTTGTATCACTATGCAGTTCAGTGTGCCCATAGTCCATTTTCAGATTAGGTAAAAGCCCCAGGTCATTACAATTTTCTACTCTTAGAAATCAAATTTTCTTATGAAAATTGAGAGTGCAGACAATGGAGCAAGCTCAGGGTCACCAAGTGCAGGCAATTAGGCTCACGGTTTCAAAGGAAAAGATCAGTACCAGTCCATCATTCATGACTCCATGCCCAATGGATACTTCCAAGGCTACTGATCTCTTCATCTAGCAGGTAGATGTCCTCGTGAGTCACCAAACTGTTATCCCAATTTTACCCCCCGAGGAAAAATTGATCAAACATGACCCTGCACAGAAGAAAATCAGAAGGGTCGGTTCAGTCTTATGAGCTCGCAATCGATCCCAAATCAAGGGGCAGGTGGGAGTCGACAATGGAGGAGCAGGGTCAACGATGAGGCCAAACGACACAAAAAAATCCAGAAGGCTCAATAGGAAAGAAAGTGGGGAAAGACTTCGAAGTTTTCGGACTTCACATACAAGTTGACTCAAGGGCCAAGCAAGTCAGAACTCGCAGAAGGTGCCACGTGCCTCATCGCTAAGTATGCAACTTCAAAGGCGCACACCCAAAGAAAGACTCCAAGTGAGCACAAATTCTTTTTATGTCCAAAGTGTCAAAAAGGATTGCAACGACCGTAGTGAAATTCATAGGACTCGCGGAAGGTGCCACGTGTCAACTCGGCACAACTTCAAAAGAAGAATCAAGAGCAGGTTCCCAAATGAGTGCGGGCTCCCTCGTGGTCAAAGTCAAAAAAGGGGGTAGAGCCGACCATTGAATCGGCTAAGTATAGAAGGGCTAGCGGAGCCTCAACACCACGTGCATCTCCAAAGGAAAAATCTACGTCCCAAATCTCCAAATGGTCAATCCTCAAAAGGCAGGTCCAAACCAGTCTAAGCGCCAGCTTCCATGTGTCCACGTTTAGTCCTAAATGGGTCTAAAAGGGGACACCGCTAAGTTGATAAATTGAAAACCAAGCTCGGGAGAAGGCCGAAGAAATCCTCCACGCGTCAGTTTGGTGCATCATCAAGATTAAAATCCGGAGGCGGTCCCTAAGTGTTCACATGCTCACCACGTGCCCAGAAGTCAAAAGGGGCAGAACCGACCGTTGCCAATCGGCGAAGGAAGAGTCAGTTGAACCAGCGGACTGGTAAAGGATCCACATCCTTTTGGCGCTCTTTCAGGGGGGTGAAAAAAGGCAGGTCCCAAATGTGCATTGAGCCTCCACATGTCCAGGGTCAGGACATAGTGTCTCTATGAACAGGAAGGGCTTAGGTACAAAATACAAAGGAAATAGAACAGGACCACAGGAAATGCCACGGTGCGGGGCTAATAATGCACGGGGCCACGTGGACCTTGCGCAAATAGACCCCAAACCCAAAGCACCTTCAAACAGGCCATAACTTTTGACCGGGAGCTCGGATTTGAGCGGAAGGGAACATTTTGGAAAGCTCTCGGTGCTTGCTACTCACCTACCACCATTAATGATCCGGTCCACCACTTTCGAGGTTGTCACGTCTCGCACCTATGCTGTAATGAAGAATGGACTCCTTTCTTGCCTAACAAGGAACAACACATGGAGGCATGGGTTGTGCAGTGAAGCCCATCATTGTTGTGGGCAGATTTCAATGTTTTCTGGGGTGGTTCAGAGTAGGTGGATTCAATGCTCTTGGGGTGGTTGAAGCAGGATTCAAATTTTCCCTTTCTCCTTATCTCATTCTTCTATATATTGTAAAGGAGGGACATATTTCTAAAGGTTGGTCATCTTTTCTCTTCTTCCCCCCTCTCTTTCTCCCCTTGGGTTAAATGTGGAGCTTAAGCCTCCTCTCATGGCTCTATAATGGCGTTTACTTGCCTCTTGCCCACTGATGATGTACTGTGTGAACTCATGGAGCAATAAAACCTATTTTTTGTGATGCATCTTGTCCATCCTTCTTTATTTTATCGTCTCTTCTTGCCTCTCATCATTGCAGGGTATACTGTGCATGTCTCTGATGTCTATTACAGGTTCTAAGAGCTATATTTAATGGGTTTGAAGTGGTGTTCTGTGAACTCTATATTTGGTTTTTGATGCATTTGTCCATCCTCTCCATTGCTCACCTCTCTCCATTTCAGGAAGCTGAGATTGTGACCAGCAACCTCGTTCTCTGGTGTATCACCGTTTTAGTGTAGGCTTTGTTTTTGTGCACTTTCACTCCCTAGTCCCTTGGAAGGTTAGATTAGGATTAGATATTTTTCCTGCGTTAGAATAGCTTGTGGCGGGTAGTTTAGGAGCAGGAACCATCCTTCTTTACAAGTCCATCTCAAGTTCGCAAGTCCCACAACTTGAGAGATTGTCCAATGTTATTCAGATCACACTGAATGCCCCACTCATATCTGAGGCCATTCGAGGGTGCTGTGATTTTGGATCAACAGTTCCTACATAATACTTTCATTTTCCTCTCACCTTGGACTTGAGACTTCAAAGTTTTGTATCCAGTTTCAGTTAGAAAAGAAAGAGGAATGAGAGGGGGGGTTAAATCAGTTCGTAATAAAACCTTTCTCTTTTCTAGTTCAAACACTAAACACACACCCTAATAAAATACAAATATCAATTCTTAATCATCATTAGATTCAGTTTATCATGAAAAACATACATAACAGGAAAACAATATATACTATGAGCCTTATTTGATTAATATTCAATGCAAAGCACAATGGTTGTATCTCCTCATAAAAATTTTACAGTATACAATCAAGAGCTTAACAATACTACACTAACATCAACATATTGTGACAATAGCATTCTGATACAAAGCAACAATATTTCTCTTCTTCATCGCCTTATTGCTACATAGACTTCATCGAGTTAATTCTATTACATCTAGCTACTGACCTAGAAGAGACTTCCGAGGGTTTTGTGCTATGCCCAATGGGTTTTGTTTTGCAGCAACATTTTATTCAATAGAAGATTAAAGAGGGTTTTTCATCCAAATCAGATGCAATACTAAAGCATCTTCCTATTATACACCATCCACTTGACTTTCATCTTAAACAACATTTTCGCGCTTTTCATTTTTCTTGACTTCCTCCTCAATTCATTACAATCAGATGACTGTTTGACTTCTTCAAAATATGACTGTTAGACTTATTGAGATCCTACCTACAATGCCAAACTCAAAAACAAATCTATAGCTATATTTAAACTCAACTCCTACATTACCTTTAGTTTGTTATAGCTCAAGACAATAACTGTTCTGACTCTTCATATACTTTTTTTATTTTGTATGTCATTTTAGCTTCTTGTAACCTATTCACGCTTTAACACTTTACCTTCCAATTCGAACTTAGAGGGGCATAGAAAATTTTTGTAACTGGTAAGGGTCTTTTGACTTCAACAAGAACTCACACAACTCGAGCTAGACCTTTGGACTTCAATCAAAAACTTGAAATATGAGAGGTTCAATTTGTAACTATGTTTTGAACCGACCTGCTAAGTTTGTTTTGAAGAATAAGAAACAATTCACCTGTTGGAGCATGTAAGAGTATGAATATCAACCTACATTTGATTATAAAGTCTTCAGGAGCCTCAAAACATTCACTTGGAGGTAAAGACACTCAAAGAGTCTACTCAAACCATCATAGTGAAGGAATTATCAAGTTATGTGTAATATTCCTTATTGTGACATGAAAATTGATGAGAATGTGTTCTTAAAACAACTGGAAACCTCTATAATCTTTTTCTGTCCTTCTTGAAGGTGATATCAACAAGATAGACCACTTCAATTGTAATGAACGACATTAATTTGATAGTCTTGGCACAAATTCACCTTTGCATGATTATTTTTAGAACACAATCAACTAATTCTCCTCGAATTCAACATGAAAACTCTTGATTCTTTTTGCAAACATTTTGTGCCATCCAAACAGAAGTCTCCAAGCGTTTTCATGATTTTGCATTGGATGGAAATTGAGATACGAGGAAAAACCTCTCGTAAACCCTAGTTTCAGGGTATGGAATGACCATATACTCGAGGTCACAAAAAAATTGATTTCACTCCCAATAAGTTGAAAACAAGAAATTCAAAGTTCATAGCCTTTATGAGACCTTCCTCCACCTTTTCGAAAATATTTTGAAGCTCAATGATCTTCTAATTGTTCTCAGTCAACACAAATTGTAGTGTACAATGTAAAAATGACCTTGACAGTGATTTCTAGACCCAAAAGAAAGGATTTAAAGTTTGAAGTGGTCAATAGAGAGGTTAGAAAGAATCACATGGAGTCTTATACACCATTAGGATGGACACCAACTTCCTTGAGAGCAATGAAACAATTTGAATCACCTCAGCTCATCCCAAAAGCTTCAAATACAACAACACAATAACTTCAAGAAGTATAATGCACATCTAGAATATTTAGATTATCTATATGCCACAAAATTTGCATCAAAATCCATCCTAAAAGCTTTTGAGAACATTTCTAACACTTTTCTCAAGGATGTGCTTTAATATAAATCAAAATACACTCTTGAAACGGTGAGACTTCAAAACAATCACAAAGTCAATAATGAACAAGATTCACCAAAACAAACAAGAGCACTCAAAATATATTTTGTGATCATGTTCAAGCTATTTTACAAGAGATTTAATAGAGTTCTAATCTTTCATTTCAATCCCTGATGCAACCATTACCTCTGTGGCTAAACTGTTGTATTGTGCCTGAAGAAATCAACCTAAGCCTTGCTGAAGGAGCTTGGAGGGAAAAATTCATTCTTGAAAACATTAAATGACTAAAAATCATGTTTCCAACATTTAATATCTTTGAACCATCATAGAACATATCAAAAACATTATTTGAAGCAAAGTAGGCCACTTTTACCCTTATTGATTCAGGAAAGTGCTTGTGAATGAGAAAAACCAGGGTAGAAAAATGCTCGTAACCTCTCTCATAGTTGTCCATTTTACTTGAAAAGTTTTGTAATACATCAAGATTAGATTTTTATACAAAAAATAATTTTATGATTTATCCGAAGAAGGCTCCATATTTTTTCTTGGGTGCTAAGAATCTAAACTGCTTATTCTGCACTTCTCAAAGAACCAGTTTTCGAAATACTAGGATAAATTTCACATACCTTCTCAGAACATGATGAAATTTGACATGCAGAACCACAGGTAACCCCTCTACATGATCCATGAGCTCATTTTTCATAATTATTCCTGTAGTCGTCTATCCTATCTCATTTTTCTCATAATACATTGCTAGTTCTCAAAGCCAATTTGTTGGAACTCTTGAATTTTTCCTCCAGGAGCTAAAATAAGCGTGGTTATTACTCACGCATGCCCTAGACCAGGGAAAATTTTAGTGGCGAATATTCGTAATATGGCGAATATTCCATTTTTGAAAATTTTGAAAAGGCAAATTTTTTGGCACGGGTCAGTGACCTGTTCGCCTAAAAATTACACTTTAATTTTTTTTAGGGGTCGGCTTCGCCTACCCTTGAAAAATATCCCCTATATAAACCTAGATTATTCGCCAGGTAGAACACTTCTACTTCACATTTTTCAACAATATGATATATCCCGTATTATAGACGCGCGACAAGGGGGTAAGTTATTGATGCGCAACAAGGAGGGTTTGCAGACAAGGAGATACTACAGATATTGACGCATAGTAGACGAATGACAAAGAGTTTGTTGACGAGCGACATGGAGATTTTTTCGATGAGCAAGAAGAGGGCAGAGGCTGCAGACGCGTGATAGGATATTTGCTGTCGCGCGTCAAAAAAATGCATTGACGCGCGTCAACAGACCTCATTGACGTGCGTCAACAGATTTCATTGACGCGCGTCAAAGAGGTTTGTTGACGCGCGTCAATGAGGGTTATTTGCTGACGCACGACCTTGACGGATAGTTGACGCGCGACAAAGAGGTACAACAGATATTGACGCATAGCAGACGCACGACAAAGAGTTTGTTGATGCGCGACACGGAGATTTTTTGATGAGAAAGCAGAGGCCGGAGGCCGCAGACGCGCGACAGGAGATTTTGCTGTTGCGCGTAAAAAAAATGCATTGACGCGCGTCAACAGACCTCAGTGACGCGCGTCAACAACCGTAATGACGTGCCTCATTGAGGTCTGTTGACGCGCATCAATGAGTGTTATTTGTTGACGCGCGACCTTGACGGATAGTTGACGCGCGACAAGGAGGTACAACAGATATTGACGCATAGCAAACGCACGACAAAGAGTTTGTTGATGCGCGACACGGAGATTTTTTGATGAGAAAGTAGAGGTTGGAGGCCGCAGACGCGTGACATAAGATTTTGCTGTAGCGCGTTAAAAAAATGCATTGACGCGCGTCAATGAGGGTTATTTGTTGACGCGCGACCTTGACGGATAGTTGACGTGCGACAAGGAGGTACAACAGATATTGACGCATAGCAGACGCACGACAAAGAGTTTGTTGATGCGCAACACAGAGATTTTTTGATGAGAAAGCAGAGGTCGGAGGTTGCAGACGCGCGACGAGAGATTTTGCTATCGCGCGTAAAAAAAATGCATTGACGTGCATTAACAGACCTCAGTGACGCGTGTCAACAACCGTGTTGACGCGCGTCACTGAGGTCTGTTGACGCGCGTCAATGCATTTTTTTTGACGCGCGACAACAAAATCTCCCGTTGCGCGTCTGCAGCCTTCTGTCGTAACACTTGACAATCAGGCAAAATTTTTTCACACAACCCCCAAAAAAATTCGCCTTCCCGCGAAACCGGTTCTGGAGATATTTGCCAGGTATTCTCCACCTCCGATTTCCAAGAGGTCTCTTAAAATGAACCCTGCCCTAGACAACATTTAATGTCTTATCCCATTATTATTTTACCTTTTGATAACCTACGTCAACTTATCATACCTTACCAGGCTCCAGAAAAAAGTGTAAATGGGCCAGTGTCATCTCCAACTTCCACCAGATGACCTGAGACTCACTATAATACCTATCACTCACCTCATGGACCTTGTTTGACCTTAATACCACGTTTAAAAAACTCAAGTCACACACATGCAGCTTTAGAGACCCCTATATCACCTAGCCAACATACCTAGATCACCTAGACCACTTTGACATTAATGGACTTGACATTAATGACAACACAAGTGACACACACTTTAAACAATTTCACTCAAATTACCAGTATTGGCCAAACTACCTGGTCATCTTGTCCCTCGTTGGGCCTTTATCACTGGTATTAACAAGCCCATTATGTATGTTTTCTGTTTTGAAACAAACAGTTTCTATTTGGCCCGACCCAAGAAGCATGTATGTATTAAGGTCAAATTAACAAAGGATTTAAAAGAATCCTTAGATATCCAAGTCGGTTTACTTTAACCCACCAAAAAATTGTTTCCAATGTTAGTCTCCTAACAATAGAATATAATATTTTCTTCTCATAACCAGGGCCAAACTAACTAAGGAGAAAGCGATAAAGAAAAAACCTAAAGTTTTTGCTGGTTGCGAGAATTGGACCACTCTGACTAATAAAAAAGTCCCACTGAATAAAACCATTTTAGAATCGCTTCCTATATCTCTATCCCTTTCTTTCCAATCTTGAAATATTCTTGCATCTTTTACTCCCTTGCGAATGACACATGCTCAACCTGAACCATTTCAGAGAGAAGATATATCCAATCATTTTTTTGGGTTGAAGATGGGACCTCCTTTGAACCCTCTCAAGCTCTTATAGTCCACAAAGGGGTGGTGATGAATTCTAAAGAGGTGGTAATGGTTATAATCAACTCTTTACTTTGTTAGAGTATTTTATTAAGCCAAACTAGAGATTGCTTTTGTTTAACAATTTTTCTTCTTTAAATGATGGTTCTAACTTGCAAGATAGTCAATGGGACCATATCGTGGATGAAATTCCTTCATGAATTTCATATCTTGGAATGTTAGAGGTATCACAATCATTGTCATAACTATGTTTTATCCTTGCATTTTTTAAAACTGGAAACCTAGATTTTGTGTGTTTACATGAAACAAATATTTGAGAATTCCATTTACAAATAAATTTATAGTGCTGTAGACACCTAAAATTGGTTTCTCAATTTAGTGTCCCTCACATTCGTTTTAGGTAACCTGGGGCACGTTCACGTCACCAACTATCCCCTTGGGATATTATCCAATTTGTGATTTAATCACTTACTCTAAATTTAATTCATCACATCACATCTTACCCATGAGTAATTAAATAATTAAATATTTAATTACGCTTCTTCCCATGCATCTTAATCACTTATCTACCCCAAATTTATTCTACCCATGTATCACATCCATTTTTAAATCTTCCCTAAGCGGGATATTTCCCGTGGTCGGGATAAGTCTTGTCTTTTTCGAATCGATCAATTTTGGCCATCTCGGGAGTCTTCTCCGCGATCGGCGCCGACCCATTTGGTCGGCGCCGATTTTATAGGAGCGGCGCCGATTATAAAAGCAGGTCCATGGCTCAGTTCGAAGGACCGAAAAAGAGACGAACGAGCGAAAGAAAGCACTTACGCACGAACAGAGAGCGAGAAAGATTCAGGTTGCAAGAAAGAGAGATCTTTTTAGCATCAATTGTCTCAGTTAGGGCAGATCCTGTCCTAATCAATCCCTGAGAGGAGCACCGTTACTCTGCCCGTATCATATCAACATCATACACCATCATCTATCATCTAGTGACTCTGTTTCAGCGTCTCTCCATCTTCGGCACATCTTGCAGACTACATTCACCTTCCAATCCCCGAATCTCATCGCACAGTCCCTGATTGGTCAGTCTGCCTTCAGTGGACACTGATCTTATCCAGTCGACGCCGATCAGTCCCAGTCGACGCCGATCACATCAGTCGCCGCCGATTATACCCAGTCGACGCCGATTTCACTGCAGACAGGTAAAAGGTCACAGGTAACACAAATCCAGCATTATTTCGCAGTTCCCTGTTTTCTGTACTTTCTGTCTGCTGTTCAGTTTCTGTTTTATTACTGCAATCAGAAAATCTAGTCTTTATTTATATCTTTTATCATGTATGCTTCTTTTCTTTATTGAAAACGTGGACTGACATCCGTCGAGGAAGCTCATCGCTTCTCGGACCCGCTTCTTGGGCAGTCCACTTAAATATCTTTTAACGTGGTCTTTTTCTGTCAAGCATCGGTGTTTTGCAGGTTATTCGGAGCTATTGTGCAAATTGCTCGTGTGCGCCCGTCTTGTCTACATCAGCTTCCTCATCCGTCTACATCTTCATCAGGTATCGATTTCATTGGAGTTTTTCAGGGTTTTTGTGTTTAGTTTGGTACATTAACTTGGACAGGTAACAAACGCGAAATTCTTGATCTACATTCTGGCACGCCCGGTGGGACTTGAACCAAAGTCCCTTATTGGTAAGTTCATTTCTTTTCTAGTTTTGAACTTTGTTCCTTTTCTTCACTGATTTCTATCGGTCCTATTTGAGCATTTCTGTTCATCATTTCAATCTTGCTTTTTAGGCGAAATCATTATCTGGAAATTTTTCTATTTTTAGAAATTTTTTTGTTTCACCATTATCTGGATGTATCTTTCCGGATCTTGTTTGTTGTTTGCTTGATCTTTTCTTGCGGAGCACTTTGCTTGCTCGTGGGATTGTTCGAGGGGAAGAGCTCAACAACGCGCTTTTTGAAGTCCACACACCTTGGAGAGCTAAACCTACAGGTATTCCTCTTTTTCAGTGTTTTCTCCTTTTTAGGATTTCTTTGTTGGTTGTCTATCACATCCAAACACTTCAATCTTTGGTGCTTAAAAGGAACTTAATCGCATTTGGGAAAGAACTTGTTTGACTTGTCTTCATCGAAATCAAACATTTCGTTTTAAGTGCTTAAAAAGAACCTTTTCTTTGTCATTGCTGCATGCTTTTTCATCTAGTCTTAATTAGGTTGGAGAATTGATCAAAATCGGTAGTGACACTATTTGATTTTTATTTTTCACCCTTGCACACAAAGCCAAAATCACTAGGTATAAAGCATCTAAACAAAACTCCTTCCCTGGCCTCGCCTACTTGGAAGTGATATCCAAGAGGAAGAGCCTACGCGGTACTCGGGCCGCGCTATAAATTCACGGAAGATTTTGGTATATATTGGCAAAGCACCCGACTCCCTTATCGCAGCGGTGTGTGAAGTGCGGGGGTAGGCCCCTATATCAAGCCACGTACCGGTCTTTTACTGAAGTGCCTTCGGGACTCCTCACCACACATTACCCAAACCATCCTTAGTTTGGCTATCTGAGTAGCTCCTGTTCTAAAAAGCCTTCCCTAACATTTTCTTTTCTTAAAAGCATCAAAATTTAAAGGAGATAATCACTTGCGCTGCTTGAATTGTTTGTGCATTAGCTAGGACAATCTTCTTTCTTGCTTGCTTATGACGGTTATCACCCGGTCACAATCTAGGAAAATGGCCCAACAGGTTCCTTCTTCCTCCGAAATCACCACCAGCGTGGATGTTTCGGCACCCCTCCAATCTTCCTCGGGACCACTGTTAGTGGGTTCCCCCTCATGGTCGTATAATCCTTTCCATCAAGCCAAAACAATCCCATCACGTCCAGCTTCTCCTAGTCCATCAGAAATATCTTCTGACTTGGAGTCTATTCCTCGCGGGGATCCTGAATTTCAGGCTCTCCTTGATCGCAATCCGGTAGCCCTCATGGACTACCTAGTACACAAGTCCATTCGAATATCTGATCAAGGACCACCAATCCAACAAGTGTACGATTATCCTCGTGGTTCATCCCAGGCCTATGTAGAACAGTTTTCATCCTCTCTCCCGTCTCGAGCCACGGAAAAGGGGGAGGTTCTTGTGCCTCCTTTTTCTCTTCCACCAACCATGTTGACTAGTTCTCAAATTGCCTTACCTATTCCTAATACTGCAGTTACCTCAACTATTCCTCAACCTACCTTTGAGAGGTCTTCTGCCTTGGCGATAACGAGTGCGTCTGTGCACCCGCATATCGCTGTTAATTCATCTATGCCCTCTATTGTGTCTCAAGGTCAGTACCTCTTCATGAGCCAACCCCCTTCGGCTAGTCAATTGGTTCCTACTTCTCGTCCTCCGGTCAATCTTTCTTCCAATATTCCAGCAACTGTGACCTTCGCCCATCCCCTAGTATCAGCACCCTTGGTACCAAATTCGGCGGTAGAAGGCCCCTTTCAGGTCTTGTTCCCCAACATGTCCAATCTACCCAACACCCATATTCCTCAATCTGTCCCTATTCAATCAACAAACATAGGAGTCCACCAATCACAGGCTCCATCCGTCACCCAACCTATATTTTCTCAACCACTTATTATCTCACAGCCTGCCTATACGCAAGCTACCTCACAACAAATACCTCACCAGGCGTCACCCAAAACACCTGGTTATTCCTCTTACCATCCCACCAATCAACAAATCAATCCCCCATTGACACCTCAACAACATCCACCACTTGCTTCTTATGTAGGACATACCAATGTACCTCCTCCCCAATCCGACGTAGTTCAAATTCTCTTCAAGAAAATTGCAGACTTGGAAGCCTCCACAAAAGGAGCCCGTCCTTCATACTCCTTTGAAGAAGTGTGCAATGAACCCATTCATCCTTCGGTGGCTTTTAAGCCTTATCCTCCCCAATGGGAACTTCCCAAATTCTCAAAATTTCATAGTCGGGAAGACCCTCAACAACATCTGCGAGCATTCAAACATGCTTGCTACCTTATCGTCCAGGACCAGGAACTCATGCTCCGTACCTTTCCTATGTCTCTAGCGGGTCCCGCTTTGGACTGGTACAATAACATCCCTCAACATTCTTTGTTTTCTTTCTCTCAATTGGCCCAGATGTTTGTTGAAAACTTCTCAATAAATATCGCGCATAAGATCTCGATCACAGATCTTTATAACATTCGCCAATTCGACGATGAGTCTATAGCAGACTTTGTCGCTCGTTGGAGAGGGATAATCAACCAATTGTCTTTCTCCCTTCCTCAATCCCAACAAATCGAGTTGTTCACCCGATCTTGTGCTAATCACATTTCTTCCACTCTAAGGATCCAAACTTTTCATACCTTTGAAGAGGCCTTTACAATGGCACGCAAACTTGAATCTCGCGCCATTGAACAAGGGAAGCTAAAACTTCGCTCCAAATCTAAACCAGATTTCTCTCGCTTTACCAAACCAAATTCTTTCCCTCCTAAAGATAAGAATCAAGGGTCCACAAATGCTATCGTATTAAAAACACCAAGAACCGATAGTACTCCTAATCAACCATCACGAAGAGACCCTTCATCTACTCGAAAAGGGCCTTCATCTTCACGATCCTTTGCTCCCTTGGGGGAATCATATGCCTCTATCTTAGAAAAAATGTTGGAAGTTCGCATGATCGAACTTCCACCCATTAGGGATATTGATGAAAGTCGAGAACGTCCTTTCTGGTATAGGGAAAACGATTTCTGTCATTATCACAGAACCAAAGGTCATGACATCGAACGATGTCAGACTTTCAAAAATCTTGTCCAAAAATTCATTGACAAAGGCGAGCTCATCCTGGATAATCCGAATGCTCCCCCAAATCAAGCACTGGACGTTTTTAAACAACCTTTCCCCAATCATGCCCCAAATCATAATTCTTCAGAATCTCAAAAACCAAACACCCACACTATCAATTTCATCTCCACTGAAGAATCCGTCTCTAAAACCACATCATCTGCAAACACATCAATCGAATCAGATCCTCCTTCCTCTTCATCAATCACGGGAGTTCCAATATCTTCAGACAACCCGTCTTTGAATATCCCCACATTACTAAGCACGGAGTCATCTCTCTCCGCTCCTTTGTCTGACCTTCCATCTATCCCTGAGACAGTGTCATCCGCATCTGTCTCATCATCAGACATTCTTTCAATGCTCGAGGCAATCACATCCCTTCGAGTTTCCACTACGGACACATCTACTTCCGTTGCTCCCATTCCCGCCGCAACTATGCCTTTGGTGAATGTACCCATAATTGTGCCGACTTCGACGGAAGTGTCTTCGATCTTGACCCTTCCTATCTCTTTTCCAACTACATCAGAAGTTCTCCCTCCGCAAGGCACTCCTTCTTCATCACTTCCTTCTCCCATCAATAGTGTTACTTCACCTATTAAGGAAAAATCAAAAGAAGTAACACCAACACCTGCACACTCGATTCCTCAACCTAAACCGCGACAACCAAAATCTAACACTACACCATCAGTACCTCCCCACTCGCTTCCTCCGAAAAGGTTACAGTCACCTTATGCCGTGGAAGTTGTCACCATCCCTGAAAAGGGAAAACCCATATTTCGAACCATCAAGACCCTTGGTGCTCTTCCACAAAAATCTCTCTCCACGCCTCATAAACGATTGGATTTGCCCGTTGAGAAGGCGTCTTCTTCTACACATCCATCAAAGTCATCATCTTCTTCTTCATCAACACCCCTAAAAGTAGACTTACCTACCAAAAAGATGCCACCTCTTCCATCAAGATCCTCATCTTCGGTACCAACAACCAAAGCACCCTATATTCCTCCTATTACACCTACCTTGAGGACTTCTTCCTCATCCGAATCAATATTATCCAAATCATCCGTAAATCCGACTAAGCAACCCCCTTTGTCTCCAAAGACCGCAAAATCTGTCACATCTCCATCCTCCTCAAAATCTATCTTAGGGGCTCCCCCTCCACCAAAGTCAATCATGTCTCATCTACTCCCATCCCAAGCACCCAAGACTGTTCCTCCAAATGTCCAAACAAATAAGAGGATCCCTAATAAAACTGTTAAACCTAACATGCAAGTTCTTTTACCTCGGCAGTCGGTTAATGTACAAGAACCATCCGCATCATCTCTATCCTCATCTCCATCTACCGGATTTTACACCGAAATCCTTCATCAACTTATCCAATCTTCATCTATAACCCTTCCTCCGATTAAACCATATAACCCGAAAGGAGTGAAACCTGCTTGGTTTAACTCTGATTTGATTTGTGCCTACCACCGTACTCCGGGTCATGATACTGAGGGATGTAAAGCTCTCCAAGCCGTTATCAAGAACCTTCTGGAAGAAAGTGACCTTTTGCTAGAGGAGGAGGAACAAGTACCTCCTGCCACCTTAGCTCCATCCAAACCTCAACCATCCACTCAGACCTCTAGTGGTTCCACGCCGCCTGATCTTCCACCCTCTCAAATTGACATGATCCATATCGCCACTAGAACCCAACGTTATCATAACCCATCTTCATCTCCAACATCTAAACCACGGGTTGTCATTTCCGCAGCCCCTGAAGGCGTGTCTCCTTCCTCATCAGCCCCACGACCCAAGATCTCCATTCGTGCTGCAC